>OW121743.1:30133001-30733001 GCA_933228675.1 Stomorhina lunata | reverse complement strand
AGGTGAAACAAGATCCAAGTAAACAAACTTGTATGAACTTTTTTTATATTTTTTATTGCGCAATTGGTCAACCGGTCGATCACCGATTGCAACGAAATTTGGTGCAATGATTTTTATTAGTATAATAAAAATTTCTTCGAAATTAAATACAAAATACACGAATTTGTGTCAAAATTTCTATTCCGGGAATTCAGACCAATGTGAGTTCTCCGAAATAATAGATCGATTTCAGCCAATTTCATTAAATTTTTTTGCGACCTATATTTTGATTGCGAAAATTACGGAAGATCCCAATACTTTTTGGACAAAATCGTAATGTATTCCTAAATGTGAAATTAAAAAAAAACTACTTCATTTTGATACCCTTTACTACTAAGGTTGAATATGGATCAAAAGCTTTACAGATTTTTCTTAAAGCTTAAATACATACATATCACCCACCTACTCGTAGCTGGAGTGTTAAATCGACTCGAGATGGTGAAAAATATAAAAATTAGCACAGATATGTATCTTCGAATTTATTAAAATTTGTAACGTTATTGGTCCATATCATATAACCATAGATGTGACTATAGAATTATATTACTAATAGGATTATCTTACTCGCTTATACATAAGTTTGTAATGCATAGAAGTATTTATGTGTACATTGTAATCACGATATATTGACTAAAATTAGCATGGATCTTTGTTTTGGAACTAGGATTATCTATCGGATATAAGATGTATCGGCCAATTGAACACAACACCATGGTTTAACGAAATCAAGTTTTATACTAATGTATACCTAAGAAAAAAGTATCTTAGGATGTGGAACGTAGTTTTTTAATACGGAAACTAATTTTCGCTTGTATGTTTTTGTTATTATTATTTTTTGTTTTATTTTTCAAATCTCAAAATAAATAAATTTATTTATATTAAATGTTTGAAGATTCAAAAAATTCTACAATATTGTATGAAATAAATTTTATTCTTCATTTTTTGGTTTGAATAAAATTAATCAAGACAAAAAGTTTGAAATAAATAAAAAATTTTAATATTTTAAAAATTTTGTTTGAAATAAAATTGTTGAAAATATATGAAATTTTTCAATATTTGAATAAAAAAATATCGAATATTATTCTTGCTAGTATTATTCAAATATATTAAATTTTGATATTTTTGTTTAGAATGAAGAATATTGAATTCAAAAAATTTCAAATAATTTTCTGAAAAATTTATTTCTATTAAGAATAATAATTTATACTTTAATTTAATTTCTTTTAGAAGGAATAAATCAAGCAAATAATTTAATTTAAAATTCATGAAATAGAATAACAATTATTCATATTAAGTAACAAATAATTGAAATAATTCAAAAAGTAGTTTTATTTTTTATTTTAATCACACTATACAGCTATGATATATATATATATATATATATATATATATACATTCTCCGTTCCGTTTATGTGCCATTGCGTCCATATGGATTCTTTTGCTTTAAACGAATTTGTGTTTTTAGCACGGGGATGTTTACCTGAAAATATGATATAGACATAAGCTTATAATAATACTAGCTTTAGAACCCGCTACTTCGTTAGCGCTACAATTGGAATTGACAAAGTTACAATTAAAAAGTTACAAAATTTACCAAAATAATTGTTTACTTGTTTATCGATTCCGATATAAATTAAATTAAATATTTATTGGTTCTTAAGATACATATAGGACAAAAAAAGTACCTACCCTTTACTGATGCCATTTTCAAAAAAGTACTAAAAACGCCTCCCTTATTTTCGCCTACCCAATTTTGATTGCTAACCTAATTTACATCTCGTTTTTGTCGCTTTTGATTTTGAATATATTACAAAAGCTTCCTTTTTTACCCCAGGTCAGCTAAATAAAAAAAAATACCGAATACGTATCCTGATATTTTTATTGCTGATCTTAACTCCATTTTTGTTAAGGAGGTATAATATTACCGATTTTTCTGTTTTTAACCACTTAATTGGAAAAAGTACCAAACACCTGTCACATATTTCTTCAATGTCAATCGAAAAAGTCAATAAATTATTCTACCTCATTATAGATTTAAACAATATGCATAGTTTAAAAAGAAAAAACCTTTAAATGTTTGACCCATTTTTGTCTTTTCCTATCCCATTATTCGAAAAAGTACCAAAAAAGTATTTGATACCAAAGTTTAGTTTTTATCCTTTTTTACCCTATTTTTACCTCATTCACGAAAAGTACTAAAAACGTGAATTTTTATTTTTCTAACAGATCTAAATCCAACTTAAATTTTGTTTCTAACGATATTAGTTTCAGAGATATAACTTTACTACTTATTTCATTTTCCATACTATTAACTGCTAAATTTGCAAAAAGTACTGCATACTTGTCTGTTAATTTTAAGTGCTGATCTTAGACCACTTTAGTGTTTATTTCTATCACTTTAGGTTTAGAAGATATTCTTCTGTTATCCTTGACTCCCAGTGGAGCATAGGGCCTCATTGGTTTTATTCATCAGGATGTTCTTGCATAGATTAGACACCTCCAAAATCCTTGTACCAGCTGCCGTAGCAGGGGGATTTCTCGCTTGATTACCCCTTGGAGTAGTATATAATGTCATATAATGTCATCGATTTTTCCCTTTTTTACACCTTTAATTGGAAAAAGTACCAAACACTTATTTTAATTTTCTTCAGTGTGCATCGACACATCTCTAATGTGTTGTTAGCTTAAA
The DNA here is from genome assembly GCA_933228675.1 of Stomorhina lunata. NCBI lineage: Eukaryota > Metazoa > Arthropoda > Insecta > Diptera > Rhiniidae > Stomorhina > Stomorhina lunata. Next base: position 30,730,273 of record OW121743.1, on the reverse strand, counting down.
TGAATACTTTCCCGTTTTCACTCTTTTGAACAACATTTATGGAAAAGTACCAAGCACATGTTTAAAATTCTTTAATACTTATTGATTGTGGCATAAAGTGAGCATTTATGTTTATAAGCTCAAAAAAAACATATGGGTTAAAAAAAGTATCAAAATATAGTTTTTACCCTTTTTACTCTTATTAGTGCCATTTCCAAAAAAGTACAGAACTCATGTCCCCTTATTTTTCTAACGTACCAAATACGTTTCTCTTTTTTTTCAGCCCATCCGAAGCAAACTTCAACTTTGTTCCTATCGTTTTGAATTTTGGAGATATGACCTTACTTCTATTACTTTTGGCTTAGAAGATATATCTTTACCGATTTTTACCCTCAAAATTAAAAAAGCACCAAACACGTATTTTACTTTTTTCAATGTCAATTCGGTAAAAAAATTTTCTATAGAAAGTTTTTAGGTAAAAAAATTTTTCTATAGAAAAATAGTATAAAAAATTTTCTATAGAAAAATTTTCAGTATAAAAATTTTTCTATAGAAAAATTTTCAGTATAAAAATTTTTCTATAGAAAAATTTTCAGTATAAAAATTTTTCTATAGAAAAATTTTCAGTATAAAAATTTTTCTATAGAAAAATTTTCCGTATAAAAATTTTTCTATAGAAAAATTTTCCGTATAAAAATTTTTCTAAAGAAAAATTTTCCGTATAAAAATTTTTCTATAGAAAAATTTTCCATATAAAAATTTTTCTATAGAAAAATTTTCCGTATAAAAATTTTTCTATAGAAAAATTTTCAGTATAAAAATTTTTCTATAGAAAAATTTTCAGTATAAAAATTTTTCTATAGAAAAATTTTCCGTATAAAAATTTTTCTAAAGAAAAATTTTCCGTATAAAAATTTTTATGAAAATTTTTCTATAGAAACAATTTTTATGAAAATTTTTCTATAGAAACAATTTTTATGAAAATTTTTCTATAGAAACAATTTTATACTGAAAATTTTTCTATAGAAACAATTTTGTACTGAAAATTTTTCTAAAGAAACAATTTTATACTGAAAATTTTTCTATAGAAACAATTTTATACTGAAAATTTTTCTATAGAAACAATTTTATACTGAAAATTTTTCAATAGAATCAATTTTATACTGAAAATTTTTCTATAGAATCAATTTTATACTGAAAATTTTTCTATAGAAACAATTTTATACTGAAAATTTTTCTATAGAAACAATTTTATACTGAAAATTTTTCTATAGAAACATTTTTATACCGAAAATTTTTCTATAGAAAAATTTTTATACTGAAAATTTTTCTATAGAAAAATGTTTGTACCGAAAATAAAAATTTTTCTATAGAAAAATTTTCCGTATGAAAATTTTTCTATAGAAAATTTTTCCGTATAAAAATTTTTCTATAGAAAAATTTTCCGTATAAAAATTTTTCTATAGAAAAATTTTCAGTATAAACATTTTTCTATAGAAAAATTTTCAGTATAAACATTTTTCTATAGAAAAATTTTCAGTATACAAATTTTTCTATAGAAAAATTTTCAGTATAAAAATTTTTCTATAGAAAAATTTTCAGTATACAAATTTTTCTATAGAAAAATTTTCAGTATAAAAATTTTTCTATAGAAAATTTTTCAGTATAAAAATTTTTCTATAGAAAAATTTTCAGTATAAAAATGTTTCTATAGAAAAATTTTCAGTATAAAAATTTTTCTATAGAAAAATTTTCAGTATCAAAATTTTTCTATAGAAAAATTTTCAGTATAAAAATTTTTCTATAGAAAAACTTTCAGTATACAAATTTTTCTATAGAAAAATTTTCAGTATAAAAATGTTTCTATAGAAAAATTTTCAATATAAAAATGTTTCTATAAAAAAATTTTCAGTATAAAAATGTTTCTATAGAAAAATTTTCAGTATAAAAATGTTTCTATACAAAAATTTTCAGTATAAACATTTTTCTATACAAAAATTTTCAGTATAAAAATTTTTCTGTAGAAAAATTTTCAGTATAAAAATTTTTCTATAGAAAAATTTTCGGTATAAAAATGTTTCTATAGAAAAATTTTCAGTATAAAATTGTTACTATAGAAAAATTTTCAGTATAAAATTGTTTCTATAGAAAAATTTTCAGTATAAAATTGTTTCTATAGAAAAATTTTCAGTATAAAATTGTTTCTATCGAAAAATTTTCAGTATAAAATTGTTTCTATAGAAAAATTTTCAGTATAAAATTGTTTCTATAGAAAAATTTTCCGTATAAAATTGATTCTATAGAAAAATTTTCAGTATAAAATTGATTCTATAGAAACATTTTCAGTATAAAATTGATTTTATAGAAAAATTTTCAGTATAAAATTGTTTCAATAGAAAAATTTTCAGTATAAAATTGTTTCTATAGAAAAATTTTCAGTATAAAATTGTTTCTATAGAAAAATTTTCAGTATAAAATTGTTTCTATAGAAAAATTTTCAGTATAAAATTGTTTTTATAGAAAAATTTTCAGTATAAAATTGTTTCTATAGAAAAATTTTCAGTATAAAATTGTTTCCATAGAAAAATTTTCAGTATAAAATTGTTTCTATAGAAAAATTTTCAGTATAAAAATTTTTCTATAGAAAAATTTTCAGTATAAAATTGTTTCTATAGAAAAATTTTCAGTATAAAATTGTTTCTATAGAAAAATTTTCAGTATAAAATTGTTTCTATAGAAAAATTTTCAGTATAAAATTGTTTCTATAGAAAAATTTTCAGTATAAAAATTTTTCTATAGAAAAATTTATTAAAAATAATATAAAAAATATAAAATTTTTCTATAGAAAAATTTTCAGTATAAAAATTTTTCTATAGAAAAATTTTCAGTATAAAAATTTTTCTATAGAAAAATTTTCAGTATAAAAATTTTTCTATAGAAAAATTTATTAAAAATTTATAGTTATTGTTATTAATCATAAAATGTTTATAAAATTATGCGTTCCTGTACTCTAAATATAAGAGTAAATCTTGTTGTACAGGAAATGAAAAAAAAAAAATAAATAAAGTCGAACTACGAAGAAGGCTCAGGGACGAACTCAAAAACCAAGGACATTTCGACTTACGAATTCGAGACTAAAGAAGAAATGAAGGTTAGTACCCGTTCGATGACTAGCAGCCTTGACATAAACTCAATGTTAGCCGCGATGATGGAAAAGATGGAAATCAACAACAAGCAAACGAAGAACACGGAACTTCAAGAAGCTGCCACAATCAACAACGAGAAAATTCAAGCAGGTTTGAAAACGGAACTTCAAAAAGCCACAAAAACTAACAATGAGCAACTTCTAGAAAGGAAGAAGAAAATTTCTGGATCCACAAATAAACAACTTCAGAAAATTTCGGAAACTTCCACAACAATTAAACAAAAAATCCGGATTCAGTCAACCTAGTCTCTTGCATCCTGAAAGAATACAAATTTCAAAAAACAAATGGCAGCATTTACAGGATCTCAAGTCATTGCTTCCTTCGGATTGTCATTATTTTTATGATAATATCCCATTTGAACATTGAATTGTGTAGTTTTCTGTATGTTAATTTTTTATGAACTTGAATTTTATACATATTTGCATTTTATATTATTAAAATTATTACTTTTATAGTTAGTACTTCTTTTAGTTAAACGTTGTTCCTCTTAAAATATTATTATAATAATAAACAAAAAACAAATAAATCTGTTTAAACTTTCATTAAACTAGAAACGATTGAGGATTTAGGTATTTCCTTTTTTTACTTTTTCACTTTTCATGAAAAAAAAATTATGATCATACGCACTTTTGTTTTAGAAAACAGAAATACAAAAATGCGTAACAACTGTAACTTTAAAAATACTTCAAAAAAATATATTTTTTTTTTCTCTTGAATTTGTTTAGTTGTTCTAATTAATTCCATATTTCATCAATTGTTTCTATATCTGAAGTATTTTTTATTTTATAAAGTTTTTTGCTTTTCCTGTAAAATTTGAAAAAGTGTTTTGGATTTTCAACGACGATATGTATGTATAGATATTTAAACAGCAATATAAACCCATGTAATTAAACAATGAATTTATACTGATGCATAGCGATGTAGTAGTATACATCGGTCTGAAAAATATCAAAATATATCTACATTTAAAAAGCTGCGTTAATTGCTTGAACTGATCAGCAATTCCATATATTAACCATTTTTTTTGGGATTCACCATAAAATTTTATGATTATGTACATATCCAACAAACCAAAAAACGATACCGTATCATTTATGATATAATATTTTTAAAATTTGTAAAGTCATAAATGATTTGACTAAATGATATTGTTATAATATAATATTTTTTTAAAAATATAATAAAAACTCGGTTAAAAATTTTTGAACTTAGAACTAAAAATCAAAAAATTTTCAATAATATAAACAAAAATATTGCAATCATTTTCTTTAATTTTTTATTAATTAAATATGTTCTAATTAATCAAAATATCGTGTCTTAAAATAATAAAAAAAAACTAGAACTGGCAAGTAATTTTAATACTGTTTTGAATTTCCTTTTAAATTTATATTAATATCGTTTCTTTATAACAGATTTCAAATGTATTTAAAGAGCAGCGGTTTTTAATTCAAACTTTTTCAAATTGTAATTTATGTACTTATTATATTCATAAATAATTCCCACGACATTCTAATTATAACAACGGGCACTACTCTCAGACAATGAGCTGCATCCTATTTTATTTTTAGACTCATTAAAAGGGAAAGGTGAGGTTTTTTGCCTTTTAGCTAAGAATATCTGAAAAAATTATAGAAACATTTTCAGTATAAAAATTTTTCTATAGAAAAATTTTCAGTATAAAAAATTTTCTATAGAAAAATTGTCAGTATAAAAATTTTTCTATAGAAAAATTGTCAGTATAAAAATTTTTCTATAGAAAAATTGTCAGTATAAAAATTTTTCTATAGAAAAATTGTCAGTATAAAAATTTTTCTATAGAAAAATTTTCAGTATAAAAATTTTTCTATAGAAAAATTGTCAGTATAAAAATTTTTCTATAGAAAAATTGTCAGTATAAAAATTTTTCTATAGAAAAATTGCCAGTATAAAAATTTTTCTATAGAAAAATTTTCAGTATAAAAATTTTTCTATAGAAAAATTTTCAGTATAAAAATTTTTCTATAGAAAAATTTTCAGTATAAAAATTTTTCTATAGAAAAATTTTCAGTATAAAAATTTTTCTATAGAAAAATTTTCAGTATAAAAATTTTTCTATAGAAAAATTTTCAGTATAAAAATTTTTCTGTAGAAAAATTTTCAGTATAAAAATTTTTCTATAGAAAAATTTTCAGTATAAAAATTTTTCTATAGAAAAATTTTCAGTATAAAAATTTTTCTATAGAAAAATTTTCAGTATAAAAATTTTTCTATAGAAAAATTTTCAGTATAAAAATTTTTCTATAGAAAAATTTTCAGTATAAAAATTTTCAGTATAAAAATTTTTCTATAGAAAAATTTTCAGTATAAAAATTTTTCTATAGAAAAATTTTCAGTATAAAAATTTTTCTATAGAAAAATTTTTCTATAGAAAAATTTTCAGTATAAAAATTTTTCTATAGAAAAATTTTCAGTATAAAAATTTTTCTATAGAAAAATTTTCAGTATAAAAATTTTTCTATAGAAAAATTTTCAGTATAAAAATTTTTCTATAGAAAAATTTTCAGTATAAAAATTTTTCTATAGAAAAATTTTCAGTATAAAAATTTTTCTATAGAAAAATTTTCAGTATAAACATTTTTCTATAGAAAAATTTTCCGTATAAAAATTTTTCTATAGAAAAATTTTCAGTATAAAAATTTTTCTATAGAAAAATTTTCAGTATAAAAAATTTTCTATAGAAAAATTTTCAGTATAAAAATTTTTCTATAGAAAAATTTTCCGTATAAAAATTTTTCTATAGAAAAATTTTCAGTATAAAAATTTTTCTATAGAAAAATTTTCCGTATAAAAATTTTTCTATAGAAAAATTTTCAGCATAAAAATTTTTCTATAGAAAAATTTTCAGTATAAAAATTTTTCTATAGAAAAATTTTCAGTATAAAAATTTTTCTATAGAAAAATTTTCAGTATAAAAATTTTTCTATAGAAAAATTTTCAGCATTAAAATTTTTCTATAGAAAAATTTTCAGCATAAAAATTTTTCTATAGAAAAATTTTCAGTATAAAAATTTTTCTATAGAAAAATTTTCAGCATAAAAATTTTTCTATAGAAAAATTTTCAGTATAAAAATTTTTCTATGAAAAAATTTTCAGCATAAAAATTTTTCTATAGAAAAATTTTCAGTATAAAAATTTATCTATAGAAAAATTTTCAGCATAAAAATTTTTCTATAGAAAAATTTTCAGTATAAAAATTTTTCTATAGAAAAATTTTCAGTATAAAAATTTTTCTATAGAAAAATTTTCAGTATAAAAATTTTTCTATAGAAAAATTTTCAGTATAAAAATTTTTCTATGAAAAAATTTTCAGCATAAAAATTTTTCTATAGAAAAATTTTCAGTATAAAAATTTATCTATAGAAAAATTTTCAGCATAAAAATTTTTCTATAGAAAAATTTTCAGTATAAAAATTTTTCTATAGAAAAATTTTCAGCATAAAAATTTTTCTATAGAAAAATTTTCAGTATAAAAATTTTTCTATAGAAAAATTTTCAGTATAAAAATTTTTCTATAGAAAAATTTTCAGTATAAAAATTTTTCTATAGAAAAATTTTCAGTATAAAAATTTTTCTATAGAAAAATTTTCAGTATAAAAATTTTTCTATAGAAAAATTTTCAGCATAAAAATTTTTCTATAGAAAAATTTTCAGTATAAAAATTTTTCTATGAAAAAATTTTCAGCATAAAAATTTTTCTATAGAAAAATTTTCAGTATAAAAATTTATCTATAGAAAAATTTTCAGCATAAAAATTTTTCTATAGAAAAATTTTCAGTATAAAAATTTTTCTATAGAAAAATTTTCAGCATAAAAATTTTTCTATAGAAAAATTTTCAGTATAAAAATTTTTCTATAGAAAAATTTTCAGTATAAAAATTTTTCTATAGAAAAATTTTCAGTATAAAAATTTTTCTATAGAAAAATTTTCAGTATAAAAATTTTTCTATAGAAAAATTTTCAGTATAAAAATTTTTCTATAGAAAAATTTTCAGTATAAAAATTTTTCTATAGAAAAATTTTCCGTATAAAAATTTTTCTATAGAAAAATTTTCAGTATAAAAATTTTTCTATAGAAAAATTTTCAGTATAAAAATTTTTCTATAGAAAAATTTTCAGTATAAAAATTTTTCTATAGAAAAATTTTCAGTATAAAAATTTTTCTATAGAAAAATTTTCAGTATAAAAATTTTCAGTATAAAAATTTTTCTATAGAAAAATTTTCAGTATAAAAATTTTTCTATAGAAAAATTTTCAGTATAAAAATTTTTCTATAGAAAAATTTTCAGTATAAAAATTTTTCTATAGAAAAATTTTCAGTATAAAAATTTTTCTATAGAAAAATTTTCAGTATAAAAATTTTTCTATAGAAAAATTTTCAGCATAAAAATTTTTCTATAGAAAAATTTTCAGTATAAAAATTTTTCTATAGAAAAATTTTCAGTATAAAAATTTTTCTATAGAAAAATTTTCAGTATAAAAATTTTTCGTTGATGGTCGTGGGTTCGAGTCGGGCTCAGGTTCATGTCATAAATTATTTTTTTAATTTATGACTTTTAAATTAGATGAATAAATTTTAGGAATACTGAAAAAACTATGTGACACTTAGCAGTGTGGAATGCTGCATTTTCTGTCCCGCTACGGACTTCATCAGCACACTGTGTCACCAACTGTTAGATGCCAGTAGTTAAGATCATCTATTTAACTGAATTCTTAAGCGAAATTGAAAACGAGAATTATGTTAACACTCATTTCTATTTCACCTATGACCATATGATCGATTCAGTTAGACGAACTTATCCACCATAGTTTTTTCCTTTATGTTTTGTATCCCTATCCTTTATTAATCTACATTTACTTTGTACTTTAACCAACTGTCAGCTGGTAATGAAGACAAAGATTTTTGTTTTGACAAGTTTTGTTTTATTCTTTTACGTTAATGCAAATTTTGAATTTAGTATCAACTTGAAAGAGTTAATGAAAACATGTAAATCGCGGTGCCCATGCAATTTAATTGAAAGAAATTAATTTTAGTTGAACCAGAAATTTATGTTGATGGTCGTGGGTTCGAGTCGGGCTCAGGTTCATGTCATAAATTATTTTTTTTTAATTTATGACTTTTAAATTAGATGAATAAATTTTAGGAATACTGAAAAAACTATGTGACACTTAGCAGTGTGGAATGCTGCATTTTCTGTCCCGCTACGGACTTCATCAGCACACTGTGTCACCAACTGTTAGATGCCAGTAGTTAAGATCATCTATTTAACTGAATTCTTAAGCGAAATTGAAAACGAGAATTATGTTAACACTCATTTCTATTTCACCTATGACCATATGATCGATTCAGTTAGACGAACTTATCCACCATAGTTTTTTCCTTTATGTTTTGTATCCCTATCCTTTATTAATCTACATTTACTTTGTACTTTAACCAACTGTCAGCTGGTAATGAAGACAAAGATTTTTGTTTTGACAAGTTTTGTTTTATTCTTTTACGTTAATGCAAATTTTGAATTTAGTATCAACTTGAAAGAGTTAATGAAAACATGTAAATCGCGGTGCCCATGCAATTTAATTGAAAGAAATTAATTTTAGTTGAACCAGAAATTTATGTTGATGGTCGTGGGTTCGAGTCGGGCTCAGGTTCATGTCATAAATTATTTTTTTTTAATTTATGACTTTTAAATTAGATGAATAAATTTTAGGAATACTGAAAAAACTATGTGACACTTAGCAGTGTGGAATGCTGCATTTTCTGTCCCGCTACGGACTTCATCAGCACACTGTGTCACCAACTGTTAGATGCCAGTAGTTAAGATCATCTATTTAACTGAATTCTTAAGCGAAATTGAAAACGAGAATTATGTTAACACTCATTTCTATTTCACCTATGACCATATGATCGATTCAGTTAGACGAACTTATCCACCATAGTTTTTTCCTTTATGTTTTGTATCCCTATCCTTTATTAATCTACATTTACTTTGTACTTTAACCAACTGTCAGCTGGTAATGAAGACAAAGATTTTTGTTTTGACAAGTTTTGTTTTATTCTTTTACGTTAATGCAAATTTTGAATTTAGTATCAACTTGAAAGAGTTAATGAAAACATGTAAATCGCGGTGCCCATGCAATTTAATTGAAAGAAATTAATTTTAGTTGAACCAGAAATTTATGTTGATGGTCGTGGGTTCGAGTCGGGCTCAGGTTCATGTCATAAAAATTTTTCTATAGAAAAATTTTCAGTATAAAAATTTTTCTATAGAAAAATTTTCAGTATAAAAATTTTTCTATTGAAAAATTTTCAGTATAAACATTTTTCTATTGAAAAATTTTCAGTATAAAAATTTTTCTATTGAAAAATTTTCAGTATAAAAATTTTTCTATAGAAAAATTTTCAGTATAAAAATTTTCAGTATAAAAATTTTTCTATAGAAAAATTTTCAGTATAAAAATTTTTCTATAGAAAAATTTTCAGTATAAAAATTTTTCTATAGAAAAATTTTCAGTATAAAAATTTTTCTATAGAAAAATTTTCAGTATAAAAATTTTTCTATAGAAAAATTTTCAGTATAAAAATTTTTCTATAGAAAAATTTTCAGCATAAAAATTTTTCTATAGAAAAATTTTCAGTATAAAAATTTTTCTATAGAAAAATTTTCAGTATAAAAATTTTTCTATAGAAAAATTTTCAGTATAAAAATTTTTCTATAGAAAAATTTTCAGTATAAAAATTTTTCGTTGATGGTCGTGGGTTCGAGTCGGGCTCAGGTTCATGTCATAAATTATTTTTTTAATTTATGACTTTTAAATTAGATGAATAAATTTTAGGAATACTGAAAAAACTATGTGACACTTAGCAGTGTGGAATGCTGCATTTTCTGTCCCGCTACGGACTTCATCAGCACACTGTGTCACCAACTGTTAGATGCCAGTAGTTAAGATCATCTATTTAACTGAATTCTTAAGCGAAATTGAAAACGAGAATTATGTTAACACTCATTTCTATTTCACCTATGACCATATGATCGATTCAGTTAGACGAACTTATCCACCATAGTTTTTTCCTTTATGTTTTGTATCCCTATCCTTTATTAATCTACATTTACTTTGTACTTTAACCAACTGTCAGCTGGTAATGAAGACAAAGATTTTTGTTTTGACAAGTTTTGTTTTATTCTTTTACGTTAATGCAAATTTTGAATTTAGTATCAACTTGAAAGAGTTAATGAAAACATGTAAATCGCGGTGCCCATGCAATTTAATTGAAAGAAATTAATTTTAGTTGAACCAGAAATTTATGTTGATGGTCGTGGGTTCGAGTCGGGCTCAGGTTCATGTCATAAATTATTTTTTTTTAATTTATGACTTTTAAATTAGATGAATAAATTTTAGGAATACTGAAAAAACTATGTGACACTTAGCAGTGTGGAATGCTGCATTTTCTGTCCCGCTACGGACTTCATCAGCACACTGTGTCACCAACTGTTAGATGCCAGTAGTTAAGATCATCTATTTAACTGAATTCTTAAGCGAAATTGAAAACGAGAATTATGTTAACACTCATTTCTATTTCACCTATGACCATATGATCGATTCAGTTAGACGAACTTATCCACCATAGTTTTTTCCTTTATGTTTTGTATCCCTATCCTTTATTAATCTACATTTACTTTGTACTTTAACCAACTGTCAGCTGGTAATGAAGACAAAGATTTTTGTTTTGACAAGTTTTGTTTTATTCTTTTACGTTAATGCAAATTTTGAATTTAGTATCAACTTGAAAGAGTTAATGAAAACATGTAAATCGCGGTGCCCATGCAATTTAATTGAAAGAAATTAATTTTAGTTGAACCAGAAATTTATGTTGATGGTCGTGGGTTCGAGTCGGGCTCAGGTTCATGTCATAAAAATTTTTCTATAGAAAAATTTTCAGTATAAAAATTTTTCTATAGAAAAATTTTCAGTATAAAAATTTTTCTATTGAAAAATTTTCAGTATAAACATTTTTCTATTGAAAAATTTTCAGTATAAAAATTTTTCTATTGAAAAATTTTCAGTATAAAAATTTTTCTATAGAAAAATTTTCAGTATAAAAATTTTCAGTATAAAAATTTTTCTATAGAAAAATTTTCAGTATAAAAATTCTTCTATAATTTTTTCAGATATTCTTAGCTAAAAGGCAAAAAACCTCACCTTTCCCTTTTAATGAGTCTAAAAATAAAATAGGATGCAGCTCATTGTCTGAGAGTAGTGCCCGTTGTTATAATTAGAATGTCGTGGGAATTATTTATGAATATAATACTTACATAAATTACAATTTGAAAAAGTTTGAATTAAAAACCGCTGCTCTTTAAATACATTTGAAATCTGTTATAAAGAAACGATATTAATATAAATTTAAAAGGAAATTCAAAACAGTATTAAAATTACTTGCCAGTTCTAGTTTTTTTTTATTATTTTAAGACACGATATTTTGATTAATTAGAACATATTTAATTAATAAAAAATTAAAGAAAATGATTGCAATATCATTTTCTTTAATTTGTTTATATTATTGAAAATTTTTTGATTTTTAATTCTAAGTTCAAAAATTTTTAACCGAGTTTTTATTATATTTTTAAAAAAATATTATATTATAACAATATCATTTAGTCAAATCATTTATGACTTTACAAATTTTAAAAATATTATATCATAAATGATACGGTATCGTTTTTTGGTTTGTTGGATATGTACATAATCATAAAATTTTATGGTGAATCCCAAAAAAAATGGTTAATATATGGAATTGCTGATCAGTTCAAGCAATTAACGCAGCTTTTTAAATGTAGATATATTTTGATATTTTTCAGACCGATGTATACTACTACATCGCTATGCATCAGTATAAATTCATTGTTTAATTACATGGGTTTATATTGCTGTTTAAATATCTATACATACATATCGTCGTTGAAAATCCAAAACACTTTTTCAAATTTTACAGGAAAAGCAAAAAACTTTATAAAATAAAAAATACTTCAGATATAGAAACAATTGATGAAATATGGAATTAATTAGAACAACTAAACAAATTCAAGAGAAAAAAAAAATATATTTTTTTGAAGTATTTTTAAAGTTACAGTTGTTACGCATTTTTGTATTTCTGTTTTCTAAAACAAAAGTGCGTATGATCATAATTTTTTTTTCATGAAAAGTGAAAAAGTAAAAAAAGGAAATACCTAAATCCTCAATCGTTTCTAGTTTAATGAAAGTTTAAACAGATTTATTTGTTTTTTGTTTATTATTATAATAATATTTTAAGAGGAACAACGTTTAACTAAAAGAAGTACTAACTATAAAAGTAATAATTTTAATAATATAAAATGCAAATATGTATAAAATTCAAGTTCATAAAAAATTAACATACAGAAAACTACACAATTCAATGTTCAAATGGTATATTATCATAAAAATAATGACAATCCGAAGGAAGCAATGACTTGAGATCCTGTAAATGCTGCCATTTCTTTTTTGAAATTTGTATTCTTTCAGGATGCAAGAGACTAGGTTGACAGAATCCGGATTTTTTGTTTAATTGTTGTGGAAGTTTCCGAAATTTTCTGAAGTTGTTTATTTGTGGATCCAGAAATTTTCTTCTTCCTTTCTAGAAGTTGCTCATTGTTAGTTTTTGTGGCCTTTTGAAGTTCCGTTTTCAAACCTGCTTGAATTTTCTCGTTATTGATTGTGGCAGCTTCTTGAAGTTCCGTGTTCTTCGTTTGCTTGTTGTTGATTTCCATATTTTCCATCATCGCGGCTAACATTGAGTTTATGTCAAGGCTGCTAGTCATCGAACGGGTACTAACCTTCATTTCTTCTTTAGTCTCGAATTCGTAAGTCGAAATGTCCTTGATTTTTGAGTTCGTCCCTGAGCCTTCTTCGTAGTTCGACTTTATTTATTATTTTTTTTTTCATTTCCTATACAACAAGATTTACTCTTATATTTAGAGTAGAGGAACGCATAATTTTATAAACATTTTATGATTAATAACAATAACACAATTATAAAGGAAAAATAAAAAAAAAATTTACTTATATAACAATAACAATGTTTACGGCAAAAAAATAAAATAAAAGAAATTAGGCAAAAGTTTTAAATAAATATGTTTTGAAATTATTAGCATTGTTGTTAGCTTGTTTACTGAATGGAAGACTGTTCCAAAAACGAGCAGCGTGTACATATAAATGCCACTCAGATACTAGAGACTGATGTCGAGGTATAACAATGTTTCTGTTTCGTAATGAATGTGAAAAAACGTATTTTGTTTAGTATATATTTAGGAGTTTTAGTGTTTATGATTTTATGCAAAAAAATAAGAATTTAATCAGCAGATCATTTATATAGATAGAAAATAAAAGTGGTCCTAAAATAGAACCCTGTGGCATACCGCGATTGACAAACAAGCTGTCAGACCAAGTGTAGTTCACAACTACCGATTGGGTTCGATTCGTAAGATATGATGATACAAGTTTAGTTAACATGTTTGAAAATTTAAAGAAATGTTTTAGTTTTTTTATAAGAATATCGTGGTCAACTGTATCGAATGCCTTAGAATGATCCAGAAGCACTAAGAAAATAATATACCCATCTTCTAACCGCTGACGTATATTTTCACTCACTTCCACAAGAGCTGTAATGCAACTATGACTTTGACGAAATCCAGATTGGTAATCATTAAGTAAATTATGAGTATTTAAATAGGTAACAATTTGCTTATATATTAACTTTTGAAAGAAAACATAGAATAGCAATGTGTCTATATTCCCCATTTGCCTTGGGCAATGGCAAAATTTTTGCATGCTTCCAATTAGTTGGCATTATGATTGAATTAAACAGATGTGTTACATAATTGATAATTAACGGCATAAGTAATCGAATGAACTTTGGGTGTATGTTATCACTTCCCACTGCATTTGACTATTTTTGCTGTAACTTTGGAATTAAAAACGATAAATTAATAAATTAAATTGTAAATTAGAGCGTTTATGTGCCTTTAGAAAAAATATTTTTTTTGTTTAAATAAATAAAATAAATATTAAATATTTGTTTATGTCTAGTTTTAACAAAAAAACACGTTTTTTCAAAAATTCATAACTCCAAAGATTTTACATAAATATTATTAATTTTTATTTATAAATATTTGTAAACAGAAAAACAAACATTTCAGAAAATAAACATTAAAAAAATATAAATCGTCTTTATTTTCTTCCTTTAGTTATTTATAAAAGCAACATTTACTACATAATAATCATAGTTTTAAAATTTCGCGAAAATGTATTTTTTTTTATATACTGAGCAATAATATTGATTAACAGTTTTATCAAAATTGAAAATTTAATAAGCACTTGCAAAATAAAGACCAAAAAAATAAATTTTTATCCAAAAATCGGTGAATCGGCTATTACAGCGAAACTGTTAAAGACCTCCGTTTTTCATTAATTTTATTTTCCTAGTTGTATATTTTAAATTACCGATGAAATAAGTTTTATTCTTATATTTTCTAAGCAAAATTTTCGAAAATATAATATATGAGTTTTGAAACCGACCTATCGGCAACTAGAATTCTTTCACAAAAACTTCCATAACTCAAAAATCGCACTAATGCGCAACAAAATATTTTGGGATTTATTAGCTAAAATATTATATTTTAAGGCTATAAAATTATTTTTTCCTGCACTCATCCGCAAAGTTGTTGAAACTCAATGTATTAAAATTACCACATTTTTAGAGCAATTTATTTTTTTATCTTTCAAATATTTTTAAAACATTTATCTAAATAAAAAATATCTTAATTGAAAAATTAGGATTTATCAGGCTTGAGTTCATTTTTAATATTTAAATTATTAATTTGAAAGTAATAATGTAGAAAGAAACTGAAAAAATTATTTTTGAACGCGGCTAGTGGATTGCAATTTCTGTCTGATTTTAGTGATTTTTGTCTCATTTAGTGCGTTTTGACAGAAGAGTTTGTATGGGAGCTATGGTGATTTTAGTTTACATAGGCATTATTTGTTTAAAATTTCATGAAAAATATTGATACTTGTGGCCAATATATCAATTCCGGGAAGTGGGACCTATGGGAGTTACCATAAATAATGGACCGATTTTGACGAATTTCAATAGCCATGGTCCCACTATCAAAAAATGATCTGTGCCAAATTTCATCAAATTATCTTTAGAATTGCGACCTGTAGTTTGATTACAAGGTTTACATGGGGGTCTAGCCAGCCAGCCGTCCTGCCAGACGGACGGACTGATATCGCTAAATCGACACAGAAAGTGATTCGAAGCCTATTGGTGTACTAAAAGATGGGTCTAAGACAAATATTTCTTTGCGTTACATACATCAGCACAAACTTATAACACCCTTTCCACCTATGGTGGTGAAGGGTATAACAAAGTTGACAAAAAAGCATTAATGAAAAATTACAATTCATTGTATAAGCAATAAAATATATGTATATGGCCAATTATATATAGGCTACTAAAAACTGTATATAGCAAGTAAAAAGATAAAAGTTGATAAAAAACAGCATAAATAAAAATTATAATTCATTGTATAAATAAACAAGTAAGAGTGGTATATGCGGCTTTGCCGAATCTTGGATACCCTTCACCAATGGTGTTCCAAAAGTAAAGTACAAAATTGTAAGAATTTATTGATAATTATATAGTTTCTGATTACTGACTTATGGCAGGTTCTAACTAATGTGATTTTTGGGTGAACGTTTTGAAGGCAGACGGTTCGTCTGAAATTGAGGTCTTAGAAAATATTCGTCTGACTTACGTTGTGCTTTTTTGTTTTCAAATTGTTTGGTTGTCATACCTCAATTCGAAAGCTTTTTAATTTTTTCATACAAAATTTTTAATTCAAAATGAAAAAGGTAACTCGTTATTTTGTTTGTCAAAAAAATAACTCAAAATATTACAAAAAAAAAATCTTTTGGAATATTTTAGAAACTGTTCATAAATCTGGGATAAATAATCAGAAATTAATTGCCTATACCAGACAAAAGCAAGTATTGATGTAAATGACCTGAAGAGCGGGTTGCATAGTTCAGCGATTAAATGTTGAGACAAAATTAAGGATTTTTTATTCGCCATATAGAAAATTTTCAATAGAAATATCATCTTTGACCGTTTCGACAGCCCTTTTAGGCCTAGAGTGACTCCATTCTATGACTTTAATATCTTATTGGCATTAATAGCCAGAATAAGGCCTTTAACTCATGATTTGTTTCATAAACTCCGACTTCAGGATTTTTACATCCGCATTTTCGTTTAAGAGAAGTTCTTCCTCACAAGGTCTTATGGTAAAGAGATTCCCCACTCCAAAAAGTCAATAAAAATGAGGATATCACGCTAGACTTTTTCACACAGTTTTTGAAATATGTGTTAATTTTCTAGATAAGTTCCAATTTCTAGTTAAGTTTAGTTCAGTTGTAGTTCAGTACTAGTTCAGTTCTAGTTCAGTTCTAGGTACTTTTTATTCTAAAAGATACTTTTTTTCTAAAAGTTACTTTTTATTCTAAAAGTTACTTTTTATTCTAAAAGGTACTTTTTATTCAAAAAGGTACTTTTTATTTTAAAAGGTACTTTTATTCAAAAAGGTACTTTTGATTCAAAAAGGTACTTTTGATTCAAAAAGG
Source organism: Stomorhina lunata (assembly GCA_933228675.1). Taxonomy (NCBI): domain Eukaryota; kingdom Metazoa; phylum Arthropoda; class Insecta; order Diptera; family Rhiniidae; genus Stomorhina; species Stomorhina lunata. The sequence continues at coordinate 30,713,357 of OW121743.1, read as the reverse complement.
TACTTTTGATTCAAAAAGGTACTTTTGATTCAAAAAGGTACTTTTGATTCAAAAAGGTACTTTTAATTCTATAAAGTATTCTAACATACATGTATGTACATTTAAATGCGCTTTAAATTATAATTTATTTTAAAAAAATATATTTTCTTAATAAATATTCATTATTTCCATAGCAAACATTTTAAGTTAGAAAATAAAGTTGTAAAAGATTAATATTTTCTGATTGTCTGTTTTTGACTCAAAGAACGTGTGAAATTTACTTAAAAGAACGATATATTTGTAAAAGCTTTTTATTTTTACGTTTTTTACTCGATTTGATGAAGATTAAGTATTCTGGCATGCAACCCAGTGAGGGTTGTGTACTTTAATTCGTACGTGTCATCAGCCTTACCGCTGACATATTTGAAAAAGTCGCAAAAAAAGTCTCATTTTACAAAAAAAGTCGCACAAAAAGTAACTCTCTACAAAAAAATCGTCGCAAACTGTTTTTATAACATTTTTACTTAAACAATGAACAAAAAACTATAAAACAATTCATACTTGAAAAGATATTATATATAGGGAAAAATCACACAGCTTTATGGCCACGTTCTGTAAAACGTTTTACTCAGAAATGTACGTTCTATGAGTAAAAACATTTGGTTTTGGGTTTTGTAAAGCGTATGTCATTTCTGGTTGAGTGAAAACGTAAGAACTGAAAGCTTTGTATAATTTTTGACGTTCTGTAAGACAATTTCACTCGTCTGTTATGTCAAAGACACACAATAAGAAAAAATCGATCGTATACAATTTTATTTCCTAACTCAAAATTTTTACATAGATATTTAGGACTTTTTATGCGAAAAAAAGATTTTTATTGATAAATATATTTTATAATGAATAAATTATAATTTTTGGTCCTTATTTTATAAACTTGAATAACATATATTTAAATAACTATTAATTAACTGAACTAGAACAGAACTAGAACTGAACTAGAACTGAACTAGAATTGAACTAGAACTGAACTAGAACTCAACTAGAACTGAACTAGAACTGAACTAGAACTGAACTAGAACTGAACTAGAACTGAACTAGAACTGAACTAGAACTGAACTAGAACTGAACTAGAACTGAACTAGAACTGAACTAGAACTGAACTAGAACTGAACTAGAACTGAACTAGAACTGAACTAGAACTGAACTAGAACTGAACTAGAACTGAACTAGAACTGAACTAGAACTGAACTAGAACTGAACTAGAACTGAACTAGAACTGAACTAGAACTGAACTAGAACTGAACTAGAACTGAACTAGAACTGAACTAGAACTAGAACTGAACTAGAACTGAACTAGAACTGAACTAGAACTGAACTAGAACTGAACTAGAACTGAACTAGAACTGAACTAGAACTGAACTAGAACTGAACTAGAACTGAACTAGAACTGAACTAGAACTGAACTAGAACTGAACTAGAACTGAACTAGAACTGAACTAGAACTGAACTAGAACTGAACTAGAACTGAACTAGAACTGAACTAGAACTGAACTAGAACTGAACTAGAACTGAACTAGAACTGAACTAGAACTGAACTAGAACTGAACTAGAACTGAACTAGAACTGAACTAGAACTGAACTAGAACTGAACTAGAACTGAACTAGAACTGAACTAGAACTGAACTAGAACTGAACTAGAACTGAACTAGAACTGAACTAGAACTGAACTAGAACTGAACTAGAACTGAACTAGAACTGAACTAGAACTGAACTAGAACTGAACTAGAACTGAACTAGAACTGAACTAGAACTGAACTAGAACTGAACTAGAACTGAACTAGAACTGAACTAGAACTGAACTAGAACTGAACTAGAACTGAACTAGAACTGAACTAGAACTGAACTAGAACTGAACTAGAACTGAACTAGAACTGAACTAGAACTGAACTAGAACTGAACTAGAACTGAACTAGAACTGAACTAGAACTGAACTAGAACTGAACTAGAACTGAACTAGAACTGAACTAGAACTGAACTAGAACTGAACTAGAACTGAACTAGAACTGAACTAGAACTGAACTAGAACTGAACTAGAACTGAACTAGAACTGAACTAGAACTGAACTAGAACTGAACTAGAACTGAACTAGAACTGAACAAGAAATAAACATGATCTGTACTGGAACATAACTAGAAAATACAAACATAATACAAAAATTATATGGAAAAGTTTAGCATCACATCCTATTTTTATTGACTTCACCATAAAATCCTGTGAGGAAGAACTGCTTCCAAACTTTAGTCATGACAGTTAATGCTTAAATAAAGTGGTGTAGAAATGCCCAAGAGATCGAAGAATATTTTCGTTTTAGCGGAGACAATTTTTCTTTTTGGCTGCTTTTGGTGGATAAGGTAAACCTAAAAAAACTCTACAATAATTGGTTGGTATTGCATTGAATGAAAAGGTTACCTTATTTTGGCTCAGAGTTTTATCGCTTTACAAGTCATTAACAGTTGCTTTTAAATTAATTTTAGCTAATTAATATAATAATTTCTCCTTTAACAGAAATTTACCAACATTTTAATAAGAACTACGAAAAAAATAATATTGTTATATTTTGAGTATTTTTTTGACAAACAGAATAAAGGGTTTCCTTTTTCCCTTTGAATAAAAAATTTTGTTTGAAAAATTAGAAAAGCTTTCGTATTGAGATATATTGGCAACCAAACAATTTTAAAATAGAAAAAGCACAATGTAACATAACGTAAGCTAGACGAGTACCTTATAGAACCTTAATTCCTTACGAAATCGTCGAGAATCAACTCAATCGTCAAGAACTTGCTTGTGTTATGGAACGTGGCCCTTAATTCCTATGAAACCGACTTTCAACTCGAAAAATTTTTGTACTCTTAGGTGTTCGGAAAATCTAATTACAGATTTGAACTCCTCGGTCTTGAGGTATACTGAACACAAAATGTTAGTAGCGCAAGATGGCACTTCTTAGCGTAATTGGCATGCAAATTTCAAAAACGTAAAAAAATCGAATGAAGCATTTACTTTTTTTTCATATTTTGCTTCTTTCATTTCATTGGGACTCAAGTCGTTGTTTAATGAAATAGACAGTATACTTGGAGGATGAATCCATTGCCCTCTAAATTAATACAACTTAATTGAAGCATGTTTTTGCCACTTTTAAGTTTTATTCACATATTTTTCGGCTGCCTATCATAATGTGCTTCATATGAGTATAACATACGACAGATGTAAATGACGAATACTTGAATGTAAATTCCTCAAAATACCGGTTTTTCGTGGAGCACACTCGCAAATATGTATGAAAATTCCAGACTACCTCGTTAACCGCCATTTAACACCTAAAAGCAAAAGTACACCAAAAATCATTTTTTGCTAAAATTTTATGAAGATTTTGAAAACCGTGCAAAAAAATTTATATTGCTTTTATTGGTTTAAGATAGCAAACTGAGACCAAATCACATAAGGTATGAAAGCGATGTCATTTATAACCGATTTGCATCAAAAGTTTGTGAAAAATCCCTTTCAAGCTGAGAACGCAAAGGTTTCATCTAAAAACATTTCACTGAAGCACATCGCGAATTTAGCACAAAATCAATCAGGAAGGGTCCAAAAACTATTCTTTACCAAAGCTTAACCTTAGATCTAAAGCGCACCAAAATAATTTAAGGATTAATTATTTATGGACCAAATGTTAAGGCATGTATAAATTACCATAAAATGACAAAACCCCCGAAAATGTCAACATAAAACTAAATAAAATAAAATGGTTCTTAAATTATTTTTAGAAATTTTTTACATTCACTAATGCAACTCCCATATCTAAGAATATTTAATTAAACTTTCTGTATCTTCGAAGAGCATGAGTTTTGTTCATCATCTTCTGACTCAGAACTTGATTGTATTTTCTTTTTCCTCAAACTATGAATGTATCGCATTAAGATATAAATGAAATAATGACAAACGAACAAAACCAATATTTTTGTACGTAGGTATGCGGGAGTTGTCGAAAAGCTAACGGCTCTGCCGCCCAAGTTTGTTTGTTTTAGTTTTTTATTGTACAAAAAGACTTCCCAAAGTGATGGTATTTATACTTAATTAAAATAGTTTTAGGACATTTTAGTTGAGATATTGTTTATGGGCTAAAAATAAAAATTTTAAATAATTTTGTAAAAAGGTGACAAAAGTCGCACAAAATTCGAAAAAGTAGCAAAAAGGGTCCAAGGAAAAAAAGTCGCAGGTTGCGTCGCAGGCAACCTGAAAAAGTCGCAAATTGCGACACTAGTCGCATAACGGTAACGCTGCGTATCATCCAACTAGTAAAAGTTCTTATTAGTTATGTAACACTCTGAAGTTAGCGGACCGATTTAGATCAACAATGATTGTTTTGTCAATGTATACAAGCCTTAGAATTATAGGGCACACACTCTTAGTTTTATATACATACGTGAAATATATAGCTTTTGAATGGATGGATATCAGCTTTGACGGAAATGTTATTGAAGATTTACTTATTTATCTGAAGTAAGTTAACTAATTAAGATGAATACTTCATCAATAACACAGCACAACAAAATAAAAAAAAATTCATGTGCTCTTAAAACCACTATACAATTTTGATGTATCATGGCTACCTTAGTACAAAAATGGTAAAATTTTTAAATTCTATGGCAAGATTTTTTTTAATTTTTTTTTTTAATTGCAATTTTTTTAGACGTTGCTTCAAACAGGGTAAGAAAATATTCACGAGTGTGAAGCTCATTTGTCTAAATTCAGCACTCTCTTAAGAGTTGTGAGTAATGTTTTTTTGTTTTGTTACACACAATTATGACTAAAGATTAACTTATACAACTCTCGCGCGTGAAGAGTGAATAAAATTTAAAAATCATTTCCTCATGCGCACGACTAAACTAAACTTCAACATAAGCAGGCGCATGAGCATCCACATTTGTCATTCATTAATTTTTAATTTAGTTAATTATCATTATTAGTTAATTACAATTGAGTCTTTTACATTTTCAGCAGGACAAATCTACGGTTACGAGGCCTAGAGATTTGTACTGTGAAAAAATTGCAGAAAAATAAATAATGTAATATTTTTTATTTATCAATTTCGGTTTTTGATAAATAAAAAACAGATTGAATCATTTTTTTCAAAATATCAAAAACAAAATATTAAAAATACCTATGTATATGTATTTCTATGCACTTTTGTTTAAAGGCCTTGCGATATTTCCCGCTGTGTTTCTTAAACCATTTATTTTTTTGCAATAATTTGATTTTGTTCTTGTATTTTTTGTTTTTGTCTTTTCTTTAACAAAGCAGAAATTTAGTAAATATTTCTTCTAATGTGCCACTCACGGGCAAGTCGTGCGCTAGTCGTGTAAAATATTTTTTGTGAGTGGCACACAAAATGTGGTTTTCATTTTTTAGTTGATCGTGACTTGTGTAGAAAAAGTTTACTCTTGCCAACACGAGTAAGAGATGAATGTACAAGAAAAATTTGTTAATACCCATGACTGTGAGCGAGATTTTTATAAAAAGGAATTTTTGCACATGAGTAAATGTGTGAAATGAGTGTTCAAATCGTTACCCTGGCTTCAAATAATTAATGATAACTCAAAAACTACTAGTCCGATGTTATTAAAATAAAATCAGAAAAATTAAGATTTACATAGCCTTTAATTCGTCTATACATCGCGTTTTAATCGGATCAATAGTATCGGAGTTATAATAAAAAACTTAAGAAAAAAATATATTTTTTACGTAAAAATGGCAAAAATTTTCGTTTTAAAAAAATCATGAAAAATCGAAAACGGCAAAAAACTTCCAGATTTATTATTTTATCGCATAGCGACATATAATAGCAACAAAATGAGATATCGACCATAAAAACCGATTGATTTTTTTCGAATTTATTCACAATTTAGTGAATTCGCTCATTTTCACAAAATTTTAGTTTTTTCTTGATATACGCATTATAGCGGGTTTTGAAATGTATGAAAAAATAAATTTTCCAATTTCAAGGGGTGCATGTCGGATTATTGTGAGATTTGGTGAGAAACTTCCACCCACAAAACTTTAGTCGAATTGGACAACGATAACACGTAGCGCATAGGCCCCAAATCTGAAAAATAGCTTTTAAATCGAAAAAAATTGACAAGTCAGAACACTGGAAGAGAAAACAATGGCCTTATAGGGAAACACTGGATCCAGGTATGCCGAATGTTATAAATGTACCTCTAGTGCCCCGAGATCGCATCATATTACCCCCTCTTCACATTAAACTTGGTCTGATGAAACAATTTGCTAAAGCACTTAACAAAGATGGTGAATGTTTCCAATATATTTCAAGGAAGTTTCCAAGTTTGAGTATGGAAAAGCTGAGAGCAGGAATATTTGACGGCCCACAAATTTGCAAATTGGTCAAAGATACCGATTTTCTCAGTTCAATGTCAGAAATTGAGAAAAATGCATGGGATTCGTTTGTATGGGTTATTCAACATTTCTTAGGAAATAACAAGGATGATGATTATATTGCGCACGTTGAAGAGATGTTAACTCACTTCCAAAATCTTGGATGCAACATGAGCATCAAGTTACATTACCTTCACAGTCACTTAGATCGTTTTCCTGAAAATCTAGGAGACTTAAGTGAAAAACAGGGCGAACGATTTCAACAAGATATTCGGACAATGGAGGAAAGATACCAGGGTCGCTGGGATGCACACATGATGGCAGATTTTTGCTGGAGTATTCAGAGTAACACTTCGTTATTCAATAATAAAAAATATCATAAAAGAAAATTCCAAAGTTTGTAGTTTATAATATTAATTTATTTATTTCCTTATTTTATATGTTGTAATAAATTTAAATAATCAAATAAAAAAGAAAAGAAAATACATGAATAAAACAATGAAATGCATTTTCGATCTATTCCATCGATTTGACTTAGTCGATTAGGTCAATTGCCTTTGGCAAGTCCTCAAGGACATGTAATGGCCGGTGCAAATTGTAGTGACTCGAAAACTGTTTAACCAATTTTAAAGATATGTAGCTTATTGGAAATCTCATTGTGTTTGCCCTAAGGACCAGGATCCCCTTTTTTGCAAAAGGGGGAATAAATAGCGTTAATTTTGCAAAAACTTAAAAATTATAAAATTTTTCCGATATAAACTTGATTTGTCAGCATAAGGACCTGGGCGACACGTGTTAGCGTTGTCCAATTTGTCTAAAATTTTGTGGGTGAAAGTTCCTCACCAAATCTCACAATAATCCGACCGGCACTCCTTGAAATTCTAAAACCTATTTTTTTCATACATTTGAAAACCCGCTATAGTGCGTATATCAAGCAAAAAACTAAAATTTTGTGAAAATGACCGAATTCACTAAATTGTGAATAAATTCGAAAAAAAATAAATCGATTTTTATAGTCGATATCTCATTTTGTTGCTATTATATGTCGCTATGCGATAAAATAATAAATCTGGAAGTTTTTTGCGGTTTTCTATTTTTGAATATATATATATATATATATATATATATATATATATATATATATATATATATATATAGACAAATGAAAGGCTATGTAAATCTTAATTTTTCTGATTTTATTTACTTTATTTACTATTTATCCGATTGAATATATATATATATATATATATATATATATATATAAGGCTATGTAAATCTTAATTTTTCTGATTTTATTTTAATAATATCGGACTAGTAGTTTTTGAGTTATCATTAATTATTTGAAGAAACGTCGAAAAAAATTGCATTTAAAAAAAAAAAAAATTTTAAAATCTTGCCATAGAATTTACAAATTTTACCATTTTTGTACTAAGGTAGCCATGATACATCAAATGTATATAGTGGTTACTCTAGCACATTTTTGCTGTTGCCCTGTGTAATATTTGGGATGTACACTGCTCATTACAACTATAACCGCACCCCTATTAATGTAAATATTTCAGTTTTTTGTAATGAAAGGAATTAAATATTTTAGTATAAAATAAAATATACGTAAACTTATATTTTGTAATAAAAATAAATTGTTTATTTACTTTAGTTTAATAAATATAAATAATTTCAATACAAACAGCTGTTTCATAACTATAACTGCACTTTAAAAAATTTAACAAAATTCTCTCTAATTCTCTCTTATTTTGTATTTTCCTACCCCTAGGGTTAGCAAAATACAAAATCAGAGAGACTTTGCAAAACATTGAATTAAACTAAAAAATATATTTAATAATGGGCGGGGCCTCCTTTATTCTAAATAAGCTCAAAGCCAATATTCTCCAAATATTTTCTAATGGGTTTTGATCCGGAGAACAGGCAGGCCACTCAATAATTTTAATGTTTTTTAATTTAAGCCATTCAATAGTCTGACGACTCTTGGGTTTTCTCGCTGAAAAATTTAAGTTTTTTTCAGCCTGGGCTTCCAAGAAAGGCAACAGTTTTTTATTAAGAATGCTTATGTATTCTCCGGAACTCATTAGAGTGCTTGGAAAGGCCAAATTAAGCAACGCATCGCTGCAAAAAGCTCCCTATAGCATTAGGGAACCGCCACCAAAATTTCGTTTTGAGAAATATCGTGGTTCCTTTCGAAGATGCCTCCAATATCCAATTAAACCATCAGAACCATTAAGATTCAATTTTTTCTCATCTAAAAAAATCGGCTAAAAGAGAACAATTATAATGCATAAAAAAAAATAATATTCTTACCTGTTGTTTGCAAGACTTTCTTTGAGAATTCCATATGGGTTTCCTTGTACTGCATGAGTAATCTTGGGACAGTCATTAGCGATTATCTGGATAATGTTCCAGATTCATTTAGTATTCTATTTATTGTGGAATTTGACACTTTCTTTTTGGACCTCCGGTTTTATTTTTGTCATACTGACTTTAGTTTTTGGCAAAATTTCTTACCACTCTGTCCGAACGATGTAGTTTTCTACCGATTTCTCAAAAATTTAGCCTATTTTCTATAAAGGGCAAAAATTGTTTATTTTTCGATATTAATAAGATATACTTAACTTGGTATTTTATTTTAATTAAAATAAAAAGTTAACTTGCATACGAGAAATTTAAAATTTCGGCGCAGTTTTAATTTATTATTTAATTTAAATGCGATGTGGTTATGCAACACTAAGAAATGCATTAATCGTTGTGAATTTGCCAATTCAAAGAGTATCTGACAAATTATAGTTGTCACGGGCAGTCCGATAGATGTGTGAAAAGTTTTGCTCTAGTTCTATGTGCAATTATAATGTGATTTAATTTATCAGCATTAAAGAGTTCGCCCATTTTCTAACCGAACTTTTCAAGAGATCAGAAATACTTTTGTCGAATGTTGTCCCTCTAGGAACTTTATTTATTAGCTACTAAGAGATTGCCTTAGGCGAAGTTATACGGAAGCAATTGTCAAACGTGAGCGGATTTCTCCCAATTGCAATTAAAAAAAAATTTAATACATACATACATATGTATAAGTACACATATCATGTACTTAGCTGCATTTTTTGTACTTCCTAGGAAGATTACCTATAATTTGATATATAATACATGATATATAATATCCAAAAGTCAGACACGAAATTAAGATAAATGTAGTGTGTCTATCTGTCTGCTAAAATCAGATTTGGAGCTCCTGGAAGGTATACCCATATGCATTTTACATAAAATTTTAGATATCGTCCCGATCAAAACGTCTGAAATATCGCTTAAACACTGAATTATATCTACCACAAATTACCGAATGCATCAGAATTTAGGTTATCCCCTGCGAAGAACGCTATTAAGTTTCATCAAAATAAGCATCTGAGATATCGACAAAACAGGAGCTCCAAAAACCAGAGACCGAATATTGTTTTATTTTTTATTGACTTATCAAGTATAAATATCATTGCCGATAAAAATTTATTTTCATTTCGATCGATGAATAAAAATGAGGGATTTATATTTGAAATATAAATATCCCTCATGATGAAAATTTTAAATATCTTTAACGATAAATATCCGAACAGAAAAATATTTTATTGATTGTTTTATTTTTGAACTTCTGTTTTGACGTTGAAAAAATAAAAAAATTTTGAAATTTTCAACAATGAATGTATGAATATGTTTCCAATTAATTGCATTATTTTAGGACATCGAAGTTAAACCTAATAGTCCTAATGGAACTATTAGTAGCTTCTTCGACTCGCAAAACCATTTCATCATAAAATTTGCAACAATAATTGAATTTATTGTTATTTAAACGACTTTTTATACCAGGACAAATCTTCTTCTTCTGTCATCCTTGACTCCCAGTGGAGCATAGGGCCTGGGAGGATGCAGCAATTGCCTGGCGTCTCTAGCTACCAGGTAAGAACTGTATTCAATTCCCACTCAAACCTTCTCGAGGTACATCCTGGAAGCCTGAGCAACCTAGTTTTAGATGCGGTAAACAACCCGTATGGGATTCTAGGTCAGGGCTAATATAAAAGGGAGTTATCTTAGAGCCATTCCAACGTATATGGTCTAAGGGTTTAAGATAATTGTACTTGGTAAAGTACGAAAATGCAGCGTCTGTTCAACATGTTAGTTGCGGCTGCAAGCGGGCGTCAGTCTCGGATCGAGCGGCTTGCTAAACAAATGTGGATTGTGTCTTTGGACCCATAACCCATCGACTTAGCACTCACGATATTTTAAGCATGGAAAGAAACACCATAACAGAATATACTACTCCAAGGGGTAATCATCATGCGAGAAATCCTTCTGCTACGGCAGATGGCGCAAGGATTTTGGAGTAGCCTAATCTATGAAAGAACATTATGATGAATGAAACCAGAACAAATACAGAAATAAAATTTGAATATTTTCTATCATTTTTTTTTCATCGGATGAAAAAAAGATGAAAATTATTTTGTACTGATAAATATCCCAAACGATTTTTTTATTTTTTATTTTCGTCGGATTGAAAAACGATACAAAATTTTTCGAACAATTAAAAATCTTTAGGGATTTTTATTATTTTTTAAACTTCAATGATTGTTTTTGTATGGATTAAAATATGAAAATATTGTTTTAAAAGTATTAATATTCGGTCTCTGCCAAAAACTTACGATTGTAAAATAAGCTGATAACCTGCTTGTCGTAAACAACCCTATTGTAAAAAATAGGTAAAAAAGTTAAAAAACTAAAAAATTTATTATATTTCAATAGAAAACTTTGTACTTTGTACAAATTAGGTACATCTGTATCGTAACTAAAAACTTGTAAAAAACACTTTTGTTTTTTTGTTTGTTGTATGTTCTACTTCAATAGTTTGCTACTTAATTAAATATTAATTAACGGTCTTATCCAAAAAAAGTTCTCAATATTGCTAAAGAACATGTTAGTTACCAAATACTTTAAGGCTAACAAACGATTGTTAAAAAATAGTATCCAAAAACAGTTCTTTAACTAATGAATACGTCAAGTCAATTTTACATGTTAATGCTGGCAACATCGTCATTCTCTCTTTTCTCTTTATAATCAAATATACAAAACAACGAATTAATTATTCATTGTTTCCTCCGGGTAGTCGAATTTCTAAATTATGTTTTGTATGTTTTTAATATAAAATAACATTTTTCTTCTTTTCTTACTGTAAAATTATGTTTATGTTATATAAAAGCATAAACTAAACACATTTATAATACAGTAAAATAATAAATAGACAAATTTTTACTAAGGGCTTAAACCGATCATTTAAAAATCGAGTACTTTTAACTCATGTTGAATATATATACATCACTGTAATGTTTTTTGTAAATTTCATTGACCGATGTCTGTTTTTTGTGGAAAACACGAATTTTTTGTTAAAAATTAGAATTTGTATTATCAATTTCTTTGAAAAGTTTGGTTTTAGTATAAAATATGTAAAATAGAGTATGAAATATCATGGAAATTATATTTCATAAATTCCCCACCCCCGAAACCTTTTATATGATAAAAAATAGCAAATTGGAAAAAAATATGATAACTAAATTTAGCAAAAATATTATTTTTAAAAAGGTTTATCAAAAATTTGGGACATCAAACATTTAATTAAAAAGTTTTACTGTAGTGTATTGCACTAAAAATCCCAATTTATTACAATTATTTATTATTGTAATAAATAGTTTTTTGATAAAACCAAAAAACGTTGGTGGGGAAACCTTTCCTCGACGCGTTTCGATGGTTGGTTAGACCATCTCATCAGGAGGATTATCTCTAATTCTAGACAGAGCGAAAACCTCACATTATGTATAATTTGAGGGACTGAATAAATACGAATTATTATTATTGTGTCCAACAAATATCAACATAAAGCGCAGATTATCATCCGAACAAAAACACACAAACATTTTCCAGTTTTATCATTTCTTTATTTCCCACACTTTTGTTGTTGCTTTGTTGGCGACTAAGACAAAAGTGCTATAAAGGGGGTTCAAAGAAAGATTTAAATAAACAAAAGTTTATTTTAAAGCTTGGCACATGTGCAGCCGTATATTTATTAAAAAGGTTTATCAAAAATTTGGGACATCAAACATTTATTTAAAAAGTTTTACTGTAGTGTATTGCACTAAGAATCCCAATTTATTACAATTATTTATTATTGTAATAAATAGTTTTTTGATAAAACCAAAAAATGTTGGTGGGGAAACCTTTCCTCGACGCGTTTCGATGGTTGGTTAGACCATCTCATCAGGAGGATTATCCCTAATTCTAGACAGAGCGAAAACCTCACATTATGTATAATTTGAGGGACTGAATAAATACGAATTATTATTATTGTGTCCAACAAATATCAACATAAAGCGCAGATTATCATCCGAACAGAAACACACAAACATTTTTCAGTTTTATCATTTCTTTATTTCCCACACTTTTGTTGTTGCTTTGTTGGCGACTAAGACAAAAGTGCTATAAAGGGGGTTCAAAGAAAGATTTAAATAAACAAAAGTTTATTTTAAAGCTTGGCACATGTGCAGCCGTATATTTATTAAAAAGGTTTATCAAAAATTTGGGACATCAAACATTTAATTAAAAAGTTTTACTGTAGTGTATTGCACTAAGAATCCCAATTTATTACAATTATTTATTATTGTAATAAATAGTTTTTTGATAAAACCAAAAACTATTTGCCGCTGACGTTCCAAAATTATGGATTCTTTGGATAACAAAAATTTGTTTTTGTTTTTCTTCACATCATCGTCGATACACTTAAGAGGGGTTGATATATCAGTAGAATGCTCTTGGGAACTTTTGGGTAAATTTGTTACGTCATCTGATAAACGATGTTCATTGTTGTTATCATCATTTTTCATTTCAATGTCCAGATATTGATCAACGCAGTTGCTGTCAATTAAAATGCTGTATTCTTCAAATTCTTTTGTGATCATACTTTGAACTAAATTATCTTCATCGCTTATTTCAGGAATTTTCACAGAATTACCTGTAGCGACTGACGCTCGTTTAATGATAGGAGCAGCTTTTCTGGCACTAACTTGCATGAGCACCCATTGAGCCTTCAGTTTTTATGTATCACGATCGAAACCCGCTGAAGCCACATCATTCCGTATTGTTTTCCATGCGTTCTTTTTTTTAAGAATCATGGACGCGTCATTACCCTTGTGCTCAACAACATCAATGTGCATATTTATGCATTACCGCAAAAAATATTTTTCAGCTGAGCTCCAGTTTGCCTCCCTCTCTCGTGGCTGCTTTTGCTCCCGCTAAAAACTCGCAATGTAATTAAGACATAAAATTAAATAAATTGACCTACATTAAATTATTATTAATTTTACCATTTATATGAATTTTTGTGGCCTTTTTTCTTTTGTTTTGATTTTTGTTTAGGCTTGTATTGTGTTATTTTGTTTTGATTTTTGTTTAGAGATGCCAGTTGCGTGTATTGTATTGCAGATTGTATGAAAATATTTCTTACTTTTGAGGTGGCACCCACTTTAAGTTGCTTTAAGTTAAATTATGCTTTAATTTAGACAATAGTTGCCAATTAATTTAAAGCAGTTCTTTAATTTAAAGATGTTTTAAAAAGAACCGACTTTAAAGTTTGACTATGATTATGGACCAATGACTTTATTTTTTCAAGTCCATTGTTAAGTGACGAAAGAAAAATCTGAATATTTAAACAAAAATATGTGTGTGATTCAAAAACCTTAAGCTAAAAAGTAAACGTACATAACATTGATAAAAAACAGAATTTTTTAAATCGGACTAAAAACATTTAAGAGCCTTTACTTCTGAAATGCACCAAACCCCTTATCTCAATTCTCTCCTATGTCGACTTAAGCTACTCTTCCATATTGCGACAGATACATAACATCCGCTTTTTGTGTCTACAATCAAAGAGATTTGGAGATAAATTTAGTATATTAATTTAAGATAGATTCATTCGTTTACGTTAATTATTACAAAATATTACGGAAAGTCGTTCGTTTACCCAAAACTCAGTAAGAGAGGAAATGTAAACAGAGAGAATTTTTGAGAAAAAGTGTCAGTTTATTTGCTGAGTATTTGTAAAATGTTACGGGCAAAATTTTTGCTTGTAAAAGTTCAGTAACAACAACAACATGAAAAAAAAACTTAAACAAAAGTAAAACAGGCAGCTGACCATTTGCCACAATTTTTATTTAGTTAACAATTTTAAGTAAAAGAAATAAAATTAACTAAATTAAAGTTAAAAAGTATATAACTAATTAAAAATTAAAAGCTTAGATCATTTTTTATTTATTTATTGCCTATTTTATTGTTTTTTTCTTATTGTCTTGATCTACTTACTGGATTTTTACAAATTTTCTGTTCGTTTACTTTTCTTGTACAAATGATTTGGTGAGAGTAAATTCGTTCATTTACTCAGTAAATACTCAGCTTACTGGACTTTTACTGGAAAGTAAACGAATAGACCTAATGTTAAGTTCTGACTTTATATACGGTGGATGCATTGGGAACTCCTAACAAATTATATAAACTTGACGTATTACTACGGTGACCATATTTTTTTAACCAAAATACAAAACATAAATATATTTTTTAAAAATTAAAATATCAAAAATACTTTTAAAAAGTTTTTATTTATGGATTTGCAATATTTTTGTTTTTAACTTTAAAAACTAAATGTAGGTTAGGGTGACAATTTTTTGTATGAAGGAAAATGATTTTTAGAATTTTATAACTTTTTCTACGGAATATTGTGACACTAGGTCTAAAAGTTTTGATCTGAAAATTTGAGCCAAATCGGACAATGTTCTATGGGCGGGCATCGGGTCCACAATTTAAGAGCCCATTTGTGTGGGGAAAAATGGGTTATTTTTGTTTTTGCGAAATTAAGACCAAAAATAAATAATTTTAATAATATAATATTAAAGAGAACTAATACAGCTTTATTTCAAATCGTGAAAGACGAAAATCCATGAGGTAGCTTAAAATTTATTGAAGTTTTCCCCCGAAAATGCATGTCCTTGAAAACGCGCCTAAGGATATGCACCAAAAATTGTATGTTGTAAATAATGAAATTTCAAAGTTAGACATGATTTATCGTTTAATGGCTTGTACTAGTAAATAGTTCAGTTTTGTTTAAATATAATCAAATTTACTTGGTTTTTTTTCATGTTGAAAAATGGTGCATTTTGACATTTTGTTCAGAAAATATTACAAATTTAGAATTTGCTCTCCAGTGTGTTGAAACAGACAAATGGGAGATCAAAACCCAAAAAGGTCGATATCTTGAACCGTTTCGCCGTACCTGCGATTTCAAATTGAATTCGCGAAAATGAAAATTTTTGGGCCAAATTCAATAGATGCTCAGTAAATTTTACTTGTATTAAATTTTAACAAAAAAAAAAAAAAAAAAAAAATAGTTATTATTATTGCTTAGTTTATGAAAAACCTATCCTGAAAAGTTTTTTAATATTGGACGAGATTAACCCTTTCTTCAAATTCTTCTTCAAATGTCAAAATTTGGATTTCCATAAAATTTTCATAGCGAGATTACGAAATATCAAGTAATAATCAGCGAATTTTAATAACAAAGCATGAAAATAATTGTAATTTTAAGTGTTTTTTATTAAAAAAAGTAAATACGAACATTGATTTGATAGTTTTTTGTTTTTTTGTTGCATCAAAATCTTTTTGTAGAGAATGTAATGTAGCATTTTCGAATACAAATTTATCAAATCAATGATCATATTTTTTTAATAAAAATCACTTAGTCTTGCCAAAAACAATTATTTTCATGTATTTTTTTTATTAAAATTTGCTAATTATTACTATGAAAATTTTTAGAAAATCAAAGTTTTAACATTTGACCCCGGTGAAGAAAGGGTTGATCTCGTCCAATATTAAAAAACCTTTCAGCATAGGTTTTTCATAAACTAAGCAATAATATTAAATATTTTTTTTTGTTAAAATTTAATTCAAGTAAAATTTACCGAGCATCTATTTGAATTTGGCCCAAAATTTTTCTATTTGCGAAATTCTTAAATTTTAAGTCACAGGTACGGCGAAACTGTTCAAGACATCGACCTATTTTTTGGGGGGTTTTATTCTCCCATTTGTCTGTTTTAACACACTGGAGAGCAAATTCTAAATTTGTAATAATTGTTGAACAAAATTTTTTAAAAAATAAAAAATGATTTTTGAAACCGGTCTAAAAAAATGTACAATTTTCCAACATAAAAAAAACTAAGTACATTTTATTATATTTAAACAAAACTGAACTATTTACTAGTAACAAGCCATTAAATGATAAATCATGTCTAACTTTGGAATTTCTTTATTTACAACAGTGTTACGCACAACTACATAAACAAATTTGCTATGTATTGGAAGCAGCAAAACAACGTCATTTAACTGAACAGAGTTGGAAAAGTCTATACAGTCTTTCTTTTTATATGCCATGAAATTTTACAATAATTTATTTATTTGGTTTCCTCATCAAATAATTTTGGGACATTGGGGATTGCCTTTAAAAATAAAATGTCGGTAATGGTTATTTATCAGTAAACGTAACAGTATTTTTTTAAAATATCGGTAACGGTAAATGTGCTAAATGTGTTTTATCTGTAGTGGTATTTTAAAAAATATTGATAAAATCATTTTAACGGTAACGGTATTTTGGAAAATATCGTTAACAGTAGTTGTGCTGAAAGGGTATTTAATGCTGTTATTTACCGTTATATTTTTAATTTTATAATGTTTTATGATATTATTCAATGAAAATTAAATAATAAATAGTAATACTAAAATGATGTGTTATTCATTTGACAGTGGCTAGGAAAAATCTACTTCTTTCAACGTGAAATTTTGAAAGTCGCTTCGTACATTATTTTCACTAGCGATACTTTCAAAAAAACCTCTTTAATTTTTACTGAATTAAAAATTACTAGTTTTACCAAAATTGAAACATATGCAGAAATGATTGAATCTCTAAAGAAAAATTATGAGGAAAGATTTCAGGATTTGAAATGCATAGGAAAAATCATGGAACTTCACGATTTTCCTCTTTCTTGCAAAATAGAGGGCCAAAGTGAGGAATTGCATGAAGAACTAATAATATTGAGGAACGATTCTGAAATTCCCTTAGAGTCAGGGGAATGCTTTTGGAGAAATATTGATAGCAATAAATACAATAAAATCAAAACAGAAATTTATAAACTTTACTTAATGTTTGGAACGACCTACAATTGTGTGGTAGCATTTTCTAGCCTTAAAATAATTTTAAGTAAAATGCGAAATCGATTATCTGACCAGCATGTTGCTGACCTATTAAGGATTAAGGAATACCGGGGGCACATTGACATAGATGAGGTAGTAAACAACTAGCTTAAAAATACTTCTAAATTAAAAAATAATTTCTTGAAATAAGATAAGATGCAATGAGGTTATCTGCCTTTTTTTAACAATTCCACTTTCTGTTAAAAGACTTAAAAGACCTTTGTTTTCACGACTCATTACTTAGGCTCCATCAGAACAAATAGGGCTCAACTTGTATTCTTCTGCATTTCCCAAACAAGTTTTTACAATAACCGTAAGGTAACGGTACCTTACGGTTATTATTACAAACTTAGCGACTTTCTTTGGCTTAAGCACAACAACTTTGCTTAGGATCATTACATAATCAAATGTATAGTTTACAACTTTGCTTTACAAAACAACTTTGCTAAAGATCATTACATAGTTTACTATTCTATAAACGACATACAACATTAATTTTTTTGTTTTATTTATTTATTTATTTATTTTCAAATTACCGAACTGACAGACTAACTAGCAAATGCATTAACAAACAATATATGTAAATACGTTATCCATTCCTGCTAATCATAATTTGTGTGAAAAAAAACTCAAAAAGAGCGAGAGAAACAATTTGTTTTTTACAGTATACATGTTTCAATAAGAGAATGGGCTGCGCAAGCAGAATTTTTTTTCCTATCGCTATCTATAGGCTGATTTACAACATACAATTTTTGGTGCATATCCCTAGGCCCGTTTTCAAGGACATGAATTTTCGGGGGAAAACTACAATAACTTTTAAACTAACTCATGGATTTTCGTCTATCATGATTTGAAAAAAAGCTGCGTTAATCTTTAAAATTCCATTATTTTTTCTTGTAAAAATTATTTATTTTTGGTCTAAATTTCGCATAAACAAAAAAAAAATAATCCATTTTTTCCCATACAAATGGGCTCTTAAACTTTGGACAAGACGTTGTCCGATTTGGCTTTTTCAGATCTAAACTTTTAGACCTAGTGTCACAATATTCCGTAGAAAAATATTTAAAATCAAAGAAAAAATTCTGTCACCCTAATGTAGGTAAACACACACGCTAATGGATGCATTAAAGACGTGCATTGTTACACCAATTTGTAACAATTGTTTTCAGTTTCTAGAATTGGTGCGTAGTTTCTCGTTTTTGTTATTGGTTGTTATTGTTACTCTCTGAAAATGAGTAGATATAAGTAGTTACTTCTTGTTACTTTGTTTGGGGTTTCTTGTTACTTTTGTTATTTGGGCAGATAACAGTTGTTACTTCTTGTTACTTTGTTTGGTTTTTCTTGCTACTTTTGTTACTTGGCAGATAACAATTGTTACTTCTTGTTACTTGGGCAGATAACAATTGTTACTTTTATCCCTTAAACAGATAACAACTGATACATGTAGGTAGTTTTTGTTAAATTTCATACATGCAGTAAAGATTTTGTTTAGGTATAAAATTTATGAAAAATAATACATTGTAGGGTGTAGGAAGTTTTTTGTTATTAATTTAATAACTTCTAAAATTCTTGGCGGATTTTATCGAAATTTGGAATATTATGAGAAGAGGAGTTATCCTTTCAGAATAATGTTTAAAAGTTTATGTAGGTCTTGCAGTAGGACCCTACAGTAGGTCAAAGTTAACCACATCGGGAGTTTAGAAAGCAACTTATATTTTGGAGAACTAAAAAACTTTTGAAAAAAAAAAAAAATAATACAAGTTAACCACATCAGGTGTATAAAATACAACTTATAACAATTCATTCATTGATTTTGGAAAAACTACAAATTTTTTCAAGACGATTTCAACTTTTTTTGTATTAAATTAGTATTTTATTTGCAATCTATTTTACAATAATAAGCAAATTTGATAAGCTTAAAAAATAACATATCTATCGTTTTCCATTGAAAACAATAATCTAAATTATATACATATTAAAACTATTCATATGTTTCATAGAGATAATATATTAACATACATGAATCGTTAATTTAAAAATTATTTTTACAATGTAGAGATCATATGAGGGGCTTGGAGCACAAGGGGTCTAAGTGCCTTTTTTAAAAAAATTGAGTTAGCATGTGGAATTAGTTCGTGAAGTACAGGGAAATTTGGAGCATAAAAGGTGGAAGTGAGATTGCCATCCAATAGTGAGATATGGCGACCATATCTAAACTTGCCAACTAAAATACCTGTTTTGGTTGGAGCACAAGGGGTATATGTGCACTTGAACCCCTTGTGCTCCAACAAAATTTTAAAATTAATGTTTCACATGGACTATGTACTTGGGTCAAAGAAAAATTTTGAGCTAAAATTTACCTGGACTTTGTATAAGATAATTTGTAAATTAATTCATTATTAAATCTACTTACATTAACAAATTAATCATGTTTATTTCTAATAAGTAAACTCAAAAACTAATGCACCGAATTGGACCAAAATTAACCTGTGTATTATATATGACGTGAGCAGCGTTTGTGTAGAGTTCTATTTTCGTTCGATAGATGGCGCCAAAGTTCTACATATTGGTCAATTGAGCGGTAACTGCTGAGCCGATCGTCATAATATTTAAACGTGGTATAGATCTTTCAGTGAGGTTTAGTGTAGACATAACTATTCATGGAAATTTTAAACATGTTGAAAATTTATTCATTTTATTCCAAAGTGAGGATGAAGTTGAGCCCGATGATGTAATGGAATCTGATTATAACGACTAAAAAATTTAACAAAGCAGCCTTAAAGCTTTTCTTAATAAAATGTTGTTTTAAAAATTTTATCCTTCCTGTTTTCATGAAAGAAGTTACTTACAGGATATTACATTATTATTATTATGGAATCTGACTATGATGACTAAAAAATCTAACAAAGCAACCTTAAATACGTTTCTTAATAAAATATTGTTTTAAAAATTAAATCCTTGTTGTTTTCTTTTAAGACGTTACATATAACATATAACATTATTTTGGGGTACAAGTAAAATTATTTAAAAATTAAAAAAAAGTTGGAGCACAAGGGGAATAAGTGCTAGGTGCTTACTTCAAGAGTAATTTTTGGATATTTGCAAATGCAGAATATGGTATTTTTTTAAATAATCAGTTAAAAATATATCTCAAGATCTCTACTCATTAAAAAATAATAATCCACACAGCATCCAACATTTTTTATTGCAATTTAACTTTAACCTTTCATTTCACATTATTAGAAAAAAGTCACTTAGATCCCTTGTGCTCCAAGCCCCTCATATAAAATATTTACAAATACTTATAGCTTTAGATTAATTGCAAGGGAGATTTAAGATATGTTTTCGCTTCAGTCTCTTTATTTCGTCAGTCTCATCAAGTAATGCTTTTGCCAATACGTTTGTGTGATAGCTAGTAAGTAATTGGTGCTAATTTTTTTTATATCAGATTTTATGTAAGGTAAATTTAGATCCTTGTGTAGTGATTTATTAGTTATATAATAAGGAGCGTTTACAATTGATCGTAGGGCTTTAGACTGAAATCTATGTAATTAATCTATATTAGAATTGCTGGCCGTTAATTATATTCAATAGGTTCATATAGGTTTTAGTATAGTTTTAAACAGTAAAACTTTATTTTCTAGGGAGAGTCGAGGCTTGCGTCCAAGTATTTGCTTAAATTTTATGTATAGTTGCTTTCTTTTAGCTGATATATGTGCTTTCCATGTTAGTTTTCGGTCCAAACAAAGACCCAAGTATTTCACAGTGTTACAGCTTGGTATTTCTGATCTATTAAGGAAAACAGATGGGCAGTTGCTTTTTCTTGTTGTGAAGGTAATGTGGTTTGATTTTTGAGTGTTCACAGCTATATTCCATTTTGTAAGCGAAAGGTGAAGACTATCTAGTTGTAGTTGTAGGATATTAGATGCTTCTATAGCAGAGTTATGAGAACACAGATATACTGTGTCATCTGCATATGTTGCTACAAAAACGTCATCTCTTGCCGGCATATCATAAGTAAATATAGTATATAGGACAGGGCATAGCACGCTGTTTTGTTTAATTCCTGCATTTATTTGGCAAATGGTTGATTTTTCATCGTTTACATTTAAATAGAAACATCTGCTTTGTAGGTAACATAATATTACTAAATAAAATGGAGCTGGGAGAAGTTTCTTTATTTTATATAGTAACCCTTCGTGCCAAACTTTATTAAATGCCTGTTGAATATCTAAGAACACAGCAGAACAGTAATTCTTTTTTTCAAAGAAGTCTGATATTAGGTCTATTCGTTTACTTTCCAGTAAAAGTCCAGTAAGCTGAGTATTTACTGAGTAAATGAACAAATTTACTCTCACCAAATCATTTGTACAAGAAAAGTAAATGAACAGAAAATTTGTAATAATCCAGTAAGAAAATCGAGACAATAAGAAAAAAACAATACAATAGGCAATAAATAAATAAAAAATGACCTAAGCTTTTAATTTTTAATTAGTTATATACTTTTTAACTTTAGTTTAGTTAATTTTACTTCTTTTATTTAAAATTGTTAACCAAATAAAAATTTCGGCAAATTTTTAGCTGCCTGTTTTTCTTTTGTTTACGTTTTTTATTCATGTTGTTGTTACTGAACTTTTACAAGCAAAAATTTTGCCCGTAACATTTTACAAATACTCAGCAAATAAACTGTCATTTTTTCTCAAAAATTCTCTCTGTTTACATTTCCCTCTTACTGAGTTTTGGGTAAACGAACGACTTTTCGTCATATTTTCTAATAATTTGTACAAATTTTAACGTAAACGAATGAACATATTATATTAATAATTTGATGGCATTGTTCTGCTGTTCCGTGATTCCTTCTTAATCCGAACTGATGGTAGGAATGATATTGTTAAGAAAAGGTGTTAAGCGTATAATTTTTCAAATATTTTTGAAAAAATCGACAGCAGACTTACAGACGTCTTACAGATCGTCTTACAGACCTAGTAAGACGATACCGTATTTTCAGGTTTACCTGGTTTTAAAAACCATAATAATTTCACCACACTTCCATTGAGAGGGAAAGTGTTGTTCTGACGTCTGTCCTGTCTGTACGCGTTTTGTTTTGCACGTCTTTTGTCTGTCCATATGTTCGTGTTTAGTGTCTAAAAAATAAATATAAAATATAATAATAAATAAACTAAAAAAAATTGTGCAAAAAATATAAAATAAATTAAATAACTATAAATAAAATATAAAATCAAAGAACTTTAAATATAATATAAAACAAAACCAAAAATTAAAATTAACAAACAGTGAACATAAATACATAAATAAAATAAAAACACCATAAAAAACAAAAACTTTAAAAAACCAGTTTTCAAGCTACAACAAACAAAATAACACAATTACAACAACACCCAAATTCTTCAAACTCTCCATAACATCAACAATAACACCAACAACAATTAAATCTCTTCACCACTCGTCAACAAAATTTTAAATTAAATAGTGTTGGCACTACGCACAAGTGCTGGCACTGCGGCCCGTTTTTTTTTTTTTTAATACAATGACCAGGCCAGGGCTTTTATGGCCCTTTTTAGCAATTGTCATTGTGTTCTCTTTTCCATCCCCATTACTATAGAAATATCGATGAATTAATTGTTGTCAAACTATTTAATGGTGAAGGTATAACACTGACC
Source organism: Stomorhina lunata (assembly GCA_933228675.1). Classification (NCBI taxonomy): domain Eukaryota; kingdom Metazoa; phylum Arthropoda; class Insecta; order Diptera; family Rhiniidae; genus Stomorhina; species Stomorhina lunata. Next base: position 30,689,913 of record OW121743.1, on the reverse strand, counting down.
ATTGAATAGTACTACTGACATCAATTAATAACGTTGATAATTTCTGTTGTAAGTGAATAATTGATTTGAATTTTAATATATAGCAATGGCAGATCGTTTTAACATAAACTTCTGCAACATACACGGACTTAGAGCGAATTTCTTCTCCGTTTACGCACACATTTGTCTCCATCGGCCGGATATTTTCGCCTTATGTGAAACCCAGGTATCTGAGGATGCTGATCCACAGGATTTTCATATACCTGGGTATCACTTTCTATCCCTTTTTAATTTACATCGGGGCATTGCAATGTACATCCGCGATGAAGTTGCGCACCAGAGCCAGCAATCTTTAGGCACGCATGATAGCGAATTTAACTGTCTCTGGGTTAAGTTCAGAATCAGGGCGCACCTTTTGCACTTCGGGTTTCTTTACAGAAGCCCAAACGCGGATAGGGACACAACGTTATCTGGCTTCGATGCCCTCTCCGATTCAATTACGAAGATCCTTGAGAGTTGCCCGAACAGTGAAATTGTTATTGCTGGTGATTTCAATGTTCACAACTCGTCCTGGCTTCGCCATTCTAGCCACACAACTCCTGAAGGCCAATATGTTGAGCTATTCGCCGCGCATAATCACCTAGCGCAACTAGTGAATGAACCAACGCATATCTCATGTGTTGAAGGACACCAACAAAATACACTTGACCTTTTCCTTACTTCACACCCTGACAAGTATGAAGTAAAGGTTCTTGCGCCTCTTGGAAATTCGGATCATTGCACCATTTCTGCCTCTTTTTCGTTCTCCGGACTTCGGAATGTTTCACAAACAGCCACGAAACGTTTAACTTATTTATACGAAAAAGGTCGTTGGGCTGAGCTCAACGAAGTTTTTAGGCATTTTAACTGGAAACTTTGCTTTCTTGACAATAATGTCAGTGCCTCGGCTGAAATGGTGTCTAATGTTATTAAGCTGGGCCAGAGCCAGCAATCTTTAGGCACGCATGATAGCGAATTTAACTGTCTCTGGGTTAAGTTCAGAATCAGGGCGCACCTTTTGCACTTCGGGTTTCTTTACAGAAGCCCAAACGCGGATAGGGACACAACGTTATCTGGCTTCGATGCCCTCTCCGATTCAATTACGAAGATCCTTGAGAGTTGCCCGAACAGTGAAATTGTTATTGCTGGTGATTTCAATGTTCACAACTCGTCCTGGCTTCGCCATTCTAGCCACACAACTCCTGAAGGCCAATATGTTGAGCTATTCGCCGCGCATAATCACCTAGCGCAACTAGTGAATGAACCAACGCATATCTCATGTGTTGAAGGACACCAACAAAATACACTTGACCTTTTCCTTACTTCACACCCTGACAAGTATGAAGTAAAGGTTCTTGCGCCTCTTGGAAATTCGGATCATTGCACCATTTCTGCCTCTTTTTCGTTCTCCGGACTTCGGAATGTTTCACAAACAGCCACGAAACGTTTAACTTATTTATACGAAAAAGGTCGTTGGGCTGAGCTCAACGAATTTTTTAGGCATTTTAACTGGAAACTTTGCTTTCTTGACAATAATGTCAGTGCCTCGGCTGAAATGGTGTCTAATGTTATTAAGCTGGGAATGAAAATGTTCATCCCAGTAAAAAATATTTCGATTAAACCAAAGTTAAAAACGTGGTTTAATCAGACGTGCAAACATGCAGTCAGATCTCGAGAGGTTGCTTTCAGTAACTGGCGTAATAACCAAAATCCAGTTACTGATTTGCAGCGCAAACAGGCAAGGCGTACGTGTGCCAATGTATTAAGGCGTGAAAAGGCTCTGTACGAGCAACGTCTTCGTACTAAAATTCTTGCTGCTCCTCGGGGCAGCAAGAATTTCTGGTCATTCGTTAAAAGAGTCAAGAATAATGCTAGTTCTACAATTTCTTCTCTTTTAAAGGATGGTCAAACATTCACAGACCCGGTTGATAAAGCTAACCTTTTAGCTGAATTATTTGCAAGCAATTCTCGCTTGCCGGAAAGCACCCAACCTCTGCCCGAGCTCGAAAGAGTATCTGTAACTATGCCAAAGATATTCTTTCGCGCTCGTGCTGTAAAACGGGTTTTAGCGGATCTCAATATAAATAAGTCTCCAGGGCCAGATGGCATTCCAGCACTGGTCTTGAAGCAGTGCTCTTCGACGCTTTCGCGTCCATTAGCTAACCTTTTCAGCACCTTGTATCATGCGGGTACATTTCCTCGGTGCTGGAAGGTTGCTAATGTTACGCCAATCCCTAAAAAGGGTGAGGCTAACAACCCTGAAAATTACCGCCCAATTGCAATTTGTTCTGCACTCTCCAAAGTTTTGGAGAGTATGGTAAATCACCATCTTGTTAAATATCTAGAGTTTAACAACCTACTAAGCGACCGCCAGTATGGGTTCCGTAGGGGCCGCTCTACGGGAGATCTGCTAGCCTTCCTATCGGGAAAATGGTGTCAATCAATACACCGTTTTGGCGAAAGTAAAGTTGTGGCTCTAGATATTTCCAAGGCGTTTGATAGAGTGTGGCACGGAGCACTTCTATCAAAACTTATTGCCTTTGGTGTCGGTAATAACTTCTCTCGGTTTATATCGAGCTTCCTCAGAGATCGCACTATACGAGTTGTTATAGATGGGTTCTCCTCAAACGAGTTCAAGATTAACTCAGGGGTACCGCAAGGCTTTGTTCTTTCTCCTACTCTATTTCTCATCTTTATAAATGACCTTCTTCGTCAAACTTCCAATCCTATCTACTCTTTTGCAGATGATAGTAACATTTGCCATTCATATTCATTCAATCGTAGGCCAAGCCTCCTTGAGGTTGACACTATGAGACAAAACATGAATGAATCATTAAACCGCGATTTAGAAACAATTTCAGAATGGGGTCGTGCGAATAGAGTTAATTTTAATGCGCGGAAAACTCAATGTTGTATGCTTACGCATAAACGCACGGCAAATCATGTTACTTCATCTGTATTAATGGGTGGTGTACATATTGAGGAATCAGATGCTCTTGATGTTCTAGGCATGAGAATACAATGTGATGTCCGTTGGACAAAGCATATCTTTCAAGTGTCGAAAGAAGCATTCAAGTGCCTCGGTTTTCTGAAACGGTGTAAGAGATACTTCACTTCTTCTGATCTCCTTACTATTTACACCACCTACATCCGGCCGAAAATGGAATACAACTCTCATGTATGGGCCGGTGCTTCAAAGTCTATTTTGGAGCTTCTCGACAGAGTGCAAGAGAGGGCTAAAGTGCTCATCGGTGACAGTAGGGTATCCAACTCTATTGATTCACTGGAGCACCGTCGCAATGTGGGTTGTGTCTCACTGTTCTATCGTTACTACTTTGGAATGTGCTCTAACGAAATCAGGGAACTTGTTCCCGAAACTCGAACTTTTTTACGCAACACACGTCATTCTGCAAGAGCACATTCCTTTGTGGTCGATTGGCCGGTAGACCGAACAACACACTACAGAGAAAATTCGTTCTTTAGTCGTACAGTTCGTATGTGGAATTCGCTTCCCGCAGAAATTTTTCCAGCCAGTTGCAATATAGCTAAATTCAAATCAAATGTCCACAAACACTACTCCATCTATCCTCCTTCCCATAACCTATTTTCCTAGTTCCAACACAATGCATCGCATAAGTAGGGGTCATCCCCTGAGTGCTGGTCCTAAATTAAACAAAAAAAAAAAAGTCCCTTTTTTAAAAAAATTGAGTTAGCATGTGGAATTAGTTCGTGAAGTACAGGGAAATTTGGAGCATAAAAGGTGGAAGTGAGATTGCCATCCAATAGTGAGATATGGCGACCATATCTAAACTTGCCAACTAAAATACCTGTTTTGGTTGGAGCACAAGGGGTATATGTGCACTTGAACCCCTTGTGCTCCAACAAAATTTTAAAATTAATGTTTCACATGGACTATGTACTTGGGTCAAAGAAAAATTTTGAGCTAAAATTTACCTGGACTTTGTATAAGATAATTTGTAAATTAATTCATTATTAAATCTACTTACATTAACAAATTAATCATGTTTATTTCTAATAAGTAAACTCAAAAACTAATGCACCGAATTGGACCAAAATTAACCTGTGTATTATATATGACGTGAGCAGCGTATGTGTAGAGTTCTATTTTCGTTCGATAGATGGCGCCAAAGTTCTACATATTGGTCAATTGAGCGGTAACTGCTGAGCCGATCGTCATAATATTTAAACGTGGTATAGATCTTTCAGTGAGGTTTAGTGTAGACATAACTATTCATGGAAATTTTAAACATGTTGAAAATTTATTCATTTTATTCCAAAGTGAGGATGAAGTTGAGCCCGATGATGTAATGGAATCTGATTATAACGACTAAAAAATTTAACAAAGCAGCCTTAAAGCTTTTCTTAATAAAATGTTGTTTTAAAAATTTTATCCTTCCTGTTTTCATGAAAGAAGTTACTTACAGGATATTACATTATTATTATTATGGAATCTGACTATGATGACTAAAAAATCTAACAAAGCAACCTTAAATACGTTTCTTAATAAAATATTGTTTTAAAAATTAAATCCTTGTTGTTTTCTTTTAAGACGTTACATATAACATATAACATTATTTTGGGGTACAAGTAAAATTATTTAAAAATTAAAAAAAAGTTGGAGCACAAGGGGAATAAGTGCTAGGTGCTTACTTCAAGAGTAATTTTTGGATATTTGCAAATGCAGAATATGGTATTTTTTTAAATAATCAGTTAAAAATATATCTCAAGATCTCTACTCATTAAAAAATAATAATCCACACAGCATCCAACATTTTTTATTGCAATTTAACTTTAACCTTTCATTTCACATTATTAGAAAAAAGTCACTTAGATCCCTTGTGCTCCAAGCCCCTCATATAAAATATTTACAAATACTTATAGCTTTAGATTAATTGCAAGGGAGATTTAAGATATGTTTTCGCTTCAGTCTCTTTATTTCGTCAGTCTCATCAAGTAATGCTTTTGCCAATACGTTTGTGTGATAGCTAGTAAGTAATTGGTGCTAATTTTTTTTATATCAGATTTTATGTAAGGTAAATTTAGATCCTTGTGTAGTGATTTATTAGTTATATAATAAGGAGCGTTTACAATTGATCGTAGGGCTTTAGACTGAAATCTATGTAATTAATCTATATTAGAATTGCTGGCCGTTAATTATATTCAATAGGTTCATATAGGTTTTAGTATAGTTTTAAACAGTAAAACTTTATTTTCTAGGGAGAGTCGAGGCTTGCGTCCAAGTATTTGCTTAAATTTTATGTATAGTTGCTTTCTTTTAGCTGATATATGTGCTTTCCATGTTAGTTTTCGGTCCAAACAAAGACCCAAGTATTTCACAGTGTTACAGCTTGGTATTTCTGATCTATTAAGGAAAACAGATGGGCAGTTGCTTTTTCTTGTTGTGAAGGTAATGTGGTTTGATTTTTGAGTGTTCACAGCTATATTCCATTTTGTAAGCGAAAGGTGAAGACTATCTAGTTGTAGTTGTAGGATATTAGATGCTTCTATAGCAGAGTTATGAGAACACAGATATACTGTGTCATCTGCATATGTTGCTACAAAAACGTCATCTCTTGCCGGCATATCATAAGTAAATATAGTATATAGGACAGGGCATAGCACGCTGTTTTGTTTAATTCCTGCATTTATTTGGCAAATGGTTGATTTTTCATCGTTTACATTTAAATAGAAACATCTGCTTTGTAGGTAACATAATATTACTAAATAAAATGGAGCTGGGAGAAGTTTCTTTATTTTATATAGTAACCCTTCGTGCCAAACTTTATTAAATGCCTGTTGAATATCTAAGAACACAGCAGAACAGTAATTCTTTTTTTCAAAGAAGTCTGATATTAGGTCTATTCGTTTACTTTCCAGTAAAAGTCCAGTAAGCTGAGTATTTACTGAGTAAATGAACAAATTTACTCTCACCAAATCATTTGTACAAGAAAAGTAAATGAACAGAAAATTTGTAATAATCCAGTAAGAAAATCGAGACAATAAGAAAAAAACAATACAATAGGCAATAAATAAATAAAAAATGACCTAAGCTTTTAATTTTTAATTAGTTATATACTTTTTAACTTTAGTTTAGTTAATTTTACTTCTTTTATTTAAAATTGTTAACCAAATAAAAATTTCGGCAAATTTTTAGCTGCCTGTTTTTCTTTTGTTTACGTTTTTTATTCATGTTGTTGTTACTGAACTTTTACAAGCAAAAATTTTGCCCGTAACATTTTACAAATACTCAGCAAATAAACTGTCATTTTTTCTCAAAAATTCTCTCTGTTTACATTTCCCTCTTACTGAGTTTTGGGTAAACGAACGACTTTTCGTCATATTTTCTAATAATTTGTACAAATTTTAACGTAAACGAATGAACATATTATATTAATAATTTGATGGCATTGTTCTGCTGTTCCGTGATTCCTTCTTAATCCGAACTGATGGTAGGAATGATATTGTTAAGAAAAGGTGTTAAGCGTATAATTTTTCAAATATTTTTGAAAAAATCGACAGCAGACTTACAGACGTCTTACAGATCGTCTTACAGACCTAGTAAGACGATACCGTATTTTCAGGTTTACCTGGTTTTAAAAACCATAATAATTTCACCACACTTCCATTGAGAGGGAAAGTGTTGAAGCCGAAAAATGGATTTAAATATTAAAGTTAATAATATAACACCTTTAGACGGTATTGATATGATTGTAGTTCCATTAATTTTATCATATCCCGGAGATTTTTTTTAGTATTCCTTCCGTTATTACTTCATTTGGGGTAATATGATTTATTGGCAATTCCATTTCGTACACTACTTCTAAAAAATGTCGAATATCATCATCATTGTTGTTAGGGTTAGGCTTAAAAGTTTATTTAAGATGCCTGTACTTTTCGACCTATATTCTGGGACTCAACTATTGTAGGGTTGGCTAATGCAGCAGTTTCATGAATCAATATAGTAAAAGACTCGACAACATCATCTAAATCTTCCTCAGTTTGATTTGTAAGTTTAGGTTCAGGTTATTATCAATGAAATCTTTAAACGTATTAATGTTAGTGTTTCGTTACATAAGCTTAATATTTTTAGGTGCTAGTTTAAGGGGTCTGAACTTAAGCTGTCATCATTTAGTATATCAAGTGAGTGTCTTGAGATTCCACTCAATACAATGAAGTCAAGAAGGTCCGAAACCTTTGCCTGATCAGTAGGCCAATAAGTTGGACTACCTCCCGACAAACAACTAAAATTATTTTTCAGTAAACACTTATATAATTCTTTACCTTTGGGATTTGCTAGCCTGGAACCTGCATTGTAATCTTCTCCAACAATAAAACGGGGACCTAACGCTTTAAAAAGGTTTTCATAATCATCGCATTTGCTGAGTGTCTCGGTGGAAAATATATTGCGTAGATACTGATTGGTATGTGGTTACAAACAATTTCAACGCCAGAAGCCTGATGTAAATTTTTCTAAAATTCCTCTGCTATTTCATATTGAATAGTAGATTTTATAAAAATTCCGGAACCACCATGAGCTTTTTCATCTGGATGATTAGTGTAAATAAAATTGTAACCTTTTATTTATACATACGATTTTAAAGTTAGATGTGTTTCAGAGATAAGAAATATATCAATATGATTTTTTTTTTTTCAAAATATATTCAACTTCATTGACTTTACTAGCTACCCCGTTCGCATTTCATATTGCTATACGCAGATTTACTTGCATAGTTTGTTAATAAGTAGAGACACCATGTTCATTAGCGTATTTGTTAACTCTATCTGTTTATTTAACAAATTTTCAATATTTTTCATAATGTTATTATTAATGTTTTGACTTGCTACGTTAGCATAGGTTTCATCTGAGTTTTTGTTTTTAAATTCAGTAGAATAGTTTTTAGTATTATTGTTCATTTGTGGTAAGTTCATTGTAAATTTTTGAGAGTTGATGTTAGTTCGTATTTCCGGTTGTTTTTTCTTTAATACGTTCTGGTAAACCTGACATCCTCTGTAGCTAGCAGTATGCTGTTGTAGACATTGAACACATTTTGGAGGAGTTGAGGCGTCATTCGGGCAGTTTAATGAAGGATGACCAAGTCCACACTTAACACATGCAAATGATTTTTTACAGTAAGTTTTCGTATGTCCGTACTGTTGACAACGGTGACATTGTACAATATCGTTCGTAGTTTTTGGTGCTTCAATTTGAACTATACAATGATTTATTTCACGTATTTCAAAAACTTTTTATTATTTGGATTCCGATCGACGTCGACCAAAAACATTGGTAAGGGCTGCTTAGTAAATTTGCTTTTAACATAACAAGGTGGCCTTTATATAATAGATCTGCTTTTATATCTTCAATTTTAGTAGTATGATGAAGACCTTTTACTACAGATCTGTATGATCGTTCACTTTTTATTTGGTATGTATGATAACTTAGATTATTTTCATCAAAATATTTCACTAATTTTCTCAATGAATCTACAGTTTTAATGTTGAGTTGTAAAGCTTCATAATTAAATTCAGTATTGGCAATCACATTACTTACACATTTAATCATTTTATTTATATTAGCAACATTATTAACAAATATTGGTGGTGGTTTTGCATTAGGTTCAGCTTCATCATCATTGTTATTATCTTCAACGTTTAGCAAGTACAGCAAATTTATTAAAGTTGGAGCAGCTTGGTACATCATCAAAATTCTTTTTTAGAATATTTGTTTTTGTATTTGGCTTTTTAAATTTCGTTGTAACATATTGCCAGTTAAGTATATTGTCTTCACTTGAACTACTATCATCATCACTGTCAGAACTCATTACGAGTTAATATATTATTTTGTTGCTTCAATTTGACCGTTAATGTATAGGCAAAACAGTCAATGCAGTTAAATGCAAATAATACACTAATAATGCAACTTTCGTTTCCATAGGTGGAAAGGGTATTATAAGTTTGTGCTGATGTATGTAACGCATATAAATATTTGTCTTAGACCCATCTTTTAGTATACCAATAGTCTAAGAATCACTTTCTGAGTCGATTTAGCGATGTCCGTACGTCCGTCTGGCTGGACGGCTGGCTGGCTGGGTTGATCCCCATGTAAACCTTGTAATCAAACTACAGGTCGCAATTCTAAAGATAGTTTGATGAAATTTGGCACAGATCATTTTTTTGATAATGGGACCATGGCTATTGAAATTCGTCAAAATCGGTCCATTATTTATGGTACCCATAGGTCCCACTTCCCGGAATTGATATTTTGGCCACAAAAATCAATATTTTTTCATGAAATTTTGAACAAATACTGCTTATTTAAACTTAAATTACTGTACCAAATTTGAAATCGGTCCACTTTTGACCATAGCTCCCATACAAACTCTTTCTCAAAACGCACTAAATGAGACAAAATTCACTAAAACCTAAGTCCGAAGACAATGAGAATTTTAAGTTTTTTTTGTATACATAATTTTTGTAATAACTGTAATCAATTTACCAAATTTCGGGATAATCGGTCCACATTTGACCCTAGCTCTCATATAAGTCCAAATGACGGAAACAGCTTAAATGTATAAGTTTTGAGAATATGTTTGTATGATGGCAAAATTTAGCAAATATTTGTCTTTATACAGAACACCTTTGACATTAGTGGTGAAGGGTATCGTATGGTCGGGCTTGACCGACTATAGCACTTTATTACTTGTTTTTCTAATTGAATTTTTTTAAATATTTTGTTAAAGAATATATTGAGAAAGTCACAAAATAAGTCAACAGAATACTTCTGTTTACTTTGAATAACTCAACGCGACTCAAGGATTTCAACTTGATTTTCAATTTTTTTTTTAAATTTTGCTGCACGAATACTAACAATTTGAATTTTTTAAAGTTTCTTGTAATTATTTATTCTTTGAAACTAACTATGAATTCTTGATTATTTTGAAGACCTTATTTTTAAATTGAGATATAAAGGTTTTTGCGTTTTAGTGTTTTTCAAAATTTAGGTGACCAATTTTAGTAAATTAAATCTTAAGTTTTGATCAGAACCTATAAAATTTATTATTTCATAAAAATAAATTTATAAAAAAAATTTGGAAATGCATTTTTTAGCGGGTTGAATGGACTTATACCACTTTCAAAAATGTATGGGACTTAAACTGTTTTCAAAACAAATAAAATTTAAATTTTTGGTTTTGTATGAAAAAATGTTTACTTTTGAATTGAAAAATGTATGGGACTTAATCCACTTTCAAAACTAATAAAATGAAAAATTTTGTTTCAAAAAATTTTGCTAAATATTTTTCATAACAAAATTCATACAAAATTTTTGAAAAATTTCCTATAAAAAGTAAATCTTTGAAAATTATTCTTTAAAAAGTAAATCTTTAAAAAATTTCCTATAAAAAGTAAATTTTTGAAAAATTTCCAATAAAAAGTAAATTTTTGAAAAATTTCCTATAAAAAGTAAATTTTTGAAAAATTTCCAATAAAAAGTAAATTTTTGAAAAATTTCCTAGAAAAAATAAATTTTTGAAAAATTTACTATAAAAAGTAAATTTTTGAAAAATTAAAAATTATTCCACCAAATTTTCAGTGTTTTTTTTTATCAATTGTTGGAAATTGCAACTATTTTTAAATACCAATAAAAACAATCTTGGACTCGTACAACTATGAAAATAAGTTTAACTTTTACTCTGTTCGAGTAAATATTTTTTAGAATTTAAAAATGCGTTGGATTTAACACACTTTAAAAAAAATATTTCAATTATTTTTTTGTTTGAAGAAACATTTTCTTTTGAAATTAAAAATGTATTGGACTTAATCCACTTTCAAAACAAATAAATTTGAAATTTTTATTTTGTTTGAATAATATTTTCTTTCAAATTGAAAAATATATGGGACTGATGGCCCGTTTTTACAAATAGTTGAATTTTTGAAGCGAACGTTTGGTGGCATGCGATTTCGTAAGAAAAATGAGTTCATATAAGATATTCGTCTAGCTTACGTTATGTTAAGTAAGTTTTTTTCTCTTTTCAATTCTACTAATTGCCACCGTATTAAAATATCAAGTATTGTTTACACTCTCGATACATTTTTTTTTTACAAAAAAGTGGTAACCCTTGGCAAAATAAAAGTTAAGTGTTTTCTTTCTGCTCATTGTTTATTGATATTTTTTCAGTTGCCGCTCAAACAGCGAGGAATGCACGTGCGTTTGTTTTTAAAAATGAAACTTATAAAAATTACAAATTATTAAACATTTTTTATTTTGAAAAACATTTGACTATTTTTCTTAAAAAATTTAATTTTTCTGAAAGAACAAAATTTTTTATTGCAAAAAACATATTTTTTCATAAAAAAATATATTTTATAGGAAAAAACTTATTTCTTGTTACTATTTGATTAAAAGGGTATTTTTATAATAATTAGAATAAAGAAAATGAAAGATATTATATTTCTAATAAATTTTTTATAAAAAATCCATAATTTCATTGTAAAAACTGGAGACGATTACTTTTTTCTGATCGTTTGTTTTTGGCTCAATAGATGCGTGAAATCCAATTACAACAACCAAAATTTTATGCAAAGATTTAATTTTTTACGTATTTCACTCAAAGAGAACTGGCATTTGTTTTATATGAACCGAAACCAATTTTATTCACTCATGTGACGAAAGTTTCTGTGTGAAACCAATTATAAAAACAGACCATAAATCTTGATGCGTCAATTATCTAGAAAAGATTTTGTGATATGAGTTTGGCAATCAACAAGTTTGTACAGTCATTTTCTTACCATAGGACGGCGTACAACAATAGAGCAACGGTGTGTCTAAGTGATTCTACAGTCCATTATATCCCGCTTTAGGCATGAGAATAGGGTGCATAATAAAGGCGGAATAGCTCCAAATAAAATTTTTAGCTCTGCGGACGAACACTGTATTGTTCAAGAAATTCAAGAAAACCCTAAGCTTTCCGCCCCAAAAATGGTCTGTGAGGTTTAGAGGGAATTGGGGAAGACTTGTAGTGAACTTTAATGGTAGAGTACACGGATAAAACCCTTTATCAGCACAAAAAATCAGAAAAGCCGTTTGTCATTTGCAAAGGAGCACGTTTACAAGGACGAAAACTTTTAGAACCAAGTTATTTTTGCTGACGAGTCCAAACTTAACATTTTTGGCTCTGATGGTCAGACATATGTGTGGCGCAAACCAACTACAAAAACAAGAATTTAAAAGCAACAGTCGAACATGGTGTAGGTAGCATTATGGTTTGGGCATGTATGTCCGCAGCCGGTGTTGGAAACATGCAATTTATTGAAAGCACAATGGATAAACATATTATAGCTTGACGTATTGAAAATAAATTTGATACAAAGTGCGGAAAAACTGGGCATAAAGGACAATTTCCGTTATTATAATGATAACGACCCCAAACACAAATCTGCAATTGTTCAAACTTGGCTTATTTGGAACTGCCCTCATTTAATGACAACACCGGCTCAGTCTCCTGACATTAATGTGATTGAAAATTTGTGGGCCCCAGAAACCACTAAGAAGCTTGTCGAATCGATGCCAAAAAGGCTAAAAACTGTGATTGCTGAAAAAGGAGGACATACAAAATACTAAAACAACATTTAATACGAAAAAAATATATATTTTTAAATATTTTGTATCCTGGTTGAAATAAGCTGTGACTTTTTATTTTTCATTATTTTAACATATCGAGCCCTTAGATTAAAATGATCGAAAGCGACAGGAAAAATATTGATCGTAAGTGACAAAAAATCTTTATTAAACAAACACGGGGAATGTTTTGGTGCACAAGATTTTTGTCATTTGTTAGTTTGCTACTTTCGATAAACTAATTAAATTTTTTCCGAATGGTTTAAAAGTTATGGTGCAAAGTATTGTATATGAAGTTTTTTAGTTTACTTCAATAACTTTTAAACTACTGGGCGGATTGTGGCGCAATATGCAGAAATCTTCCAAAGGGTAGTCACAGTTTTAGACCAATTTTTAAAAAATTGTCTATTTTTATCACAATGGCCTCTACAGTGGTCCAAAGTTGAGCACCATTCTAAGAAAAATATGCTTACTGTACTACGCTATCTCTAAAAGTTTATGAGATATTTAACGGAATGTCGTTTACGATTATTTAAATCAAAGGGCTCGATATTATTCTATAAGATTTTTTAAACATGAATTTTTTATTAAATAAAGTTTCATTATTTTAGTTTTCATAATATTAAACAATGCAGTGTTTTATTTTTAATGCTTTGATTAGTTTTGTGGAAGTTATGATTCTTTAAAATTTTTTTTAGATGCTGCACAGTGATTTGAGCCCATAGTAAAATTGGAAAAAACTAGAAGGAATAAATTTACAGCATGAATAGACCTTAGCTCAGTTAGAAAAAATATAAAATAAAATTTAAAAATATCCAGATATTTTGCCCGCAAGGGATCAGTATAATTTCCAAAAATCGCCCATAATACATTTTCCTTTTATAAACATATAAATTTTGTATTTATTTCGAGGATTTCGTATAACTAGTGTAAATATAATATAAATACATTAGATTTTTCATATTTCCAGTGTTGCCATAATGTGCTGAATTAAACAAAATCTTTTTTTACAAAAATTATTTCTTGAGTGTTTCTGATCAAATTAGGGGCAAACCCATGTACTTAAACCCCAACGCAGATAAAGGATCAAAGCAGTTTCTAGTAGTAAAGATAGCTAGATGGCGCTACTAAATTTTTTACATATTTTTTATTAGATACATATTTGTTAGTAATATTAATTGGTTTACCAGATGATATAATTTTTAAAATGAATCCCAAATTATATATTAAATCTTTATTGATGCCGGTTATATTTGCAGACTTTTCGTATTCGATAAAAATTTTTCGTGCAGTATTGCCGTCATTGGTAGTGCCAAAATTTGGTTTTACTTTATCAATTGTGAGTCCCATTTGAGTCTTAAATTCTTTTTGAATAAGTTTTTTCCGTGTACTGAAAATTTCTTTATTTTCGTTTCTCACTTGCCATGTTTTAAAGGTAAGTCGGTATGAAATGTGCAATAAGCACTCGAAACATCTTAACAGGCAATGCAGCGAAGAAATTCCATATTTATAATTACTATAATCTGGTGTTTTTGCAATACTTATATTATTCATTTCAGTTGGTTTAGATTGGCATATAAAACATTTTGAACCACAGCTTGTATTTGTGAGAACTTTTGCTACAGCACCATCGATCATAGTACAATGCATGACGTAGTTTACCTTGATTCGAGACCCATTGAAATCAATTTCATCTAACGCAGTGTCTTTAATTTCATATTTGAAGTCTTCGAAAACCCTTTTTACTGTGGCTGGATTTTTTTTTTTCAAACAAAAGCATCATAGGTCTACAATAACTAGTTGAAGATGGCCTTAGGTTTACCCACAACTTTTTTCCACTTTCGTTATTTACAAGTCTTAAATTATTAATATAAAATATAAACATAAATAATTTCTAAAAACATAAACAATTTCTAAACTTACTCAAGTGGAACAAATGCTACTACAAACAAATTTTCGTCGATCGAATCTTCATTTTTAAATTTTTGCTTGTACATACTATGGCCGCCACTACCATCCATACCCCACTTTAGCACGATAGTTATGTCATTCATTTTACTATTAACTTCTATTAAAGTCAGCAAACTAATTGTAGTTTTATATAGTAGGTTCCTTAAAGAGACCTTTGCCGTTGTATCAGTTACATGTATGGGTCCCGGAAGTAAGTTAGAAAATATATATATATATATATATATATATATATATATATATATATATATATGTTGCGTTGCTGCCGAACGGTGTACAAAGCAGGATAATAACTATCTTCCTTACTATAGTACTTTTTTAAAATGTTATATTTATTATGTGATAAATTGAGATCTTCCATTAAAGCTAAGGCTTTTATTGAGGTTATGTTTGATTCTTTATCTCTTAGGTTCGGGGTATTTACCTTTTTTTTCTTTAGTTTTAAAGCATATTCTAATTCTTCTATTGTATAATCTTGTACTAAGTTCTTTACTCTGTTATATTTAGACTTATCGCTCAAATCTTGGAACGTCTTTTTAGGTCTACCTCCGACATTATCCTTTTTGGAGTAACAATTTCAATCATATAGTCAGTTATAGTAAACGTGACAAAAAAAATTACCTTATTATAAGTAACAAATATTTTATCCAAAAAATTTTTATTTTCTTTTAAAAACCGACTTTTGGTTCTATTTGAATCCAGCCACGTTTTGCTAAATTTGCTTAAAACTCGCATGGTTTTAATTTTTATTTCTTTTTTACAAAAATTTTCTTCATTTTTTAATTTCTCTTCTAAATAAACAAGCACTGCACTTACTCTTTTCTTTCCCGGGGATCTAACCCAAACACTAAATAAAGTTTTGTTATATATATTTACCATTTTTTAATATAATGTTTATAAATTTCTTAAAACAGGCGATAATAAAAATTAATTTCATAACAAAGCCAACTACTTTTAAAATTTTTTTCTAAAATAAACATTTTTTAAAAAGGACATAACTCAAAAAACGGTGTTTTTATTCTTACTACTCTATATGCGCTATGAAGACAACATTTAAAAATATATCCTTAGATGTTAAACGAAATGGGATCTCGTTTTATATACTTTTCCGAGTCCATTTAATTTAACAGTTTTTCGAAAAAAATTGAAATTTGCCATAATGTATACCATTTTTTTTCATAGTTTTTTTCTTTGCATTGTAAAGTTTTTAACGTCGTATTATTGTCAAACTTGTATAAGGAAATTGTATTCCAATAGAAAATACAATTTTTATGATCCTTTTTCCAAACCTATTTGAAAAAAATAAAATTTTCTAAAAAATTGTAAAAATACTGTACATTTAAGGGAGTTTCATTTGAAGTAGGCCGACCGGATAAAAGAAAGGCGAACATATCTGGAATGCTGAACATCTCAGCTTTAATATGGCAAAATTAGAAAAAGGAGTTTTTTCTATGGGACGAATCAGTGTGTGCTGGTTGAAATAAGCTGTGAGCCACTGTATAAATAAACCACATAATTTTAACTTTTGAATAATAGTTACTGACATTGTTAAAAATTTGTTTACGTTTGTTATATTCATTTATATATGTTTATTTAAAACAATTATTGTACATACTACCCCTTTAAATATATTGATTATGGTTCTAACTAGATCGTTTACAAGAAATAACATAATTGTAGAACCTTCACCTCCAAGTGATACTTCAATTCTTCATTTTCTAATCCTCTTCCCCAAAGTACACCAAGTACTAGTTTAGAAACCAACAAACTTCTACTTATAATTAAAAAAACCTTTCAAATATAAATAATCAAGCATTTAATTTTCCACCTAATACCAATTAAAATATAAATAATATTACCTTAAAACTTTCTATGTTTTGGACATCATGTCCAAAAGCATGGTTTATTCAAACGGAAACGCAGTTTAACATAAAACAAATTATTGATGATATGGAAAATTATTAACACGTAATTACATCTCTTCCACAAGAAGCTATTGTAAAAATTTTTAGATATATTACAAAAACCACCTACATTTAACAAATATGAAACTCTTAAAAAGAACTTATGTGAGAGATTTCCTCTTAGTGATGAAAAAAGATTAGAGCAATTGTTTTCAGATAAACATATGGGTGACCGTAAACCATCTGAATTTTATAGAGATATGTCTACTATTGCTGGTTCAGTATCGTTGATAGGTAATGAACTTTTATATAAATTATGGATGCGTAAACTTCCACACGAACTTCAAATTCATTTGACATCTTCTAATTTAGAACATGTAGAAGAAAAATTAACTTAAGCAGATAAAATTTGGGAACTTTCACATAATAAACAAATATCAGAAATTAATTCACATACAAATTTTATAACTAATCATGAGATGATTCAAAATTTTTCAAAAATTACTTCAGAACTTTATCAGAATTTAGAAATTTTACTTTTCCATTTATTTTAGCAGATATTAACACTCCAATTATTGAAGCTAATTTTCTCGAGCATTTTAATATTCTAGTCGACATGAAAAATAAACAATTACATGATTCAGTAACTAAATTAATAACAAGTGGATTATCAGGTTGTAGTGACATTTTCTCTTTAAAGATTTTTGATTCTAATAAATTTGTAACACTTTTAAATAGTTACCCAGAAATTACATCAGAACCTGATTACACAAAGACTGTACAACATAATACTGTACATAGAATAGCTAATACTGGCACATTACCTTTTTCGAGACCTAGACGTTTGGATCCAACTAAATTAACTATAACTAAAAGGGAATTTGAATGACTTATTAAAATTGGTGTTTGTAGGCCTTCTACGTTTCACGTAGCTTCTTCGTTACATTTAGTACCAAAAAAAAGATGGAAAAGACTGGAGACCCTGTGGTGATTATCACCTATTAAATTGTGTATCAATCCCAGATAGATATCCTCTACCAAACATACAAGACTTTAATTTTAACTTGTATGGAAAGAAAACTTATCGAAAATTGATTTAGTTAGAGCATAAAACTGCCATCACGACACCTTTTGGAATGTTTAAATTTGTTATTATGCCATTTGGTTTGAGAAATAGTGCTCAAACTTTTCAAAGATTTTTTAATGAAGTATTTTTTGAGTTTGACTTTGTTTTAACATATGTAGATGATATATTAATTGCAAGTGTAGATGAAGAAGAGCATTATATTCACCTCAAAAAGGTTTTTGAACAATTGAAAAAGTTTAGTTTAAATATTAAACCATCAAAATGTGTTTTTGAACAGAATAAATTAGATTTTTTAAGTTACCAAATATAGTACATTTGAAAAACCATTAACTATCAAAAAACTTCAAAAATTTCTAGGTATGATTAATTACTATCACAGGTGTTTACCAAAATTAGCAAAAGATCTTATTCCATTGTGACTGAAGGTATGAGAAATAAGGAAAATAACATCAAGTGGACTGAAGGAGCTTTTAACATAGTTAAAGAAACATTTACAGGAAGAACATTACTAAATCATTATAATAGAAATGCGAAAATGTCATTGTTCGTTGTTGCCTCTGGTGTATCTATGGGATCAGTACTGCAGCAATTTAATGGTAGAAATTGGGAACTATTAGCATATTTTTCGAAAAAATTAAGCTCTACAGAAAAACTTTATTCTACATTTGACCGAGAATTACTAGGTATATATGTTTCAGTAAAACATTTTAAATATTTTTTGGAGGGACATCAATTTTAAATTTTTACTGATCAGAAACCATTAAACTATGAACTCAAGTCGAAAACAGATAGATCTCCTAGACAGACGAGACAATTGGAATATATAGTTCAATTTACTAACGAAATTAAATATGTAAAAGGAAAAGACAATATAATAGCTGATATGTAATCAAGATTGCCCGAAATAAATGAAATATCCAAAAATGTTCTCAGTTTCGAAAAATTAAAAGAAAAACTAGATGAAGAGATTAAAAATAATTTAATTGATACTCCATGTAGAAACAAATATAATCAGGTATGTGATGGACATTTTTCGTTTTCAAATCGATCGATTTCAGACATATTTTTTAGCTAATTTTCGGTTATTTCCCCCAAAAAAATGAAAATTTTGGCTTTAATCCTTTTGACTAATATTTTATCTTTCATTTGGTTTGAATTTTTTGGCAAAATAACCGAAAATTATCTCAAACATATATCTGAAATCGATCGATTTGAAAACGATCGTTTTCCATCACATACCAGAATATTAAAAAATTTAAAGTTCCTGAAAAGAATTTTAACATTCTATGTGAAATTACAGGAATAGTTCCAAGACCTTACGTTCCAAAAAGTTTAAGAAAAATAGTTTTCGACAAAATTCCCTTCCTTTCTCATCCTTCGTGCCACCAAAAAAAATGATACAAAAGAGATAGTTTTGGCCGATAATGGATAATGATATTAAATTATGGGTAAAAGAGTGCCTTATTATGGGTAAAAGAGTGTCAGAAATCCAAAATTACAGTACACCCTAAATCACCAAATGTTAAAATTGAAATACCAAAGTGCAGATTTGAACATATACATATGGATATTGTAGGTCCACTACCTGTATCAAATGGCTACAGGTATCTATTTACTACTAGCTTTATAACCCGCTACTTCGTTAGCGGTACAATTTGAATGGACAAAGTTACAAAATTTACCAAAATTATTTTTTACTTGCTATCGATTCCGATATAAATAAAATGATGTATGTGTTAGTTCTAAAGATACATATAGGTCAAAATAGGTACCTACCCTCTACTGGTGTCATTTTCAGAAAAGTACTAAACACTCCTCCCTTATTTGCGTAGCTGATCCAATTTTAATTGCTAACTCAATTTAAATTTTGAATATTTAGCGTTACAAAAATTTCCTTTTTACCCGCTTTTTACCTCTAGTAGGCCAAATTTAAAAAATACCGAATACGTGTCCTTATATTTTTATTGCTGGTTTAAATCCATTTTTGTTAATGTTTGTTTTTAATCCCTTAATTGAAAAAAGTACCAAACACCTGTCTCATATTTTTTAAATGTCAATCAATTATAAATTATTATTCTACCTTCATTGATTTAAACAATATGCATAGCTTAAAAAGAAAAAACCTATCTTTAAATTTTTTACTCGTTTTTGTCCTTTTCTACCCCATTAGTCGAAAAAGTACCAAACACGTATTTGAGAGGTGTTTAATTTGCAAAAAGTACCGAATACTCGTCCCTTAATTTTAAGTGCTGATCTTAGACCATGTTTGTTTCTACCACTTTTGGTTTAGAAGATATAATGCCATCGATTTTCCCCTTTTTTACCGCTTTAATTGAAAACAGTACCAAACACTTATTTAAGTTTTTTTCAATGTAAATCGACATGTCCCTAAATTATAGTTCTGATTTCATTAGCTTAAATCATATTCATAGCTAAAAAAAAATAAAAAACCTACCTTTGATTATGTTCCCGTTTTGAACCCCATTTATAGTAAAAGTACCAAGCACATGTTTAATATTTTTTGAATACTTATTGATTGTGGAACAAAATGAGTCTTTATGTGTATTAGTTCAAAAGATACGTATGGGTTAAAAAAGTACCAAAATATAGTTTTTAAATATTTTCACCCTTATTAGTGCCATTTCCAAAAAATTACCGAACACATGCCCCCTTATTTTTTTATCCGATCCAATTTTAACTTCAACATTGTTTTTATCTATGTTATTTTCGGAGATATGTACCATTTTCTTCCCTGTTTTACCCATGAACGGCCAAAATTTAAAAAATTACCAAACTTGTTTTCCTTAATTTTTAGTGCTGACCATAGACCAATTTAATTTTCGTTTCTATCACTTTTGATTAAGAAGATATTGCGTTATCGAGTACCAAAATATAGTTTTTACGATTTTTCTCCCTTATTAGTTCCATTTTCAAAAAAGTACCAAACACGTGTCCCTTTTTTTTTGTCAGACGATCTAAATCCGATTTCTACATCGTTTCTAATGATATTAGTTTTGGAGATATGATGTTATTATAATTTATCCATTTTCTACCCTGTTTTACCCCTAAGCGGCCGAATTTTAAAAAATGACCGAAACCGTGTCCGTTAATTTTTAGTGCTGATTCCAGGCTAATTTAATTTTTGTTTCTATCACTTTTGGTTTAAAAAATATTATGTAACCGATTTTTCCCCTTTTTAACAAATTAATTAAAAAAGTACCAAACACGTATCTTATGCATTTCAATATGAATCGACCCGTCTGTAAATTATACTTCTGGCCTCATTAGACAAAATGAAATTCATAGTTTAAAAAAACCTACCCTTGAATATTTTCTAGTTTTTATCTTTTTGTACCTCATTTGTCGTAAAAGTACTTGTCTAAAAATTGTCTAAAACATACTTGTTTAATAATTCCTTATTACTTATCGATTGTGACGTTAACTGCGTCACTATGTTAATTATTTCAAAAGATACATATAGGTTTTAAAAGTACCAAAATACAGTTTTTATCCTTTTTTAACCCTTATCAGCACCATATTCAAATAAGTACCAAATGCGTGTCCCCTTTTTTTCCAGCAAATCCGAAGCAAATTTCAACGTTGTTCCTATCGCTTCTAAATTCGGAGATATGACGATACTAATTTTTACTTTTTTGCCCTGTTTTATACCCAGAACTGACAATTTATCCTTCTGGCTTCATTAGCTTGAAAGATATTCATAGGTAAAAAGCAAAAAACCTACCCTTGAAAATTTTCCCTTTTTTACCCTTTTGGACTCCGTTAATCACAAAAGTACCAAATACGTATTTAATAGTTTTTTAATACCTATCGATTGTGATATCAATTATGTTTCTGTGTTTATTAGTTCAAAAGATACATATGGGTTAAAAAAAGTACTAAAATATAGTTTTTACCCTTTTTATCCTTATTGGTGTCATTTTCAAAAAAGTACTAAATACGTGTCCATTTATTTTTTTAGCCGATCCAAATAGAATTTCAATTTTGTTTGCACCGATGTTGGTTTCGGAGATATGATGTTACTAATTTCTCCTCATTCTTTCCCGTTTTACCTCCTAAGAGGTCGAAATTCAAAAAGTACCGAACACGTGTCCCTTAATTTTAAGTGCCGATCTCAGATCAATATAGTTTTTTTATCGATCACTTTTGGATTAGAAGATATATTTTTTTCTATTTTTACCCCCAAAATTCAAAAAATCAGTCAACAAACTATACTTCTGGCTTCATTAACCTAAAAGATATTCATAGCTAAAAAGCAAAAAACCTACCCTTGAATATTTTCCCTTTTTTACCCTGTTTTTCCCCATTAATCATAAAAGTACCATATACGCATAGTTTTTTAATACCTATCGATTTCGATGTAAATTATATTTCTATGCTTATTAGTTCAAAAGATACATATGAGCTAAAAAAAAGTACCAAAATATAGTTTTTACCCTTTTTTATCCTTCTAGTGCCATTTTCAAAAAAAGTACCAAACACACGTGTTTATTTTTTTAGCCGATCCAAAGAGAATTTCAAGTTTGTTTGCATCGATGTTGGTTTCGGAGGTATGAAGTTATTAATTTCTCCCGTTTCTACTCTGTTTACTAATTCGCAAAAGTACCAAATAAGTGTTTAATTGTTTTTTAATATCTATCGGTTGCGATATAAATTATGTTTCTATGTTTATTAGTTCAAAAGATATATATGGGTTAAAAAAAAGTGTCATTTCCAAAAAAGTACCAAACACGTATTCCCTTATTTTCATAGCCGATCCAATTCCAATTTCAACTTTGTTTGCATCCATGTTGGTTTCGGAGATATGATGTTACTAATTTCTCCCTTTTCTACCCTGTTTTACCTTCTAAGAGGTTGAATTTCAAAAAAGTACCGAACACGTGTTCCTTAATTTTAAGTGCCAATCTTAAAACAATTTAGTTTTTGTTACTATCACTTTTGGTTTAGAAGATATACTTAACCGATTTTTACCCCCAAAATAAAAAAAAGTACCAAACACGTAGCTTATTTCTTTTCAATGTCAATCGACCAGTCAATAAATTATACTTCTGGCTTCATTAGCCTAAAAGATATCCATAGCTAAAAACGAAAAAACCTTCCCTTGAATATTTTCCCTTTTTTACCCCTTAAATCGCAAAAGTACCAACTACGTATTTAATTATTTTTTAATATCTATCGGTTGCGATATAAATTATGTTTCTATGTTTATTAGTTCAAAAGATAGATATGGGTTAAAAAAAGTACTAAAATATAGTTTTTACCCTTTTTATCCTTATTGGTGTCATTTTCAAAAAAGTACTAAATACGTGTCCATTTATTTTTTTAGCCGATCCAAATAGAATTTCAATTTTGTTTGCACCGATGTTGGTTTCGGAGATATGATGTTACTAATTTCTCCCTTTTCTACCCTGTTTTGCCCGCAAGGCGGCCGAACACGTGTCCCTTAATTTTTAGTGCTAATCTCAAACCAATTTAATCTTCGCTTCTATCGCTTTTGGTTAAGGAGATATAATGTTACCGATTTTTCTCTTTTTTACCCTTTTAATTGAAAAAAGTACCAAATACGTATTTGATATTTTGTACTTGGCAATCGACCTCCCTATATATTTTATAACTAGCTTTATTGGTTCAAGTGAAATACAAAGAAAAAGAAAAATGGACCACCCTAAATTTTTTTCCCCGCTTTTACGCCGTTTTGAACCCAGAATCAAAAAAGTACCAAACACGTGTCTAATATTTTTTTCTTGTTTACCGGCTCCGTTTTGAATTTTGTTACTCTGTTGATTGGTTCAAAAGATACACATGGGTTTTAAAAAGTACCAACATTTTATTTTTACCCTTTTTACCCCCTATTTGTCCCATCTGCTAAAAAGTACCAAACATGTGTCTACTTATTTTTGTAGCTGATCCCAACGCAATGACGTTTACTTCCGGAGATACAGCATTACTAATTTTTCCCTTTTTTACCCCTTTTTACCCCCTTAGAGACCGAATTTCCAAAAATCCCGTCTTAGTGGATCTATACTTTGAAAAAGGTACCCGCTGTAAAAATTTCAGCTCTCTAGCTTTAGCCGTTTGGGCTGTGCGATAATGAGTCAGTCAGTCAGTCACGTTAGAGTTTTATATATATAGATCATAGATAGAACGACGAGATGATAGTTAAATAATTTATTAATAATTATATTTCTCGTTTTGGAATTCCATTAAAAATTATAGTAGATCGTGGTTCTCAATTTACATCAAACTTATTTTAGGAATACAGAAAATAATAATTTAATGAATAGTAAGTATGTTTTGATAAAAGTTCGTGGGAAATTTGGTTTATATCCACCGTTTGAAGGACCCTATAAGGTAATAGAAGAAACAATAAATATTTGAAAATACAAAAAGGTGAATCAATTATCTCGGTATCTATTGATAACTTAAAACCTGCTATTATTATATTATATATATAGTACCTGGTAGACCGAGCCTTGCTCGGAGCTTTATGATAAGCATTTTGAGGAAAATTTTAAAGTTTTATATTTTATATTATAAAGTGCTAAAATAAATTTAGAGGAAAGACATTGTAGAAATATTCAGTTAATTTTGAATTATTTGATTTATTTTGTCTGATCAACACATAGTTTGCATAGTTTACAGTTTAACTCATTTTGAATAATTTTGGAAATTATTCATATCAACAGAAACCTCTGTCGACTCATGCGCAACAACTTTGCTAAAGATTATAGTCTGATCAAATGCACAGTTTACGATTTAATTCATTTTGAGTAGTTTTCTGTGGCGCCACCTGTCGGACTTTGCTTATTCCAATTCATAAACCTTCTTCGGCTTATCCGTAACAACTTTGCTGAAGATTATAGCATGATTAAATGTACAGCATACGATTAAATTGACTTTGAGTAAATTTCAGTAGCGCCACCTGTCGAAATTTCTTCATACCAACTAAGAAACCTTCGTCGGCTCATGTGCAACAACTTTGCTAAAGATTGTAGCATGATTAAATGTACAGATTACGATTAAATTGACTTTGAGTAAGTTTCTGTAGCGCCACCTGTCGGAAATTATTCATACCAACTAAAAAGCCTTCGTCGGCTCATGCGCTACAACTTTGCTAAAGATCATAGCATGATCAAATGTACAGTTTACGATTTAATTAATTTTAAGTAATTTCCAGTGGCGCCATCTGTCGGAAATTAGTCTTATCAACTTTAAAACCTTCGCCGGCTTATCCGCAACATCTTCGCTAAAGAGCATAACACAATCAAATTCAGAGTTTACTATTCTATAAAGAACATACATACAGACAAACATTCATTTGTTTAAAATAATACTAATTTTTCCCCCTTTTTATTCCCTAATTTCTAAAAGTTCCATATGTATATTTGATACTTTTTTGGTGCCAATTGAATTCGGTACATTTTTTTAAAACGCATTTAACATAATGTATAATGTTCCTATTCATATTACTTTGGAGATGTTAAGTTATCATTTTATCCCTTTTTTACCCATTTTGGCTCCAAAATCAAAAAAGTACCAAATACGTGTTTCATGTTTTTTTTACATCTATTGATTGCAGTACCAAGTTTCTTTCTATATTCTTTAGTTTAAAATATAAGAGTGAGTTAAAAAGGTGCCAAAAAAACTATTTTCACCCTTTTTTACCCCCTATCGGACATAGTTTCAAAAAAGTACCAAACACCTGTCCGCTTATTTTCAAAGCTGTTTAAAACGTAATTTTAATTTTGTTTCTATACCTATTACTTTAGGAGACATAGCGTTTTCGATTTTTTCCCCTTTTTACCCGTTTTTACCCTCTTAGAGGTAAAAGTTCCAAAAGTCCCTTCTTCTTCGACCTATACATCAAAAAAGATACCCACTGTCCAAATTTTATCAAAATCGTTAGAGCCGTTTTCGAGATAGCCATTCTATATATATATATATATATATATATACAATTATTGCTCGTTTAAGAATATAAGATTGATAATATATAATATATAATTCCCCGACAACATTCCACTTGGAAGAAGGGGTACTTCTCTCAGACAATGAGCTGCATCCGAACTGCAAATTCATTAGTTAGAGAATTTTTTCATAGCCTAATACTCAATAACCCTTGGCTAGCTGAGTTATTATTATACCGATCAACTCAGAATCGCCAGAAGATTCGATTTAGCCATCTCCGTCTGCCCGTCTGTCTGTCTGTTGAAATCAAGTTTGTAGAGCTCCTGGTGGGTGTACCCAGACGAATTATACACCAGATTTTAGGAAATTAAATCGGTCCATAAACACTCGAGATATCGCTAAAATACTAAACTTCGATGACGAATTTTAAAATTTTTTTTTTAAAAATGCAATTTAAAAAAAATATTTTTTAAATTCTCATCGAATTTTGAATTTTGGCGATAAATCTGGTGTTTATATACCGATTTTGATAAAATTCAATAGCATATTGCCTTGGAGTATTTTCTAAGATCTGATATACAATTCAAAAAATATTTTTAAAAAATACTGTTTTTTTTTATTTTTTTTTTTTTTTTTTTAAATTTGTCAATTTGTGAACATCGATATTCTTTGCTTTGGCGATATCTCGGTTATTGATCTACCGATTTTAACGAAATTCAATAGTGTGCTGCGTGGAATGATTTCCTAAAATTTGATATACAGTTCAAAAAACATCTTTTTGTTAACAGAGTTTTTTGACAAATTTTAAAATTATTTTTGGAAAAAAATAAAAAAAATACAGTTCTTTTTTAATTTTTTCTTAAAATTATCATCGAATTTTGAATTTTTGCAATATCTCTGGTTTTTATAGACCGATTTTGATAAAATTTAATAGCATGTTGCCTCGGAGTATTTTCTAAAATAATTCAAATATTTTTTTTAATAATTGTAATGTACCTATTTTAGATATCATTTTGCTTTAGAGGATTTTCTAAGATCTGATATATAATTCATATCGGTATAATATCCATAAATTGTGGAATTTTAAACAAAAAACGGTTTTTATATAAATTATAAAAATACAATTTAAAAGAAAATAAAAAATTTTAATTTAGCATCGAATTTCGAGTTTTGGATATATAAGTGGAATTATATGTTGCAATTTAATAGTGCACTTTGTGGAACACTATTAGAATCTAATACCTATATATATAAGTTATGTCGGTATGCCATCTAGAAGCTCATGAAACATACTGAAATATGTCTTAAATAAGTGACTTTTGAACATTATGATGGTCTTTATTAATATCCTTCGTAAGTATTGTTGCCAAAAGTCTAACCTAAATAGTTCCGCTAAATATTCTCATTAAAGCAACCATTTAATCGGCCCTATAACTTTAAAGATATATGCATTTAAATACAACCTCTCTTAAGGTGCGAAATGTTACAATGTTGTGTAATGTTTTAGACTCAATATAAAACTAGGTTATTCACTTATTAAAGCATTATCGCCCAAAAATTAAATGTATTAGAACATACTTACAGAAAATCAAATCAGAAAATCAATATACATACACTCAGAAAAAAGACATATACTAAATTTGAGGAAAAATAATTCCTTGAAAATAGTAAAAAAAATTTCCTTATTCAGAGTAAATTTTTACTCAAAACTAGGAACAAATGTTACATTCTAGTAAAAAATGCAATATTTAAATAAAAAGTTTATAGTTCACATACAAAAAAATAGTTAATATTTTTCCATAGAAAAATTGCATGAATTTTGTAAAATATTATTTATTTTAAGGACATTTTTGTTGAAAACTAGTAAATATGTAATAAATTTTAGTTCATCACATCGTAAAACTGGGTAATATTGACTTTAATTCAAAAAATTTGATTGAGTAAATGATTTACTCAAAAACAGTTCATAAAATTTAACTTATTTCAAATCTGGAAGTTGTTGTCGTAAATTTAAGTTCATTATTTACCTAATTACTAAAAAGTTTTACCCACATTTTTCTTAGACATGCATTTCAAGTTTAAGACTTTCTACATTAAAAAAAAAATTGTTAAAATTTAGTTCAGATAAATCCAACATCCAATAGTATACAATTTTCTTATAATAAGTAAAGTTGTAATAATTTATTGAAAGTTATATACTTGTAATAAAGAGATTTATTAAATTAAATAAAGACGTAATTGCGTTTCTGGAATGTTGAGAAACAACATTTAAAGCCTTTATTTCACTCTGTTTTTGTGTACAAAAATTATAAATTCATGTGTTTTTTATTATTGCTTATTACTAAGATTTGTATGTCAAAATCATATGAGTTGAAGGCTTGCCACCAGGAATTATAAGACGACAAGACCGTTGAATACACGTTAAGAAAATAATCGTACAAATATATTTGTGTTCAAATTTTCTTTACATCTCCCCCCTAGAGAAGAACAATTGTTTAGTTGTTAAACTTAATTGTTCATTGGTTATTATGCAGCACTGGAGTAAGTTTTGTAATGTGAAAGAGATTTGATTCCATTTTTCTGTGGCCTGTGTTAACTTCGTATATGGAATTAGAAATCTTTTTGAGTATTTTGTATGGTCCAATTCTTATTTCATCTAACTTTTTTCTGTTTAAGCGGTTACCGTTCTCTACATAAACCAAATCTCCTACATCGAATGTGATTTCCCTTCTACGTATATTATTATAATCATGGGATTTCTTTGTGTTCAGCTGTACACTTAGACTTTAACTCGTGTGGTAAAATATTTACACATTCGCCTTCTAGCAAATATTTTTGAGCAAATTTGGTTACTGTATGTTCTGTTTCGTTATATTTTTCGACACAGTTCCTTGCAATAGTTGTCCATGATGTCTTTTTCTCACTTTCATTTATCGCACACCTTATTTTATTAACCAGCGTTTGATTCATTCTTTCGTTAAGACCATTTGAAAATGGGGCATTATCCGCAGTGAAAATCATTTGTGTATTCTGTGTTCTTAAAAATTCTTTAAACTCTTCTGAATTTATGCCAGGGTATTGATCCGTTAGGTATCATATCTATTTCATAGTCTTGTGTTACGTTTTTAGTTAGTTTTATAAAGTCTTTAGCGTTTTGATACTTCGATGTTGTAATATATGCATACCTCGAAAAATGATCTACTAAAAGATGCAAATATTTTTTTGTAGAACGCGACCCACCAAAACCTCCGATGGTATCAATGGATACAATTTCAAACGGTCGTGTTGCTGGACCTAACTGTGATAATAAGCCATATTTAGACGATTTTCTCGATTTGTTTTTTAAACAGATTTCGCAATTGTCACATATGCTTTTAATGTTTTTAATTATGTTTGTCCCTGTATAAAATGGTGTTATTTTATTTATCATTTGTGTTCTTCCAATATGGCAATAGGTATTGTGTACATTTTCTACTAGTATTTTACTGAGACCTTCTGTCAAAACTATTTTATCTTTTTTCTTTAACGTTTTGTAAAATATATCGTTCTTTAATTTAAATCTTTGTTTGTTGTTCTGCAGATTTGTATTTGTACTTTGGTCTTTTTTTATACCTTGAAGACTTATAAAATTCACAACTTTTATTATTTCTTCTGTATTTTCGAAAGATTCCAAAACTGGATTTCTGCTTAAACAGTCTGTTTCTTGATTAAGTTTTCCTGGATTATACTTTACTTTAAAATTGTATTGTGATAAGTAGTAAGTAAGATCTCCGAGTTCTTCATCCGTTCTAGCTTTAATGTTCATATTTTCCAAAGGCCTATGATCTGTGTAAACTATGAATTCTTTTCCAATTAGCCAATGCTGCCAGTATCTTGCAGCCTCTTTTATTGCCAAACATTTGAGATATATCGCCTTCTTTTTCTTTTGAGCTTCGTTCAGTTTTTTTGAAAAATATGCAACTGGTTTACAATTTCCATTTTTATCATCTTGTTTCAGTACAGCCCCTATTCCTTTAATGCTAGCATCTGTGTAAATTTTAATTGGTAAATCTGGGTCGAAAATTTTTAATATAGGTTCAGAACAAAGTAACGTTTTTATTTTCTGAAATGAGTGCTCACATTCTTCTGACCAGGTGAATTTTACGTTTTTTCTTAGTAGGTTATGTAAAGGATCCAAGATAACTGCTATGTGTGGAACGAATTTATGGTAATAATTTATTTTACCCAGGAATTGACGGACGCTCTTTCTTGTTTCCGGAACTGGAAATTCCTTAACGGCTATTAAATAATCTTTAAGTGGTTTGATTGAATAATTTAAGTTTAAAGCCTTCCGTTAATATTGCTTCTAGTAATTTTGAAAGAAGAGAGAGAGAATATGGTCACTAAATGTGTTGGAAAAAACCAAGATATCGTCTACATAATTAACGGCGAAATCTGAAAGTTTATGCTTCCTTATGATGTTGCTTAGTATCCGCTGAAAAATTGCTGGAGCCGTTTTCAAACCAAATGGGAGACACGTCCATTGGAAATGCCCCTCTTGAGTAACGAATGCCGTTTTTTGTCTGTCTTGTATTCTTAATGGAATTGACCAAAATGCAGAGTTTATATCTAAAGTTGAAAAATATTTACAGTTTCTAGTTTTTACCATAAGATCCTCTATAAGTGGAAAAGGTTGCGATTGAGGAATAATAATTTTATTTAAATCTCTAAAATCTATGCATAATCTCGATTTCTTATGTTCCTCTTTTTTATATGCTAGAGTTACTGGAGCTGCAAAAGGGCTAAATGATTCTTCAATTAAATTTTTGTTTAATAACTTGGCTAATTGATTCTCTATTTCTCTCCTGTCTTCAATTGTACATCTGTAAGGGCGTTTAGAGCAATATTTGTCTACCATAAGTTCAATATGAGCTTCATAGTCTTTGACAGTGCCAATATCGTATTTGTCTTTTGCAAACACTGACTTATATTTTTCAATTAACGTATCAATTTCCATCCGCTGATTATAGTCTAAGAGATTTACCGTTATTTCAAAATCATCAGTATTTATATGTTGATTGAAATTTACTTCACATTTGTTTTGTTTGGCTTTAGACGGAGGATTATTATCTTGATAGTCATTTTTATTCTCTTTTGTACTGGAACTTTGTGTGATACTTAGATCATCATTTTGAATTAATTGAAATTCTTTTATACAATCCAGACCTACTAAAAAGTCGTATCTAAAATTTTTATCATTTATAACAAAAATGTCCATGGGTTTTTCAATATTGAAAATTTTTATTCGCATTTTGACACTGCCATTCGTGTTCCCTACACCATTAATCGTCCTCAAGTTACGTGTTTGATAATTATTTAAATTTTATTAAAGATACATTTGACCCTGAATCATAAATTGCGTTAACATCTAAAGTGTCGTTTAAACGTAACTTGATTTTAATTAATGGTGGCACAATCAGTTTTTTGGATCTTCTTCATTTAATTCTATTTCTAATTCTGAATTATTGACAGTTTTTACTACATCTTTCTGACGAAACCAACAACTCGATTCTAGATGATTACGTTCGCCTCTTTTCTCTTCCTTACAAATTTTGCTTGACTTCTTCATTTCAACGATTTTTGACTTTTTCTCCTGAGACACTTTTTCTTTCTTTTCCAACGTTTTCTTTCCTAAATGTTCCAAACCTCATAATTCATTGAATAGATCTTCAGTATCTTTTAAATGTTTTCTATCTATTTTATCACATACATAGTTCGGAAGTCCAACAGCTATCAGATCTATTAGAATTTGCTTTCCCAATAATTTATTTACCTCCAATAACATTCTTTCTTTTTTAAGGGCATAATCCAGCAAACAACCGCTTATATATTTATATTCAATAGCATATCTCACTGGAGTCCACCCTTTGTCTGCAAAACTATCACAGACAATTTTTTTTCCATTGGCTCCATTCAGAATTTATCGTGTACTTGATAAGCATTGAATTGTACCAGTCAATGCAAGACCCTTCAAGAAACAATCTTAATATCTCAATTTTATGTATATCTTTATCTACTTCCAATCTTAAACATTCACTTTCAAAAATATCTATCCATTGCAAAACATTTGCATTTTTTCCAGTGAATTTTTCTATGAGAAGTTTTTCTGATATGTGTTTTAGGCTGTATGTTTCGGGTTTATCTTCAGTTTTTGTGGTGAATTTTTCTAAAATCTGTTGAAATACCATTTACCGTTGTTTCGCTAACATTTTGTTGTTCATCTAATAGATAATTCTTAAAATGCATGTAACCATCATCATCTTTGTATTCCTTCAATGTATCTGTGTCTAAAGAAATCCAAACTTTTCTCGTATTGCCTCTTTTTGTTAATGTAGTTTTAACTTTTTGAAATGTAGCTGTGTTTTTTAACTTTTCAGGGAGCGCAATATTTTGGAATTCATTTGGCATAATAAAAATTTCGTTTTTGTTGTTCTCAATTGAGGTTATGGCTATAACATTTGTTTTATTGTCACCTTGCAAGGCTTTTACAACAAACTCAAACTTTAGTTTTTCCATATTATTGATAAATGAAATATTCGCAAAAATGTTGTTTTGTAATAAAGAGATTTATTAAATTAAATAAAGACGTAATTGCGTTTCTGGAATGTTGAGAAACAACATTTAAAGCCTTTATTTCACTCTGTTTTTGTGTACAAAAATTATAAATTCATGTGTTTTTTATTATTGCTTATTACTAAGATTCGTATGTCAAAATCATATGAGTTGAAGGCTTGCCACCAGGAATTATAAGACGACAAGACCGTTGAATACACGTTAAGAAATTCTTTACATACTTATTTTTAAGAAAATTTTCCTAAAAATTAGTTCAGATAAATCATGTTCAAATTTATGAAGTAATTAGAAAATTCAAAAAGAAGTGTATTTGCATTTGATCCCAAATCTGTTACATTTATTTATTAATGTAACAGACCAATTTATTGATAAAAAGTCAAAAACTGTTTGCGGAGAAACCAAATTCCTCGACGCGTATCGATGGTTGGTTAAGCCATCTCTTTAGGAGGATTATCCCCAATTTAGACAAATTGAAAACCTCGCATTATTACTAAATTTACAAACATAACTATTAAGAATTATGTTCATAAACCAAAAGTAAAAGCGTAGATTATCGACTGAACAAAAACAAACATTTTTCAGTTTTATTCTAAAATGCTCAAAAAAGTTAAAATACGTTATAAGTTTTATGCAGAATATGGATAAGCATTAAAAAATAGTGATTTTTGTGTTTGGAAGAAGAGTTACTAAAAGACATTGGGACGAAAACGTCTTAAAAGTCAAAAAAATTGAATGTGAACGGGTAAGTTTTCGTGTTAGTTTTCATGCTCGAAAACTTGAAAAATTGTTCAATGTGAATGGGCTTATAAAAATAAGTTAAAAATTTCCTAAAAATTAGTTCATATATTGAAAAATAAATGTCAATAAATTATTTTCATTTATAATTTATTTTCTATTTTAGTCCGTGTTAGTTTTTTTTACAAATTTCGCTGTTTTTTGATATTTCTAATATAAAAAAGTGTGTGTTTGTTGTTTCCGTCTATGTATTTCATAAAAAAGGAAAATATAAGCGAGGAAACAAAATAAGAAACTAAATAAGAGACCGGAAAATCAGTATTCAAGGTAGATACATTTTTAAATCGATCTTTTGTGTAATGCATTGATAATTATCTAAAATTAAAAAATCGTATAGATATTTATCAATAAGCGTTAATTATAGTGCCTATAGTAAGGGACAAAACTATTCACCAAATAAAATTTATTGAGAACTTTTTTACTAAATTTAAAATATTAATTATTAATACAAAATCACAAAAAATGTAGATAAAAGTCTAAAGTCATTGTTTGGTATAAATTTTGTTCCTTTAGCCAAACATTTTTATTAACTTATGTCTATTGACCGACGTAGTCAAATGGACGAATATATACCGAACAGGGCCAGATTGTCGGTAATGGCTAAGGGTTGATAAAAGTGTTGTGCTGAAGAATGAAATTTATATTAAACAAAATATTAAATTAATATAATTAATTTTTAATTTTAGTTTGTTTTAATATGTGAAGAACACAAAAAAATTTAATTTCGTGTCCCTAACTGTAAGCTTTAAATAAAAAAAAAAAAATAAATAAAATTTATAACACATATACTATGTTTTATATTTTCCGCAAAATGTCCTTTGATTAATTAAATTTGCCAAAGATGACGTGCGTCACGAAGAGCGTCCCTTCCATAACAAAAATAACAATTTGACTATAAAAAGGCTTTCATATTTTTCTATGTATTATACTGCAGCTAATTCTGAAGTACGATTTTTATACCCTTCACCAATAGGTGAAAGGGTATTATAAGTTTGTCATTCAGTTAGTAATTTTTTCATTATTTGTCGCAGACCCCACAAAATTTATACCGATCGACTCGGAATCGGCAGCGATGTCCGTCTGTCCGTCTGCTTGTCTGTTGAAATCAAGTTTGTGAAGCTGCTAGAGAGTGTATCGACATAAATTGTATATCAGAATTTTCCTACGCAGCACGCTATTAAATTTCATCAAAATCGGTTGAAAAACGCCTGAGATATCGCTAAAATACCAAAATTTATGTGTGACATATAAAATTTTTTATTGAAAAGTACATTTCAGAAAGAAAAGAAAACCCATACTCATGATGAACTAGCCTTCATAAGTTATATTTAATATTAAAGGAAATCCTCCCGCGAAGTTCTCTGTTAAATTTCATCAAAATCGGCCCATAAACACCTGAAATATCGCCAAAGCACTACATTTGATGATCCCCAAATTGCCGAAAGTACCCATTTGTCTAAAAAATATAATCGAAAAATAAGAAAAACAATTTTCCTAGAAAATGGGCCTACATAAATTATATATCAGACAAACTGTATATGACATGAATTTGTGGTCTGACATTCGAACATTGTGAAACCATTATATATAACATATATTAAAATATTATATATCAAATTGTGGGTAATCTTTTCAGAACTTACTTTAAATATATCTCAGTACAGTTCTGATATAACTCATTACAATACACGGAAAAAATAGTTCAGAAAAAATTTTGATAACTCCGTTTGTTAAACATAGAAAAAGCATTCAATAAACTATATTTAACACGTTCACGCCGGCGTGTACCACCAGTGACTCGCATATGTCTGCCAGATCGGGCGGCGCGTACCACTGGTGGCTCGCACAGAATTGTCTCATCGGGCGGCGCGTACCACCGGTGGCTCGCATATGATTGTACTACCAATCAGTGTGCATGACGACTGGATACACTTGCTAGATTGTAGAAATTCTAAGAAGGAGCAGAGAATAAAAGAATGAATAAATTCTTTCTGCACAGTGGTTCGATGATGAACAAAAGATGACGTTGCACAATAATGTGCGTAATTAACAGACACTAAACACATAACCACAATAGCATCGAAAGAAAAATGCAGACCCATGGAGACCGTTTTCCCGTGCGATAATCTTTCGTTGAAACATTTAGTTCGGCCCCGTCCGATGGAACAAAAAGCTTTCAGCGCAACCGCCTATGGGCGCGAAACATGAATTGCAGTGCCGGCGTGAACGTGTTAATGAGCAAATTGTTGAATACTTTCACATGTTTATTAAAAAGTATACTTGAATAATCGTAAAACTAGTTTTTTCTTTAAATTTAGTCAGTTGTTTCAAATTTTTGTCCGTTTAAGCATGATTTATTTCGATCTTTTTTTTGCACTTTTGTTTTTGTTTTTCTGTCTAAATTGCAGTTGTAACTAAGAATAGAATAAAAAACATACAGGTTTCTTTATATGTTGTTTTTGTAAACTTCTTTCTTTTAAACTATTTAGGTTAGTTGCTTTTTGATCTTCGCCGCGATAATATGTATTAAACGTGTTAGTGGAAAAAAAAGAGTAAACAAATATAAATGAAAAGTGAATTCTAATATTAAAACTAATATATAAAATATAACAAAATGGTAATTAAGTGTTTTATGTGTGAGGAGATATTAAATCATCCAGAAAGTTTATTTTTTCATCTAAAAGAACATCATACTCCACCTGGTACAATATATATTTGTAATTTTATAGCGTGTTATCAAAGGTTTACAGTGAAACAAAATTTTAAAAGACACGTTTTAAGACATTTTAGCTTCAAATGATACAATTTCTAAAGATTTTAATTTTAAAAACGGTTCTGAAGTTTTTATTCCACCTATGGATTCTGAAACAAACTACAGTACTATTGATGTCCCTTGTATCGGATCTGAATTTAACTATAACAATAGTTTGCAATTCGTTATAAATTCCGTAAATAAGTTTATTATACACATGCTTCTCCAATGCCATCAGCTGCACTCCAAACACCTTCCACAAATAATGATTTAAGCCGGAATACTCTCTCTGTTATGGAAATTCTTAAAGACACACATAATGGGAGATCTGTCCTCAAATACTATGAAGAAAAGAGCCTACTTCATGATGAACAACGGCAATTGCTTATAAAAACTATTGGGTCGTATATAGAAGCTAGGGGACTGTCATGTTCTGTTTCAGATTGTTCTACAATGGAAAAAGAAATATGTTCAATTTTTCCAACAGAAGAACTGGTAATATTACGTCAGTGTTAAAATTTTATGGTTTATTATTATATTTTTCTTTTCATTTATTTAGGAATACTACAACACGGGAAAGAGAGGAAAGTTATACTTCAAAATTTATAATTTAAAACGGCATTCGAAAAACGTTTTCGAACTAAAAAATACTCAAAAAACGGATAAAAAATTCGGTAATATATAATTGTCAAATGTCAAAAAATGTATTTATATTATTTTATATCTTTCAGTCGAAGATTCTGATGTCACTATTGCCCTTCAGAGCTTGTGAAGTGGAAACGTTTCGGCAGACGAATTCGATATATATTGGCGAAAATGTTCTCAATAACGATTTAAATCAACGTCAGAGTCCAGTTCAACAAACGATATCTTAAAGGAATGGTCAGAGGATTCAAATTGGTGAGTACTGAAATTCTTTTAAAATGCTCTACCTATATATATATACATACATATTTATGTATTGTAAACATGTTTTTTAATATTTGTTGCAGATTGAAATCGATTTTTCTCTTAAATATGTTGAAGCTAAAAATTTAATTTCAAAATGGCCACTTTTTGAACCAAAGCTGATACAATTACTTAGGGCTAAAGTAACCAGTTCACTTGCTTCTAAACAACTATGTGATATATTATCATGTGACGAAGGTAAACAAATATATAAATAAAACAATTTTTACTTATACATATATTTATTTCTTATTTCAGAATCGAAAAAATTTGGTATTTTCTGGCATTTGCATAACCTCTTTCCCCCGCAACAAAAAGGCATAACGGAAAAGTCTGGAGCTAAAATAAAAAAAAAAATTCTATTAGTGATTCGCAAGATGCTTTTGCTTTAGTAGCAAAATATTAAACTAGATCTCCTAAAGATGTAGAAGCAGAATATTCAACCTATGTTATTAGTTATAGGAAATATATTGGAAGTCAAGTAAATGTTTCTTTATTTTGATGGCATAAAGTATCCAATGCTTAAAGTATTAACAGCTGTAGATATATTGTATAAGTTACTTTTTGTATTCAACTTAGAATTTCCTAAAGAAGCTGAAATTTTTTACAACTTCTTACAAGTTTTTTTTATGAAATGAAATAAAAATTTTTCAAAAAAGTTTACCATAAAAAACGAAATTTTAAATATAGATAATATTTAAGTAAGTTTTTTCCTTAAATAAAAACAAATTTATTTTTGCGTTTTTTTTGATAAAATAAAAATCAGAAAGTCAACGAAACTTTTCATCAACTCAACTCGTAGTTTTATTGAATAAAAATTATAATTAAACAACTTTTTTATCAAAGCCAAATAAAAAATTGAAAAAACCATTCTTTAAGTTGATAAACTCTGTATTCAATTATTTTGCAACAGTTAATGAATTTTTTATTGAAACTGAAATAAAAAACAACAAACATGTTTGTTAACTTAATGAAAAAAGTTCTTGACTCAAAATACAAAAATTTTAATAAACACTCTGACAAAACTTTTTATCAAATCTGGAAAAAACGTCATCGCATGAAATTTAAAATTTTTTTAATCAAATCCATGAATTTCGTATTCAAATATGAATATTATTTTTTTCTGTGTAGAGATATTGCCAAGAGACCAAAATCGAGATAACATTTTTTAAGAAAATAAGATAGAACTTTTGTGACTTTTTGTATTGAATTGTTGTATATCGAATGAGGATTACCTTTTTAGGATTTACACAGAAAATTATTTACTCAAATTGACAACTGTCAATTTGTTTATGAACTTTTTAGAAAATCGTAAGACGATTTTTGAGTTCACGTATCACTAACTTTGTATATGGAATATATGTCTATATATATATATATATATATATATATATATATATATATATATATATATAATTCCCCGACAACATTCCAATTGGAACCAGGGGTACTTGTCTCAGACAATGGGCTGCACCCGATTCAATTTTTAGACTTATTAAAAGGGACCTACGTTTTAACGCCGACTCCGAACGGCAAATGCATTAGTTAGATAAGTTTTACATAGCCTAATACTCAATAACCAGTGGCAAGCTGAGTTATGAGGTGAACCGCCGCTTTTTTGAAAATTAATTTTTTTCAAGTGGGTCTGGCAGGGATTGAACTTGGGACCTCTGGTATGCTAGGCGGATGACTAACCTGCTATACCACGGCGGTTCACAATATATGTATGTATAGATATTTAAACCGCAATATAAACCAAGGTAATTATAATAGCGATGTAGTCTATACATCGGTCTGAAAAATATCAAAATATACCTACACTTAAAAAGCTGCGTTAATTGCAACGACCTTGATCAGCAAATCCATATATTAACCACTTCTTTAGGATTTTCACCATAACATCTTATGATTAGGTACATAACTTTTGAAACACCATTGCTGAAGGGTATCTTAGATTCGGCAAAGCCGAATATAACACTATTACTTGTTTTATTTATCTACATTATAAAATTTGTCATCATTAATAAATATATTTATATTAATCCATATCTTTTTTCCATTAACTCTCAACTTGGACTAAAATGCTTTCATATTGAAGTTTATATTACATTTTGTAGTGTCGTCACGTATTTACATTTAATTAAACTATATATGGCAATCCTTTAACCTGTCATTATTAATTATCTTTTGATCTTTATTTTATTATCCTTCTTTTGTACATATTGATATAGATACACACTTCACTTGCTGTTAATTCGGTCTAGTAGAAAGATGTGTTTTCTCTAATAATAAATAATACTTTAAGTTATGAATAAACAAAGCGTGCTTTTTTATTTTAATACACAACACATTTTCAAATAAATTAATTCTTAAACTTGTAAGGAAGATCAAATATTTAATGGCAAAGAATGGGTGATAAAATACATTGAGCCATTGTCCGAATTTATTTTAATTGAAAGAAACTTTCTTAAATACGAATGGGGAAAAATTACAAAACTTCTTCATTCATTTTTATTTCTATGATTTTAAATTTATTGTATTTTTTACAAAAATACTCCCATTTTTTTTCCCATAAGAACTAATTTACTGTTTGGGGCGGATGCGGAACTTATTTTATAACATATTATTTTGTTAAGAAAAACATTTCTTAGCGAAAATTAAGGTTAAATTAAAAATAAGGTGCACTTTAATATGTATAAGTAAATGTAAAAATTGATGTAAATTTAAATTATTATTAAATTATTAATTATTTAATTATGTATATGAAATTTAAAAATATTTTTGTAAAATTATGAAAAATATCAATAAAAATATTTTGTACCATTTTTTATACTTTTATTTTATAAAGGGGATACATTTTTTTAGAAAATAATTTTACTTAATTATAGTTCTTTTTTTGTATAATTCACGTAATATAAAATTCAGATAAGTATATAATTTACTGAAAACTAGAAATAAGTTTTATTAATGTAGAAAATATTTTATACTGGGAATGAATATTTTACTAAATATAAGGATTATACTTATTTATTTTCTGACTATTTTTCCCACTTTTAAGTAAAATATTTCCTAAAAATTATAATTTTTTTATAAGATCTAAATAAATAATTTATTATTGTAGAAAATTTACTATTGTAGAAAATTTGATCATAAGTCTACTGCAGTTTTTACTTGTTTTAAGTAAAAATAAATTATCTTTTTGTAGCATAATATGATTTCATTCTTTTAAACCACACCAACATGAAAGAATTAATCATTTTAAAGGCTTTCATAAAACAGCCAAAAGAGTGTCAAGTGTCACTTAAAAATTTATCAACGTGGCACAATTAAGATTCCCGTGTGGAGTTAATTTGCTTACCTTAAACTGGCCACGCGTATTGAGTTACACCAAAACATTCGCCGCTGTGGGAAACAATAAATAATTTTAAGAAAATCAACTTACATTTAAAATTCTTAAAAAACATTCCCACAGTGAAAAAGTATATAAGCTGAGTTAATTTTAAGAACTAATTTAATCTGAATTCTAAAGCAATTGACAGAGCACGCGTTGCTACATTGCTTTTAATAAAGGATTACATTTTTTATAAAAATCAAGATAAATTTTGATTTTTTATTTTCATTTAAATTTTTGGGTTTATATGGCGATCCTGCCAAATTCTTTATAAGGACAATATAGCAAATTTTGCTTATCCTTATTTAGAAAAAAAAAAGGACAATAGGATCCAATCGATAGAGCTTAAGCTTAATTGGATCTCTATTTTTTTTTAAATCTTCCTCCAAATCAAAAACCCATATGGAAGAAAGCCTGGAGGAAATTCTTAAAAATGTCGAAGAGGCAGAAGCCAGATGGAAGGCACTTTTAGAAGAAGGTGCAGACCAAACAGAAAAACCAGCCATCCTTTTCGTAGGACCAAGGCCAAGAATAATTAAAAGAAGGCCAGTAAACGAAGAGCCAAGTTATCCCATTTTTCTAATACCAAACATAATAAAAACCAGAGGTGGAAGAAAAAACATCCTGAAGGTGCAACTCCGTGCACTAAAGTATCACGAAACATACGCCACAGGGGAAGAACTGGCAAAGGTTTGCCAGCAAATCAAAAACGTAAAAGAAGAAATTAAAGAGATCGATAAAAACAAGAAGAAACAAAATAAACAAAAAAGAAATAATTCAGTTAATTAAAAAAAAAAAAAAAAAAAAAAAAAAAAAAAATTATTAAAATTTTGTAATTATTATTCACAATGTATAAGTAAAAGCTTAATTCAAACTTAAGAAACAATTTTTTGATTTATATAAGTAACAATTTTTTTTTTCCTTTTTGGTCCTTGCTTCGCAATGAATAGAAATAGGGGTAGAATTAGGGCAAAAACCCATGCAAACCAGCTAGTATATCACCCGAACGTTCAGTGGAAGAAAAAGTAGAATGGTTAGCGAGTTATTGGAAACTAATAGGACTAGAAGGAACACCTACTAAAGAAAACGTAATCAATAGAACTCGTATAGAAGAAGAAACAATAGCCTCAATTAGATGGGCAGAAAAAATAGAAAAGGAACTAAAACAAAATTAAAATTAATAACTACAAAATGGGAAAAACAGAATCAAAATTAGAAAATCCAAACGCCAATCTGGTAAATAACGTAGAAATAATAGATCATAGTAAGGAAATAAATTCTTTATGGGTTTTGACATTAATTTTAGTAATTATTGCAGCAGCAAACTTATCTCTTAAAATATACATATTTCATAAAAGATCTTTAAGAAAGAAATATGCCAGTAGAGCAAATGACTTAGATAAAGTTTAATTTATTTCTGATGGACTGGAAAGACATTCTTCAAAAAGCTAGAAACATTAAGGAAAATTTTGAGCGTTCATACAAATGTTTAAATCATGATCGACCAACGAAAAATGAAACAATAAAATATCATCTACAAAATCTATTACAATATCTGGAAGAAATAAGAATTTTATTTAACGTTAATTACAAAAGGCTAACAACAGCTCACCAAAAAGCTGCTGATGGATTTTTTCTCGATCTAACCATTCGCACAACAAAAATAGCAACAAAAAAGGGCATAGATATTGAACTACCAAATACAATACATGAACACGTCAATATTGAAATTTATACAGAAAACAATATGAGTCAAACCGTGGTCGAATTTTTAAACACAGCTTCGAAGCTGATTCCAGAATTCGACGGCAAGTCAGAAAACCTTCCGTCATTTCTTGATTCCTTAAACCTGATAAGTACAATACAGGGAAGTCACGAATCAGTTGCAGTTTCATTAATCAAAACAAAGTTGAAAGGCACTGCAAGAAATTTAATAAGCAGTGAAAATACAATAAATGAAATAATCCAGAAACTAAAAACGTCAGTGAAAGGAGAATCTGTTGAAGTTCTCACCGCAAAAATCATGAATATTAAACAAAACAATAAAACGGCTAACGCTTATTGCAGCGAAATTGAAACTTTAAGTAAATCCTTGGAAAATGCATACATTTCCGATGGATTGCCATGCGAATTGGCTACAAAATATTCAACACAAGTCGCTGTGAAGGCACTAACCAAAAACTGCACCATCGATAAAGTAAAGCTTATCATGGAAGCTGGACAATTTAATACTATGAACGATGCTATAAGCAAATTTGTCAACAGTTGCACAGAAGCAACTGGACATCAAAATGCTATACTATACTACCGGCAAGGACAAAATAATAGATATAGTTTTTTCCGCGGAAATACCCATCGTGGAAGAAATAATTTTTCACGAAATTACAGACCATTTTCTAACAATAATAACAGAAGACAATCAAATAATTTCAATAATAATAATAATAATAATAACAATAGTAATAATAATAACATGTACAATCAAAGGCCTAGCAATTATCGTAGGAACGGAAACTACGTAAGGGCAACGGAATCAAACCAAATTGATTCGGAAAACCAACAAGACCCCCTAAGAGAATTCCAATAAATAACAAAGTATACAATCTTAACCTCAACTTATGTTACTGTATACAATTTTTAATAAACAGAACTAATACACCAATAACCCTACTAATAGATACAGGAGCTGATATATCACTTTTAAAAATAGCACACTTTTCTATAAATGAAATAAATACTAACAATAAAACTACACTAAGCGGAATAGGACAGGGTAAAATACAATCGCTTGGAAGCATATTTTTAGATTTAAAACATAAAAATTGGCTAATTCCACACAAATTCCAAATCGTTAAAAATGACTTTCCCATACCATGCGATGGAATTATTGGTATGGACTTTATTAAAAAATATAATTGTATTTTAGATTTCAATAATACCTGTGATCACCTTGTCCTACGCCCTTTTTACTTAACAAATCCAATAGAAATACCAATTCAAAATAATGGTGATGATATAATTTTGCCACCAAGGTCAGAAGTCATACGTCAAGTTATATTAATATCTACGGAAAATGAACTATTGATTCCTAACCAAGAAATAGAATCAGGTATTTTTATTGCAAATACAATAGTAACGACAGATAAAGCATTCATCCGTATATTAAATACTAACAATACTATCAGTAAATTCAACCAAAAAAATATAAAAACCGAAAACATCTCAAACTATAACATATTTAAAAGTAAATCAAATTCCAACATTGAAAGAAATAAAGAAGTTTTAAAAATTCTGAAGAAAAATTTTCCTGAACAATTTAAAATTACATTAACAAAACTTTGCAGCTCATATTGTGATATTTTCGGTTTAGAATCAGAAACAATAACAACAAATAATTTCTATGAACAAAAGTTGAGAGTAAAAGATACAACCCCTGTTTACATTAAAAACTATAGAATCCCACATTCACACAAAGAAGAAATAGATAAACAGGTAAAGAAATTGATAAATGATAAAATAGTGGAACCATCGTACTCTGAATATAACAGCCCAATTCTATTGGTACCAAAGAAATCATTACCCAATTCAGAAGGCAAAAGATGGCGACTCGTAATAGATTATAGGCAGATAAACAAAAAATTAGTAGCAGACAAATTTCCATAACCAAGAATAGATGATATTCTGGATCAATTGGGAAGAGCTAAATATTTTTCTTGTCTTGACCTGATGTCAGGATTTCACCAAATAGCCTTAGATAAAAATTCACGAGACTTAACATCATTTTCAACAACAAACGGCTCTTACAGATTCACAAGATTACCATATGGTTTGAAAATCGCTCCCAATTCTTTTCAGAGAATGATGACACTTGCATTCAGTGGATTAAAAACTGACCAAGCATTCCTTTACATGGATGACTTAGTTGTATTAGGGTGCTCTGAAAAACACATGCTTTCAAATCTACAAAACGTTTTCGACTTATGTCGCAAATACAACCTTAAATTACACCCTGAAAAATGTTCATTCTTTATGAAAGAAGTCACTTATCTTGGTCATAAATGTACAGATAA
Source organism: Stomorhina lunata (assembly GCA_933228675.1). NCBI lineage: Eukaryota > Metazoa > Arthropoda > Insecta > Diptera > Rhiniidae > Stomorhina > Stomorhina lunata. The sequence continues at coordinate 30,645,805 of OW121743.1, read as the reverse complement.
AGGAATATTACCAGATGATAGTAAATATTCAATAATAGAAAATTATCCAACACCAACAGATGCAAATAGTGCAAAAAGATTTATCGCATTTTGTAATTACTATCGAAGATTTATAAAAAATTTTTCTGAATATTCCAGACACCTGTCAAGATTAACCAAGAAAAATGTAAAATTCGAATGGACAAAAGATTGTGATTTTGCATTTAAATATTTGAAAAAAGCATTAATGAGCCCCACTTTACTACAATATCCCGATTTTACAAAAGAATTTTGCATAACAACAGACGCAAGTAAATTCGCTTGTGGAGCAGTATTAACCCAAGAATATGAAGGTAAACATTTACCCATTGCATACGCCTCAAAAACATTTACTAAAGGCGAAAGCAACAAATCAACAATCGAACAAGAATTGACTGCTATACATTGGGCAATAACATATTTCAGACCATACATATATGGTAAACATTTCCTTGTCCGTACTGACCACAGACCACTATCTTATCTATTTTCAATGAAAAATCCAAGCTCAAAATTAACAAGAATGAGACTGGATCTTGAAGAATACAATTTTACAGTTGAATACCTTAGGGGAAAAGAAAACTATGTTGCTGATGCACTTTCAAGAATAAGCATAAATGACCTAAAAGACTAGAATACTAAAATTTGTTCTATACTAAGAGTCACGACTAGATCGATGACCGATGATAAAGAAAAAAGAAATAATAGTATAAACAATCAGCATAATAATAATAATAAAAAAAATAATGAGCCCAGTATATATGTACCATTAAACAACACTGACGTCAGAAAATATTATAAGCTTAAGATTTCCCCCGCAAGATGCTACATCAAACGAGGAAAATGTATAGTAACATATATACAAGTTAATGATTTGTTTACTAAAGGGAACTTTGACTTAGGACAATTTCTCCCTAGGCTCGAGTATGTGGCCGGTAAACATAATATAAATAAATTACAAGTGGCACCTAGTGAGAAAATTTTCGAATTTATCTCAGTTAATGAATTTAAAAATATGGGCAATAAAATATTAAAAAATATTAAAGTAGCGCTACTAAATGAGGTGACCCAAATTGATAGTAAGAATGCCAAGGCAATTCTCGAAATAATGCTGAAATATCACGATGATCCCATAGAAGGAGGACATTGCGGAATTTATAGAACAATAGAAAAAATTAAAAGATATTATTATTGGAAAAATATGTCTAAAGATGTCTCAAATTACGTAAAATCATGTCATAAATGCCAAATATCAAAAACAACAAAGCATTTAAAAAGTCCAATGACAATTACAGAAACACCAGATAAACCATTTAACACGGTGTATGTAGATACAATAGGTCCATTTCCAAAATCATTTTACGGAAATGAATATGCTATCACACTAATATGTGATTTAACTAAGTATTTAGTAACTATACCAATACAAGACAAAAGCGCTAAAACAGTCGCTAAAGCAATTTTCGAAAATTTTATACTGACTCCAATGAAGACATTCATTTCGGACATGGGCACTGAGTATACAAATGAAACATTACAAGAAATTTGTAAATTTTTAAAAATTGAAAAAATAACGTCCACTGCATACCATCATCAAACATTAGGAACAATAGAAAGAAGCCACAGAACTTTTAATGAATACGTACGTTCTTACATTAACATCGACAAGACAGATTGGGACGAATGGTTAAAATATTTTACATATTGTTTTAATACAACACCATCAACAGTTCACAATTACTGTCCATACGAACTAGTTTTTTCAAAACTTCCTAACAGGTTTGAACAATTTAATAAAGTCGATAAAATTAATCCCTTATATAATATAGATAATTACGCCAAAGAAGCAAAATTTAGATTAGAAGTAGCATATAAAAGGGCCCAACAATTATTAGATAGGAGTAAAATTAAACAAAAACAAAATTATGATAGAAATATTTTAGATTGTAATCTTAAAATAGGAGATTTAGTTTTACTTAAAAATGAAGCAGGTCACAAAGTAGAACCAAACTACAAAGGACCATTTGAAATTAAGAACATAGACATAAGAAATAACGTAACTATAGTGGATAAGAAAAACAATAAAGAACAAATAGTACATAAGAATAGACTAAAGTTATTTCATAACAAATAATACATAGTATAAAATTTAGTTAAGCAATCCGGATTGTTATTCATAAGCAAATATATATATATATATAAAAAAAAAAAAGAAAAAAAAAAAAAAAAAAAAAAAAACACAAAAAAAAAAATACATGTAATAATTTAACAGCTAAGATCATTTAATTTTTTTATAATTTTTCCTATATTTAATTAAAACATTTTTGCAAAACAAAACTATCATATATAAGACTTTAAATTTAATTTTAAATTTTTCCTTAACCTTAAAATAAAAACATTTTTGTAAAAGAATGTCCATAAAACTATCGTTATATGAACATTCTTGCGAAAAGTGGAGGTGTAGCATAATATGATTTCATTCTTTTAAACCACACCAACATGAAAGAATTAATCATTTTAAAGGCTTTCATAAAACAGCCAAAAGAGTGTCAAGTGTCACTTAAAAATTTATCAACGTGGCACAATTAAGATTCCCGTGTGGAGTTAATTTGCTTACCTTAAACTGGCCACGCGTATTGAGTTACACCAAAACATTCGCCGCTGTGGGAAACAATAAATAATTTTAAGAAAATCAACTTACATTTAAAATTCTTAAAAAACATTCCCACAGTGAAAAAGTATATAAGCTGAGTTAATTTTAAGAACTAATTTAATCTGAATTCTAAAGCAATTGACAGAGCACGCGTTGCTACATTGCTTTTAATAAAGGATTACATTTTTTATAAAAATCAAGATAAATTTTGATTTTTTATTTTCATTTAAATTTTTGGGTTTATATTTTAACTAAAATGAAGGAACATTTTCCTAAATTAAAGCATTGCTAAGTATTTATCTGAACTAAATTAAAGGAAATATTTAGTTGTTTTTAAGAAGTTTTCAGATAAAATATTTTTAGTTAAATTTTATTTGATTTAAGTTAAAATTTGTTTGATATAATGAATTATGTCAAAAACTTAAGGAAATTTTTTTTCCTGTAATTAAGGAATTTTTTTACTCAATTGCTGTAAAAAACGGCTTTCGCGCCATACGACAACCATTTTTTCCTCAAATTTAGTAAATTTTCCTATATTTTAGTTCATTTTTTTTTCTGAGTGTATATTGGTATTTTTGTGTGACTCACCTTAATCAGTTTTCAGAAACATACATACTTGAAATTGACCAAAAACTCTTTCTCTTTACTTTTGTAACACCATTGGTGAAGGGTATTTAAGGTTCGGCATAGCCGAATATAGCACTCTTACTTGTTTCATAAAAAAACATATTTTTATATTATTATAGGAAAAAACTTATTTTTTATTATTACTATTTGCTTAAAAGGGTATTAATATTAATAAATTAATATTATTAATATTAAATTTCGCACCAATGCTTCCACGTATGGGAAACAAATTTATAGTCTTTCATTGAGCGACTTTATAATAACAAAGGTATTAATTTTTTTTGCACAAAATCATCTTTAGTCAACAACCTGATCATCTTTATAATCGCTTACACTTCTCAAATAGAGGAAAGAGACTAACTACTTTTTCGTACAACAGCTTATCATCAGAATGGCAATTCTTTGTTAATGCAGTCCTTCTTTGGAACTCATTACTCAATAGCGTACAAATTGTTAGTAATGCACTGATTTTTAAAAAGAACATCAAAGCATTTTTTTCGTAATAAGTTTTCTGTTAATGTTTGTAGTAAGCTTCCATTTTTATTTTTTGTAATAAACTAACAAATTATTTTATGTAATATTTAGTTTTAAGCTTATTTCTACAAGGTATCGAAAATCTTATGAGCTTTAAATTCGGTGCTGCAATATAAGACTGTAATTCTTTTGCGCAGAATATGACAAAAATAAATAAATGAACTTAGAAAGGCATATCTATTATTATTATTTTTTTTCATCCAAATAATTGAAATCTGATATATTATTGCAATATGATAACGTTTATCAGTGAAGCCATGGCTTCTTCAGCCCTCTATTAGGGAAGGAAATCTGTTTTAAGCTCTCTGATCTTTGTAGTACTCTTTAAGCCAGTCAAGTGGCTAAGGTTCCATCGAATATACGGCAGATCATATGCTCTCACTCGCGAATGCCGGTCATCTCTCAATGAAATTGCTAGATATTGCTGCACAAAACTCTTCTGGGTACTTGGTCAAAATAACATTATTGCCTGCAAATCGCAAATAAAGCAATCTGCGTTGCATACTTGATCTTCAAAATTTCGACTACTGTCAGTGTTGTCATAACATCGATGAAGAAGAGACAGTAACTCACCTCCTCTGAATTTTTCTGCATGATTTATCTGATCTATTAAATATAAATAAATGTTCGTAAAATAGACACATACATCGAAGCTACTAGCTGGCTTGAACAAACCTTCAACACCTGCCTAACCTAATCTATGGGCCTATGCATTTCGAGATGATGAGGTCACCGCAAAGTTATGTTTTACGACTTTAAATTTTGAAGATTTTTTTCATATAATACTCGTATAAGCAGATATTGCTAGGATTCACGCTTAGAATGAACTTTAAATTTGTACAGGGCTCAATTAAGTCAGTAATCAGAAACTATAAAATTAACTATAAACTTTCGATTTTATGCTTTACTTTTGGAACACCATTGGTGAAGGGTATCCAAGATTCGCCATAGCCGAATATACCACTATGGCGTTAAAAAAAAAATAAAAATTTTGGCCTCTTATATTATTGTTTATTGCTTTAACAACTTAGATGGTCCCGTTTCACACGAATCAGGTTTACTTGATCAATTTTTCTTTGAATTTCTTTCGAACCTGCATTCACTTTCACACACAAACATTTTCTTCATCAGTTTTCATTTTATTTTCCTTAAATTTCATACAAATTTTCAAAATATTTGTAAACTTGATAGTACGGTCAGGTTTACCTAACCTGACTTTAACCTGACTAATGTAAAAGTAGACATGATATATATTAAGCATATATTGTTTCCATACGGGTAAAATTATTATACAATCTCTATTGTGTCAAAAATTGTAATTTCTTCGGTATTAGCGAATGTAGTTTTCTTTAGAACTGTATTGTTTTCAAAACATTATTTTTAATAAAACTTATACATAAAAACTCACCTCTTTAAAAAAGCGCACTGCAGTTAATGGTAAACTAAACGAGCAAAAAAGCAGATCTGAAATACATAAGGATACTACAAAAGCGGTAGTTGCATGACATCTTATCTTGGGAGATCTCAGAAGAGCAAGTATTGTTATAAGATTTCCTAAAAATAAATCAACATGAACAAGTATAAATTTTATAAATATATATTTTGTATTAAATTGCTAATTATTTTGCTTTTAAGCCTTATGTTTAAGCCTTATGAATTATCTCAATAAAATTGTATCTATCTGGCTCACATACAAGCGAATTAGGGGCTGTTTACATATTACGTAACACTCGTATGACTTTTGTTATGGTGGAGGAATTTTGTATTCGTAAACCTGCGAAAATAGCCCCTAACTCCGCTGTTCAAATGACTTCCTTCAGAGCAACAAATATAATTTATGGCATTTTTAAGCCAACGTCAAAGGTAACTAATTTTCTTTGGATTTTTTTTTCTTATCCACCCTATCTACTATCTCTCGATCTAAATTACATAGAAAACCTATGGGAGTTTTCTATGTGATTTAGATCGAGAGATTGTGAGGGCCAATCTAAAACTTGCACGTGCCGTTAGTTCGTAACGTTGTCTTGCTGGATTATGCTGTTAGGGTCCACTTTTCCCGAAGATGAGGGAGCATATGTTGTTGCAAAATTTCGCAGTATTTACCGGACCGACACCATCACGGGAGAACAAACCGTCAAATAAATTATCTAAAATTAAGTTTTTCGTTATAAAAATAAAGTTTCTTAACCCCCACAATTAATGATCATCCGACATATTTTACAGTCGAGAGTTAATATGTAGGAGAAAATCTTTGCTGAGGTGGTCTACGAATGTATTTTATCCCATCGGAACCAAATAATTTAAGTTTGCTTTCATCACACCATAGCACTTTTGACCACTGTTCACTAGACTAAATTTGGTACCGCTTCGCAAAATCAAGGCGTTTGATTTTATTGGCTTTGGTTATTAACGGTTTCTTTGCTGGGCGTCTTGCAATAAATTCGCTTAATTTAATCTATGACGAGCTACATGCCCTCCAATGGAGATGCCCATTTGCTCACTTGCAAAGCTAGCAATGCCCTTTTCTGCCTTTCGTAGATCAGCTTGCACCAATCAAATCATTTGACGGTCTTCACGCTAGGTAGATTTTCGAGGACGACCACTACCAGGCTTCCTTTACACGCTATTTGTAGCACAATCGAAATTCGGCACACAGTCCATTTAAGTATGCCAAACGTCTCGCCAATTTCACGCATGCTTTTAACATATGGGCAAATCCTGCATGACGGACGATAAATTTGTACGGATTTTGTTGTACTTAAATGTATCCAATTGCCGTTCTACACTAGATATCACAGATATTAACAAATGGCATTTGTTAATTTACATACTTCTTTTGGAGGAAAAAGATACTCGCTTTTAAAGTGCTGTGACGGACGCTACAAAAAATGGCAGTGACTTTTTTCAACACGTGTTTCTGCATTTTTCATCAAATCGATCATAGTAATAAAAAAATTGTAAATACATTAAAGATAAAAAAAAAAATCAGAGGATTACAAAACAGCTTTTATAAAATATTTGAAATTTTCCAGTTTCAAAAAAATCCATAAATGAACTGTTGCGGATGCTACGTGACGGACGATACAGCTTTTACTTAAATGTTTTTTATAAGCGAAAAAATCATATTTTGTTAAAGGATTCGTTAATCAGAGAAAATAATGGTTTTATTTGTTCCCGAATTTAATTTCCTTCCTTTTCATGTTCGCGGTTAAAATGCGATTTTTGGGCACAATTTTATATTTCACAAAATGGCTACATACATATATTTCTTTAAAGTTTTTTACTTTTATTTTTCGTCGAAAGAATGCTGCGGCTAGCCAATTTGCCCCACTGTATATTTTTTACCACCTAATATCTTAAATTTAATTTGTGGATATAGGCAGTGTCATTGCTTTATGAATAAGACAGATATGTGTTCGTAAATATTGTATTTAATAAATATCATTTTGTAAAAAATATATACTGTGACGAACGCTACACACTTTCCTATACATATTATTATATTGTAAAATGCTATATAAACATCTATATGTTTTTAGCATACTATAAGTTCTCTTTACGAACCAAGTTCAATTGGAGAAAAATTGCACTAGTCAAATTAAAAAACCTTTTTTTCTGTGACGGACGCTAAACACTAAGAGTCCTTTTTTATTTGACGTTATTTATATCACTCCAGTTACTTTTGATGGGGTCTTGTATAAAATTAAGCAGACTTTGAGCCCATACTGAAACTTGATGCCTAAATGGATGTTTTTGTGATTTTTATGAACTTTTTAAAAACCCATTAGTTTTAAAAATGTATAAAAATTCGAGATGGGTGCAAATTTGCCATTCACGAAGAGAGCAATCAAATACGTGATTTTAAGAGTCTTAAATTTTATTGTTTTTAAGATTTTTCCCATATTTTACATCCTTAATAATGGCTAACTTACTAACAGTTGACAACTGTTTCTAATATGCAATAAATATTGTTAAAAAGAATACTTTATAAAGATTTAACAATAATAAAAACTTTTATTTTGTAAATGCTTTGCAATTTTTGACGATATTATTTAAGTAAATGTTAAAAAAATACATTTTTTTTTTAAATAAAACAAAAAGCAGTTTATTTAAATTTGACTAGTTTTTGACTAGACGTACAGACCATTTTTTTACATTTAACTCCAATAATCCAAATCAAGGTTGGCAACCGAAACGAATTTCGGTATTAAAATATTTTTAATTTTGGTACCGGTAATGGTATTTAATGTTTCTTTTTTTTTATTTCGGTATTGGTATCGGTAACGGTATTTTAAACATATCGGTATAGGTATACCGGTATTAAAAATTTTATATCGGTTTGTATTGGTATTACATTAGCCAAATACAAACATATGGTTTTTTTGTATATTCCATTTATTTTAATACAAACACAAAGGGAATAAAAATACAAACACAAAGGGAAAAACAAGTAATTAGTATAAAAAAAAATAAGTAAAATACTTTTCATATTTTTACTGGAATTTAAGACATCATCCTTAAAAAAAACTCCATATTTTTTAAATATTTTTCACAGCTACACTTTCTTAAACAGTTTTTAGTCATGTATTATTTTCATTTATGAAATATACCCACTAAAAAATGTTTTACAACAATTCCATGTTTCACCGAGTGACTATAACTGCATTTAAGCTATCTTCGTCTAACCTATCGCTATTAGGATTCATAATCTATTTACTCCTTAAAAAATAACCGCTCTACACTGACCTGTGGTACAGCTAACATAACTTTTGTGATAGCATATAGTTGTGGTTTGGTTTCACCAGTTAAGAATATAAATGTGCTGATGAACATGTTTTTCGTTTTTAAATAAAGTTAGCAATTCACGTATATTGTGAGCCGCCGTGGTATATCAGATTAGTCATCCGCCTAGCATACCAGTTCAATCCTCGGCCAGACCCACTTGAAAAAATAACTTTAAAAAAAAGCGGCGGTTCACATCATAACTCAGCTAGCCACTGGTTAATGAGTATTAGGCTATGTAAAACTTCTCTAACTAATGCATTTGCAGTTCGGAGTCGGTGTTAAAACGTAGGTCCCTTTCAATGAGTCTAAAAATAAAATCGGATGCAGCTCATTGTCTGAGAGAAGTACCCCTTGTTCCAATTGGAATGTTGTCTGGGAATTATATATATATATATATATATATATATATATATATATATATATATATATATATATATATATATATATACATACATATATATATATATATATACATATATATATATATATAATTCACGTATATAGTTATTATTCCGAAGAAGTTCCCAAATGTTAACTGTTCTTTCTGAAGAATTTTTAAGGCAATGTTTGTTGGTCTTAAAACTTCTACAGTATCTTTTATATTTTTCCACATTTCATTCATTATTAGCTTGTGATCAGTTTTCGCATATTCTTGCAAGAGATGAAAACATATCAAAAGTAGATGATTTTTATCAAAATATTAATATTTGGGGTTCTTAGTTTTTTTATTACAGCTCTTGCTTTTTCAGTAAAGTGTGCATTAACCTTTTTTATACTTTTATTTCCCATATCTTTCCGATCGACTCAGAATCGGGAGGAGAATCGATTAAGCGATGTCCGTCTGTCTGTCTGTTGAAATCAAGTTTCTGAAGCCCCCTACATAAATTATATATCAGATTTTAGGAAATTATCCCGCAATGAACGCTCATAAATTTCATTAAAATCGGTTCATAAACACCGAAAATATCGAAAAAATACCAAAAATTAGACAAAAATTTTAAAATTTTGGTTTGAAACAAACTTTTAAATAACAAGAGAAAAATTATTAATTATATATCAGATTGTAGGAAATGGTTCCCCAAAGCACTCTGTAACAAAACACTCTGTAAATTTTTTTTTATCAAAATCGGTCCATAAACAACTGAGATTAGATTAAATTAAAGAATGTTTGTTGAAAAAATGAAATGCCCGCTAAGCACGTTATTAAATTTTATCAAAAGCGGTCCATCAAGAATTGATATATCGCCAAAATACTAATTGTGTACAGAAAATTGCCCAAAGTACGTTTTGTTTACATTTGTAAGTGTTGTTTCAGCGATATGTGAGGTGTTTATGGACCGATTGTGATGAAATTTTACATCGTTCTTTGTGGAATAATTTCCTAAAATCTAATATATTAAAACCACAAATCTGATTATTAATACCATTCAAATTGTACCGATCGACTCAGAATCGGCAGGAAAATCGATTTCGCGACATCCGTCCGTCTGTCTGTACGTCCGTCCATCTACCTGTCTGTCCTTTTTTTGTTGTAGTGAGGTTTTCGGAGCTCCTGTTTTGTCGATATTTCAGATTGGTATTTTGATGAACTTTAATAGCGTACCTCGCAGGGGATTACCTAAATTTTGATGCATTCGGTAATTTGTGGTAGATATAATTTAGTGTTTAAGCGATATTTCAAGTGTTTCGATCGACAATGATGAAATTCAGGGTGGGACGATATCCTAAAATTTTGTGTAAAATACATATGCAGACAGACAAACTGCATTTATCTTAATTTTGTGTCTGACTTTAGAACATTATGATAACATTTGAGAATGTATTATATATCAAATTATAGGTAATCTTCCTAGGATGTACAAAAATGCTAAGCTAAGTACATGATATCCGTTCAAAACCTACATATGTATGTATGTATCTCACATATCAACGAAAATTTAAATTTTTAATTGCAATTGGGAGAAATCCGTTCACGTTTGACAATTGCTCCCGTATAACTTCACCTAAGGCAATTCTTAGAGCTAAAAAATGATAATAGATATGATGATGACATTTAGTATAAAGACGTTGTGCAATATCGTTATTCAGGGCGATAGCCCTGACAACATTTGACAAAAGTATTTCTGATCTCTTTGAAAAGTTCGGTATTGAAAATGGGAGAGCTCGGTTCTCATTTAGTGAAATCTCCTACATAACCCCGACCGGGAATCACTTCAGATTAATAAGTAAATCTTCAATAAATTTTCTGACAAAGCTGATGTCCATCCATTTAAAAGCTATATTTCACGTATGTATCTAAAACTTAGAGTGTATACCCTATAATTCTAAAGCTTGTATACATTGACAATCATTGTTAAAGCTTTGACCTAAATCAGTCCGCTAATCAAAAACTTTTACTAGTTGGATAATTCGTACGAATTGAAGTACACAACCCTCACTGGGCACTGTGTTTTTGGGTTGTATGCCAGAATACTTAATCTTCATCAAATCGATGTGCTCTTGCAAATCTGGTCAGAAACTATATAATTATCAATATATTCCTACGATTTTGTACTTTACTTTTGAAACACCATTGGTGAAGGGTATCCAAGATTCGGCAAAGACGAATATACCACTCTTACTTGTTTTTATTTAAAATTTAAATTTTTTTATTTTTTTTTTTTTAATTCATAAAAAATCGAAGATGATAAAAATATTCAATTTTCATTCCATGGTCAAAACGGTGGATGTTTCAAATAAACGTTATTTCCTGAAAATCCAGTCATAAATAGATTTTGTTAACAAATAAGTAAATTATGTGAGTAGCAATTCTAAGTCTCATTAAAGTGTTTTGAAAATTTTACTCGTTATTTAATTTTTTCAGGGACCGTAACGGTTATAAGTTTTATCAAATAAGTTCTAAGTTTTATTTTTTCCGGCCAAAAATAAAACTCATTTGAGGAGTTTTATTTTTTCCGTCAGAAAATAAAACTCATTTTATGTAAATTACAATTTAACAAGTAAAATTGGGATATTAAATACCCTTTCACCAATGATGTTTCAAATTAAAAGAAAGATTCAAAAGAGTTTATTGTCAATTACGATTAATTCTGGTTTTGTTTTATCGTTTGTTATACCAAAATGTAAGTATCAATTTTTATTGAGACGGAAAAAGTAAAAATTTTTCAATGAGTTTTATTTTGTGACGGAAAAAATAAAACTCCTCAAATGAGTTTTATTTTCTGATGGAAAAAATAAAACTCCTTCAATGAGTTTTATTTTTGGCCGGAAAAATAAAACTCCTAAAATGAGTTTTTTTTTTTGGCCGGAAAAATAAAACTCCCTTTTTAACAGTTTTAAACCAACTTTTATTTTTTCCGTTGAAAAATAACCGTTAACAGTTGAATTGGGATCGTTTTTCTATGATCACTCAATATTCTTCATAAGCTCGTCAATACGAATCTATTGGTATACTACACTATAGGTGTTTCATGCCTCTAACATGACGATTTTTTAGGGTCACATTTTCAAAAATAACTGTTATTTACGGTCCCTGAATTTTTTAAATTTTTTAATTTTTCATATGAAAAATGTTTGATATGTTTTTAATTTATTGTTAATAAAATCACTTCTGATCTATGGATTTTCATAATATTAGGCTTATATTGTTAATAGTTTTACGATCGTCGATCGCCAGTAAGATTTGTCTTTTCGATTTATTGTGAATTTTTAAAAAAATTAAAATTTTTGATTTAGCACAAAAAATAACATTTCTTTGCATTTCGATGTGAATAACTCCGAAACCGTCGATCATCAAAAAACTTGTGTTAGCACGACTTAAGAACAATTTTGTTCTTAATCCGCTAGTTAATTTCAGTAAACTTTCAAGTAGGCTATTCAAAAACCCCGAATTTTAAAAAATTAAAAAAGAAATGATCCATAGAATTTTAAAATTTCGGTGTTTTAGTACTTAGAGGACCATAGCACATAAAATAAATATAGTTTAACTTGAATGTAATTTTTGGTATGGAGTAGTGTTACCTATAAGGGGAAATTTGTTCGAAATGCTAAAGATATATAGTCCCTTGAGAATTTCACCTCAAAATTTGCAAAATACCTGATTTTTACTTTAATTGTCAATAACTTTATTAATGAAAATTTTGGCATTAACCCTTTTGACTGATATCTTATCTTTCATTTGGTTTAATTTTTTTGTGGAAATGGGGAAAATTATCTCAAAAATATATCTGAAATTGATCGATTTCCCTCACATACCGTCATTATAAATTCGTCATTATAAATCGGAAAATTATAATGAATTTATTCCTTGTATCAAGGTCCTAAAAAATGTTGCGGACCTGTAATATAAAATAATTTTTTGATACAAAAAAGAACGCTTTGCTTCAAAAAAATGGAAACAGCACTTTTTTAAAAATTAAAAACATAAAAAATTCATTTAATCTGCAATTTTTTTAAATCTTTTATTGTTTAAGGACATCTAAACATGAAACCATTAAAAATGAATGCATTTTATTAAATTTAGCTAATATTATACCTTTTGTTATACAAATTTTTGTATGAAGTCATTTTCTCTTAGAAGAATTTAGATTAGAATTTATCCCAAATAATCCAAAAATATCGAAAACCGAAGTTTTCAAAAAGTACGTTAAAAAAAACTCCAAAATATTATCAAATTTACTTAGTTTTTTTTATATTAGAAAATTATACGTGCTAGATGGACAAAATTATTTTATGTTATGTAAAGGCGATTATACATAGTGGTAGTCATATTGAGTTATTATCGACCGTTTTTGATTATTTTTGTGTGTGGGTTATTTTGTTTAAATTAGATAAATATTTTTCAAATGCATAAATAAGTGCATATAAGGGCGACAGGAATTTTTTTTTGTCTTTGATTTTAAATGTTTTTCTACGGAAATTTTTAGATCTGGAAATTTGAGTCAAATCGGACAACGTTCTGTGGGCGCGCTATGGACTATTTTTTTGTTTTTGCGAAATTTAGACCAAAACTAAATAATTTTTACAAGCAAAAATAATATTAAAGAGAAATAACACAGCTTTATTTTAAATCGTGAAAGACGAAAATCCATGACGTAGTTTAAAAGTTACTAGCGTATCCTGCGGTCGACGCAATCGACCGTCATCTAGTTCATTGTGAATACAAATTTCCTGTGCTGTGGCTTAGTTGGTTAGCACGTAATATCACATTGAGAATGGGTTCGATCCCCGGTCTCGGCAACAACAATTTCTGTAATTATTAATTACTATTAAATTTAAGGCCCTATGCTCCACTGGGAGTCAATGACAACAGAATTAAAATTATTTATTACCACACCATCTTCCGTCGGCGGTAAGACTACAGCAATAACACGCCGTCTACGAAAAATAAATAAAATTGGCTATGAAACAAAAAAAATGCGTGTAAATAACAACAAATGGCGCAACTTCACTGTTTTAGAAATATATATGATGTGCAATTACAGTGTAGCTTTATCTCTCCCTTTCATCACCTCGGGCTAAATGGATATGTGGAGAAATTGATCTCATTGATTTCTATGTCACTCCATACAACAGAGCGTCGAATTGGCCAAATTGGCAAAACTATAATTAAAAATTGTGTAGCTGTCGAAGAGTTTACTGATTCAAGATATTCCATAATAAACCTTTTTTGCATTTTCAGAAGTGAATGAGAAGGAAAAAGTGTTAGACTTAGTAGCTCTTATCAAAACATCTTGCGTTACCGATATCAAAATGCTCTGTGAAGTGATGAACAGATAAACTTGTAAGCGTTACTAACGGACTGACAAAATTGATAGAGAAATCAAGGTCTTATTTAACTTTTTAACAAAGATCCTAATATTTAAAATTTATTATCATTTTACTGCATAATTAACCGCGAGAACTACAAAGTACTTGGAATCTGTAGAAGCTTACAGTTTAAAACCCTTCCAGTCGCAATGCAAGATTTGCTTTTAATATTCCTTCCTGATATTATAGCATTTTCTGAACATTAATCAGTTTTGAATTTACATTTGATTCAGACCGATCATTTAATTCGTTTTCTTGATAATAATCTGTAATTATTATGAACTTTCTTTCAAAAGACTGTTTTTTTAATCGGTAACATCCTTTTTGGGTATAAGTCACAATGTTCTTTTCCAACTCTTTACTACTGTGACTCTTAAAAAAATTGGCATTGTAAAATAGCTCTTAATGATCTCATGCGTGCCCTTCCCTGCAATATTATTTAATTTTTTAACACAATATTTATTCCTCAATCACTCGAAGATTTTATACCAATAAACCAACCCAAAAAACAAAATTCCATACAAATTTAACTTCAAATAATTCAAATTTGAAAGGTTTACATTTTAAGAACTTTTTTTGTCGAATCTTCCAAAATATTAATTTTGTCTTTCACTCCCTCACCACAAATAATAAAAACAATACCAATAATTTTTGTTGCTATTATTTTACAGAACAAAAACATTTATTTAATTGTAATAAAATACTCTTTATTTTTGTCTTTGTCTACCACTATCTCCCCACAAATATACTCTTTTATTCTCATCACTCACCAAAAATAATAAAAACGAAAGAAAACATGTTTGCATACAATTTCTTGTTTGATTCTTAATAGTGAATTTCATATGCATGTGAGTTTTCTTTGTTGTGTTAGTAAGATTTTTAAATACCAAACTGACTTTTTAAAACTGAACCGATCTACGGAAAAATACCTTTCAAATGGTATAAAATTTTCCAGAAATGAGTTTATAATTTAAGCGTAAAAGGGGATAATAAATGGGTGCTTGCGTATTAATATTATAGATTGCAGTCCTTGAAAACGCGACTAAGGATATGTACCAAAAATTGTATGTTGTAAATAAAGAAATTCCGAAGTTAGACATGATCATTTAATGGCTTGTTACTAGTAAAAAGTTCAAATTGAAGAATTTCGCGAAAATGTAAATCTTTGGGCGTTTATGGAAAACCTATGCTTAAGGGTTTTTTAATATTGGACGAGATTAACCCTTTCTTCACGGCGGTCAAATGTCAAAATTTGGATTTTCTGAAAATTTTCATAGCGAGATTATTAAGTAATAATTAGCGAATTTCAATAAAAAAGCACGAAAATAATTGTTTTTGGTAAGATTAAGTGTTAGGTGTGATCATTGATTTGATAGGTTTGTATTCGAAAAATGATAATTTATATTTTAAAATTTTTGATTGAAACACACTTTTAAATAACAAGAGAAAAAAGATACTCCTGGTGTACATGTGATAATATATTATATATCAGATTGTAGGAAATGGTTCCTCATAGCACTCTGTAGATACCGCCAAAATACTAAGTTTGATGTATCGCAAATTGCCCAAAGTACGCGTTAGAGAATGTTTGTTGAAAAAATGAAATGCAGAAATAGGAAAAACCATCCTCCTGGAGCACGGAAATACATAAATTTTATATCAGATTTTAGAAAATTCCCAAGCACATTATTAAATTTTATCAAAAGCGGTCCATAAACAACTGAGATATCGCCAAAACACTATTTGTAATGTACAGCAAATTGCCCAAAGTACGTGTCTAAGAAATTTTGTTTACATTTTGTAAGTATTGTTTCAGCGATATATCAGGTGTTTATGGACCGATTGTGATGAAATTTGACAGCGTTCTTTGTGGGAGGATTTGCTAAAATCTGATATATAAACTCCACAAATCTGATTATGAATACCATTCAAATTGTACCGATCGACTCAGAATCGGCAGGAGAATCGATTTCACGAAGTCCGTCCGTCCGTCTGTTTCAAATTATAGGTAATCTTCCTAGGAAGTACGAAAAATGCAGCTAAGTACATGATTTGCGTTCAAAACCTACATATGTATGTATCTCACAAATCAACGAAAATAAAAATTTTTTAATTGCAATTGGGAGAAATCCGTTCACGTTTGACAATTGCTCCCGTATAACTTCTCCTAAGGCAATCTCTTAGTAGCTAATAAATGACAAATTATAATAGATACGATGATGACCTTTAGTATAAAGACGTTGTACAATATCGTTATTCAGAGCGATAGCTCCTAAAATAAACTTACTAGAGGGACAACATTTGATAAAAGTATTTCTGAGCTCTTGAAAAGTTCCGTATTGAAAATAGGCGAACTCGGTTTACAATTAGTGAAATCTCCCATATAACCCCGACCGGGAATCACTTTAATGCTGATAAATTAAATCACATTATAATTGCCCAAAGAACTAGAGCAAAACCTTCCATTCAGATTAATAAGTAAATGTTCAGTAACTTTTCCGACAAAGCTAATATCCATCCATTCAAAAGCTATATATTTCACGTATGTATCTAAAACTAAGAGTGTATACTAGGGGTATAACTTTTGAACCATTTGTTAAATAATCTAAAAATACTTATCAATGCCATATAGACCATGACAATCTATGATGAAAAGTGGGGTCACTTTTTCGCTTGCTTTAAAAAAGTTTCCCCCAAATCAGTTTGAAGTTTAGTATTTGGATTTTAATTTTTTTTTTTAATTTTAAGTTTATATCCTTCAACAAAGATAATTTGTAGTATCTGAAGATAATATATAGTACATGACTGTATGTATGGTATCTAAAACATACAAATTTAAATATTATTATTTTTTGGAAGCTTTTAGAAAAAACGGGTTTTTATCCAAATTGATCTCAAAAAACTGTTTTCTTGATAAACACATCAGTAGCCACCCCGTCGTGATAGGGTTTTTTTTTGGTTAAACCCCTAGTGTATCCCTTATAATTCTAAGGCATGTATACATTGACAAGACTATAATTGTTATAGCTTTGATCTATATCGGTCCGCTATCTTCAGAGTTTTATATGACTAATCAAGAATTTTTACTAATTGGATGATACGTACCCTCACTGGGCACTGCGTTTTTGAGTTGCATGCCAGAATACTTAACCTTCATCAAATTCGAAATCGAATCTTCGAAAATCAAGAACCCAAGTGACGCTGCCTTCGACATCAGCCACCTTTCTAACTTAAGCTTTGGGTCCATAACTAGTCGAGATGATGACGCCACCTAAAAGCTTTTCGTTTTCCGACTCTTAATTTTAAAGACTCTTTGCATATAATACTAGTTTAAGCAAATATTGCTATGACTTAGATTTGGTATGAACAAAAAAAAATTAATATATATATCAAGCTCAAGTAAGTCAGTAATCAGAAACTATATAATTATCAATATATTCTTACAATTTTGTACTTTAATTTTGCAAGACCACTGGTGAAGGGTATCCAAGATTTGGCACAGCCCGAATATACCACTCTTACTGGTTTAATATTGGGCGATATTAACCCTTTCTTCACCGCGGTCAAATGTCAAAATTTAAATTTTCTGAAAATTTTCATAGCGAGATTACGAAATATCAAGTAAGTATTTACTTACTTACTTAAATGGCCTGTAATTACAACCTGTTTAGGTCAAACGCCGAGCATATTTTAGAATTCCAAGCACCTCTATCTTGTGCACATATTCACCAATTTCGTATACCAAGTTTCAAAAGATTTTCTTCTACTTGGTCTTTCCATCGAAGTTTTGGACGCCCTCTTCTACGCGTTCCCTCTGGATCATTATCGAAGACTTTTCTTGCCGGAGTATTTTCATCCATTCGCACAACATGTCCTAGCCAACGCAGACGCTGTTGCTTAATGCGTTTTACTATGTCTATGTCAGCGTATAACTCATACAGCTCATGGTTCATTCGATGTCGGAAAATTTATTGAAGATTTACTTATTAATCTGAAGTTAGTTAACTAATTAACAATAATATTTGGGATGCAATGTTCTTTCGATCTGTCCGATGGATATGTGGAAAGTTTTGCACTAGTTCTGAACTAGTTCGCCTATTTTCAATACGGAACTTTTCAAGAGCTCAGAAATACTTTTATCAAATGTTGTCCCTCTAGTAAGTTTATTTTAGGAGCTATCGCTCTGAATAACGATATTGTACAACGTCTTTATACTAAAGGTCATCATCGTATCTATTATAATTTGTCATTTATTAGCTACTAAGAGATTGCCTTAGGAGAAGTTATACGGGAGCAATTGTCAAACGTGAACGGATTTCTCCCAATTGCAATTAAAAAATTTTTATTTTCGTTGATTTGTGAGATACATACATATGTAGGTTTTGAACGCAAATCATGTACTTAGCTGCATTTTTCGTACTTCCTAGGAAGATTACCTATAATTTGAAACAGACGGACGGACGGACTTCGTGAAATCGATTCTCCTGCCGATTCTGAGTCGATCGGTACAATTTGAATGGTATTCATAATCAGATTTGTGGAGTTTATATATCAGATTTTAGCAAATCCTCCCACAAAGAACGCTGTCAAATTTCATCACAATCGGTCCATAAACACCTGATATATCGCTGAAACAATACTTACAAAATGTTAACAAAATTTCTTAGACACGTACTTTGGGCAATTTGCTGTACATTACAAATAGTGTTTTGGCGATATCTCAGTTGTTTATGGACCGCTTTTGATAAAATTTAATAATGTGCTTGGGAATTTTCTAAAATCTGATATAAAATTTATGTATTTCCGTGCTCCAGGAGGATGGTTTTTCCTATTTCTGCATTTCATTTTTTCAACAAACATTCTCTAACGCGTACTTTGGGCAATTTGCGATACATCAAACTTAGTATTTTGGCGGTATCTACAGAGTGCTTTGAGGAACCATTTCCTACAATCTGATATATAATATATTATCACATGTACACCAGGAGTATCTTTTTTCTCTTGTTATTTAAAAGTGTGTTTCAATCAAAAATTTTAAAATATAAATTATCATTTTTCGAATACAAACCTATCAAATCAATGATCACACCTAACACTTAATCTTACCAAAAACAATTATTTTCGTGCTTTTTTATTGAAATTCGCTAATTATTACTTAATAATCTCGCTATGAAAATTTTCAGAAAATCCAAATTTTGACATTTGACCGCCGTGAAGAAAGGGTTAATCTCGTCCAATATTAAAAAACCCTTAAGCATAGGTTTTCCATAAACGCCCAAAGATTTACATTTTCGCGAAATTCTTCAATTTGAACTTTTTACTAGTAACAAGCCATTAAATGATCATGTCTAACTTCGGAATTTCTTTATTTACAACATACAATTTTTGGTACATATCCTTAGTCGCGTTTTCAAGGACTGCAATCTATAATATTAATACGCAAGCACCCATTTATTATCCCCTTTTACGCTTAAATTATAAACTCATTTCTGGAAAATTTTATACCATTTGAAAGGTATTTTTCCGTAGATCAGACGAATCTATATTTTATTAAAATCGGTTCAGTTTTAAAAAGTCGGTTTGGTATTTAAAAATCTTACTAACACAACAAAGAAAACTCACATGCATATGAAATTCACTATTAAGAATCAAACAAGAAATTGTATGCAAACATGTTTTCTTTCGTTTTTATTATTTTTGGTGAGTGATGAGAATAAAAGAGTATATTTGTGGGGAGATAGTGGTAGACAAAGACAAAAATAAAGAGTATTTTATTACAATTAAATAAATGTTTTTGTTCTGTAAAATAATAGCAACAAAAATTATTGGTATTGTTTTTATTATTTGTGGTGAGGGAGTGAAAGACAAAATTAATATTTTGGAAGATTCGACAAAAAAAGTTCTTAAAATGTAAACCTTTCAAATTTGAATTATTTGAAGTTAAATTTGTATGGAATTTTGTTTTTTGGGTTGGTTTATTGGTATAAAATCTTCGAGTGATTGAGGAATAAATATTGTGTTAAAAAATTAAATAATATTGCAGGGAAGGGCACGCATGAGATCATTAAGAGCTATTTTACAATGCCAATTTTTTTAAGAGTCACAGTAGTAAAGAGTTGGAAAAGAACATTGTGACTTATACCCAAAAAGGATGTTACCGATTAAAAAAACAGTCTTTTGAAAGAAAGTTCATAATAATTACAGATTATTATCAAGAAAACGAATTAAATGATCGGTCTGAATCAAATGTAAATTCAAAACTGATTAATGTTCAGAAAATGCTATAATATCAGGAAGGAATATTAAAAGCAAATCTTGCATTGCGACTGGAAGGGTTTTAAACTGTAAGCTTCTACAGATTCCAAGTACTTTGTAGTTCTCGCGGTTAATTATGCAGTAAAATGATAATAAATTTTAAATATTAGGATCTTTGTTAAAAAGTTAAATAAGACCTTGATTTCTCTATCAATTTTGTCAGTCCGTTAGTAACGCTTACAAGTTTATCTGTTCATCACTTCACAGAGCATTTTGATATCGGTAACGCAAGATGTTTTGATAAGAGCTACTAAGTCTAACACTTTTTCCTTCTCATTCACTTCTGAAAATGCAAAAAAGGTTTATTATGGAATATCTTGAATCAGTAAACTCTTCGACAGCTACACAATTTTTAATTATAGTTTTGCCAATTTGGCCAATTCGACGCTCTGTTGTATGGAGTGACATAGAAATCAATGAGATCAATTTCTCCACATATCCATTTAGCCCGAGCAATTTCAAAAACTTGCTACATCGACACTGTCATTTTTGACTTAAAGCTCTGATTGTATGAGTTTTCTTTTTATAGAGAAGTAGCACTCAGGCAAATACTGCCTATAAAATTGCATATGGAGTATATACGAATTGGGTAACCTTTTTTGGAAAGGGGATGGTAGAGAAGAGAAAGGTGATGAAAGGGAGAGATAAAGCTACACTGTAATTGCACATCATATATATTTCTAAAACAGTGAAGTTGCGCCATTTGTTGTTATTTAGACGCATTTTTTTGTTTTATAGCCAATTTTATTTATTTTTCGTAGACGGCGTGTTATTGCTGTAGTCTTACCGCCGACGGAAGATGGTGTGGTAATAAATAATTTTAATTCTGTTATCATTGACTCCCAGTGGAGCATAGGGCCTTAAATTTAATAGTAATTAATAATTACAGAAATTGTTGTTGCCGAGACCGGGGATCGAACCCATTCTCAATGTGATATTACGTGCTAACCAACTAAGCCACAGCACGGGAAATTTGTATTCACAATGAACTAGATGACGGTCGATTGCGTCGACCGCAGGATACGCTAGTAACTTTTAAACTACGTCAAGGATTTTCGTCTTTCACGATTTAAAATAAAGCTGTGTTATTTCTCTTTAATATTAGTTTTGCTTGCAAAAATTATTTAGTTTTGGTCTAAATTTCGCAAAAACAACAAAATAGTCCATAGCGCGCCCACAGAACGTTGTCCGATTTGACTCAAATTTCCAGATCTAAAAATTTCCGTAGAAAAACATTTAAAATCAAAGACAAAAAAAATTCCTGTCACCCTTATATGCACGTATTTATGCATTTGAAAAATATTTATCTAATTTAAACAAAATAACCCACACACAAAAATAATCAAAAACGGTCGATAATAACTCAATATGACTACCACTATGTATAATCGCCTTTACATAACATAAAATAATTTTGTCCATCTAGCATGTCTACCCGACGCACTGTGCGATTCGAAAAAAAGTATAATTTTCTAATATAAAAAAAAACTAAGTAAATTTGATAATATTTTGGAGTTTTTTTAACGTACTTTTTGAAAACTTCGGTTTTCGATATTTTTGGATTATTTGGGATAAATTCTAATCTAAATTC
Organism: Stomorhina lunata; assembly: GCA_933228675.1. NCBI lineage: Eukaryota > Metazoa > Arthropoda > Insecta > Diptera > Rhiniidae > Stomorhina > Stomorhina lunata. The sequence goes on along the minus strand of OW121743.1, from coordinate 30,623,474 downwards.
TTCTAAGAGAAAATGACTTCAAACAAAAATTTGTATAACAAAAGGTATAATATTAGCTAAATTTAATAAAATGCATTCATTTTTAGATGTCCTTAAACAATAAAAGATTTAAAAAAATTGCAGATTAAAAAGAGTTTTTTATGTTTTTAATTTTTAAAAAAGTGCTGTTTCCATTTTTTTGAAGCAAAGCGTTCTTTTTTGTATCAAAAAATTATTTTATATTACAGGTCCGCAACATTTTTTAGGACCTTGATACAAGGAATAAATTCATTATAATTTTCCGATTTATAATGACGAATTTATAATGACGGTATGTGAGGGAAATCGATCGTTTTCAAATCGATCGATTTCAGATATATTTTTGAGATAATTTTCCCCATTTCCACAAAAAAATTAAACCAAATGAAAGATAAGATATCAGTGAAAAGGGTTAATGCCCAAATTTTCATTAATAAAGTTATTGAAATTATTGAAATTGAAATCAAATTTCCCCTTATAGGTAACACTACTCCATACCAAAAATTACATTCAAGTTAAACTATATTTATTTTATGTGCTATGGTCCTCTAAGTACTAAAACACCGAAATTTTAAAATTCTATGGATCATTTCTTTTTTAATTTTTTTAAAATTCGGGGTTTTTGAAGAGCCTACTTGAAATTTTACTGAAATTAACTAGCGGATTAAGAACAAAATTGTTCTTAAGTCGTGCTAACACAAGTTTTTTGATGATCGACGGTTTCGGAATTATTCACATCGAAATGCAAAGAAATGTTATTTTTTGTGCTAAATCAAAAATTTTAATTTTTTAAAAATTCACAATAAATCGAAAAGACAAATCTTACTGGCGATCGACGATCGTAAAACTATTAACAATATAAGCCTAATATTATGAAAATCCATAGATCAGAAGTGATTTTATTAACAATAAATTAAAAACATATAGAACATTTTTCATATGAAAAATTAAAAAATTGAAAAAATTAAATAACGGGTAAAATTTTCAAAACATTTTAATGAGACTTAGAATTGCTACTCACATAATTTACTTATTTGTTAACAAAATCTATTTATGACTGGATTTTCAGGAAATAACTGTTATTTGAAACATTCACCGTTTTGACCATGGAATGAAAATTGAATATTTTTATCATCTTCGATTTTTTATGAATTTAAAAAAAAAAAAAAATAAAAAAAATTAAATTTTAAATAAAAACAAGTAAGAGTGGTATATTCGTCTTTGCCGAATCTTGGATACCCTTCACCAATGGTGTTTCAAATATAAAGTACAAAATCGTAGGAATATATTGATAATTATATAGTTTCTGACCAGATAAACCATGCAGAAAAGATGCTTCAAAATGTCGATGTCCTTAGATTTGCAAGAGCACATCGATTTGATGAAGATTAAGTATTCTGGCATGCAACTCAAAAACACAGTGCCCAGTGAGGGTTGTGTACTTCAATTCGTACGAATTATCCAACTAGTAAAAGTTCTTGATTAGCGGACTGATTTAGGTCAAAGCTTTAACAATGATTGTCAATGTATACAAGCTTTAGAATTATAGGGTATACACTCTAAGTTTTAGATACATACGTGAAATATAGCTTTTAAATGGATGGACATCAGCTTTGTCAGAAAATTTATTGAAGATTTACTTATTAATCTGAAGTGATTCCCGGTCGGGGTTATGTAGGAGATTTCACTAAATGAGAACCGAGCTCTCCCATTTTCAATACCGAACTTTTCAAAGAGATCAGAAATACTTTTGTCAAATGTTGTCAGGGCTATCGCCCTGAATAACGATATTGCACAACGTCTTTATACTAAATGTCATCATCATATCTATTATCATTTTTTAGCTCTGAGAATTGCCTTAGGTGAAGTTATACGGGAGCAATTGTCAAATGTGAACGGATTTCTCCCTATTGCAATTAAAAATTTAAATTTTCGTTGATATGTGAGATACATACATACATATGTAGGTTTTGAACGGATATCATGTACTTAGCTTAGCATTTTTGTACATCCTAGGAAGATTACCTATAATTTGATATATAATACATTCTCAAATGTTATCATAATGTTCTAAAGTCAGACAAAAAATTAAGATAAATGCAGTTTGTCTGTCTGCATATGCAATTTACACAAAATTTTAGGATATCGTCCCACCCTGAATTTCATCATTTTCGATCAAAACACCTGAAATATCGCTTAAACACTAAATTATATCTACCACAAATTACCGAATGCATCAAAATTTAGGTAATCCCCTGCGAGGTACGCTATTAAAGTTCATCAAAATACCAATCTGAAATATCGACAAAACAGGAGCTCCGAAAACATCACTACAACAAAAAAAAAAAGGACAGACAGGTAGACGGACGGACGGACAGACGGACGGATGTCACGAAATCGATTCTCCTGACGATTCTGAGTCGATCGGTACAATTTGAATGGTATTAATAATCAGATTTGTGGTTTTAATATATTAGATTTTAGGAAATTATTCCACAAAAAACGATGTAAAATTTCATCACAATCCGTCTATAAACACCTCAGATATCGCTGAAACAACACTTACAAATGTAAACAAAACGTACTTTGGGCAATTTTCTGTACACAATTAGTATGTTGGCGATATATCAATTGTTGATGGACCGCTATTAATAAAATTTAATCACGTGCTTAGCGGGCATTTCATTTTTTCAACAAACATTCTCTAATTTAATCTAATCTAATCTCAGTTGTTTATGGACCGATTTTGATAAAAAAAAATTTTACAGAGTGTTTTGTTACAGAGTGCTTTGGGGAACCATTTCATACAATCTGATATATAATATACTATCACATGTACACCAGGAGTATATTTTTTCTCTTGTTATTTAAAAGTTTGTTTCAAACCAAAATTTTAAAATTTTCGTCTAATTATTGGTATTTTTTCGATATGAACCGACTTTAATGAAATTTATGAGCGTTCATTGCGGGATAATTTCCTAAAATCTGATATATAATTTATGTAGGGGGCTTCAGAAACTTGATTTCGCTTAATCGATTCTCCTCCCGATTCTGAGTCGATCGGTATATTTTTTATGGGGTCTACAAACGGAATCACAAACTTATAATACCCTTTCACCTATTGGTGAAGGGTATAAAAAATTGCAATGAAGAGGAAATGACTTCGAATCCATTAAGTATATCTAAAAATGATCTTAAAAGCACTTAAAGATATTTGTGTTTGAACAAAACCAAACAATCCGTTTTAAATATATGATAAAATTTATGGATCAGCCTATTGAAAAATGGCAAATTTTATAAAAAATAATCCATAGAGTATTTAGTAGACCACAACAAATTAAAAAAAAAAATATAGTGGTGGCCAATTGTAACGCAAAAAGTTTAATTTTGTGGAGTAGTGTAATTGGTAATCTAATGTACATGTTTTGCATTGGAATTGTCCTCCTACTACTTAGTATAATGTAGATATATTTCTGGCTTTGAGAAACAAAAAACTATATTCAGAGAAGTAAATTGTATGGGAATTTTGAACGATTTTGTTTACTTTTAATAGGCTTTGTCACAGTGGCGAAAGAATATTTGTAATAATCGATGTAGAAATCAATGCAAAATATAAGACTATTATTATTTGAGATACATTTTGACGTAAGTTACATAAAAATTGTTTGAGTTATTATGGACATATTTTGGTAGCGATATACTCATAATATGTATGATAATGAATGATTACAAGCTAAACTTTAAATAAATCAAAAAGAAAATACATACCAAAGATTCCAACAACAGTAAATAAACAAGCGCATATAGCCGCAAATAATGTACCAGAATGAGGGTATATCGATTGGGATTCCATGTTAGCTGAAATAAATGAAAATTTTAAATTCAGTAGATAAACGAATTAATTTAAATATAGGGTATATTCAATCGCTTTAAAATGTAAATAGGTATGTATAATTTACATTGTATATACTCTTTACTTTTTAACTATTAATTTTCTATGAACGTAGCGTTTTATGTATCGAGATTGGGCAGTATCAAAGCTGCACTTTTTAAATTAACATTCTCAAAGTAATGTTTGTAAGTTTTAATAATAAATGTAATTAATAGGTTTTTTTGTACGATTTTGTTGTTTAAAGTAACTTGAAAAATAATCTTCAAGAAATATTTTTTGAACTCATTAACCGCTTCATCGGTTGGGTTCAATAAAAACTATTTTTCGATAACTTAGTTTTAAAAGCGCCCCAATAGTCATTCATTGTAAACTACATAGATTCATAGCAATATGTTGCACCTAAAATTTAAATAAGATGGCAGCTAGTTTTACATGAGAGTATTTCTAACGGTCCTGACTGGTTTAACTTGGTAAACCCAGGCTAATCTTGGTCTATCCTTCATCTCAACTGTGGTCACTTACCTCCTCGTGGTGTCACCTGGGTAGCTACCATAACACCCGTTAAAGTAGTGAGCTAACAAGTGCCGCGTGTTCTCCCATAAGAACTATAAAAACATGGGTTTAGTAACCCACTCCTGGAAAAATCAGCTACTATGAAAAAGCAAATTTTAAGAATTAAAACGGCCCCCCCTAATGTTGACGACCATGGCAACCATGGCTGTAATACAGGTCGCCAAAAGGCGACCTGTATTACAGCTGTCATAATAGTAAGCATGAGTTTGGTTGCGGGTTCATGGTAAGCAAAAGATTGCGAAATTTTGTTACAAGGTTCACCATAGTAAATGAAAGGTTAGCAACAATTCGCGTCAAAGCTAAATACTTTTATCTAAGCCTTATTTGTGCACACGCTCCCACAGAAGATAAAGACGACGATGTGAAAGAAGCTTTCTATGACCGGCTTGAAGAAGTCTATGATAGCTGCCCCAGTCATGATGTGAAAATAATCCTTGGTGATTTTAATGCAAAGATTGGAAAAGAAAGCATCTTTGAACCTACTATCGGTAAGTTCAGTCTCCATAATGTAACTACCGACAACGGTATGAGGCTAATCTCCTTTGCGGCGGCCCGAAATATGATATTGAGCAGCACCAGGTTTAAACACCTTGACATCCACAAAGCAACATGGGTTTCACCAGACCAGAAAACGAAAAACCAGATTGACCATATTTTAGTTGATGCGAGGCACGCATCAAGTGTGATGGATGTGCGTTCTATACGTGGAGCAAATATGGACTCCGACCATTATCTAGTCGCATCAAAGGTAAGAACACGCTTGAGTGTCTCTCGGAAGATAAAATCGGAAGCGCAAAGAAAGTTTAATGTTGCGAAGCTAAAATCTCAGCAAACTGCCATCGACTTCTCGCAAAGAGCAACTCAATTTCTCAGAGAAAATGCTCCGAGTTCCAGTAATATAAATGAGCAGTGGCAACATATTGCCAACGCTTTAAAAACTGCTGCAAAATCGACACTAGGGTTCCAAACCCCTCGCCCTAAAAACTCGTGGTATGATGAGGAATGCCGTAATGCCACAGACGAAAAAAATGCAGCCTATATGGCAACTCTACAGAATGTAGTTACGCGAGGAACTTTGGAAAGATGCCGCGAAAAAAAGAGGGAAGAAAAACGCATATTCAGAAGGAAAAAGAAAGAAATAGAGAATCGCGTTTTTGATGATAAGAGCTGCAATATCTAGTCTAAAAAATAACAAAGCTGCGGGTGCTGATGGATTACCAGCAGAGCTTTTTAAGACCGGAGGTGATGAATTAATAAAGTACATGTTTCAACTCCTGAATTCTATATGGCTAGAAGAACGTATGCCTGACGATTGGAGCCTCAGTGTTCTTTGTCCAGTGCACAAAAAAGATGATAAATCCGTATGCGCTAACTATAGAGGCATAAGTCTCCTCTCAATTGCCTACAAAATTGTATCGATCACCCTGTGTGAAAGGCTAAAACCCAAGATGAACGAAATAAAAGGGGCCTACCAATGTGGCTTTAGACCAGGTAAATCCACCACTGACCAGATCTTTACTCTGCGTCAAATCCTGGAAAAGACCCAAGAAAAGCAAATAGACACTTACCACCTCTTCGTTGACCACAAAGCTGCCTTTGACAGCCCAATACGAACAAAGCTGTATAAAGCAATGCCAGAATTTGGCATTCCTACGAAGTTAATAAGGTTATGCAGGATGACATTAACTGACACAACATCGTCAGTTAAAATAGGTAAAAGCCTTTCAGAACCCTTTTTAACTAAGCGAGGTTTTAGGCAAGGCGACAGTTTATCATGTGATCTCTTTAACATTTTGTTAGAGAAAATCTTGCGTGGTGCTGCAGTTAATACAACTGGCACAATTTTTAGCAGAAAGCACATGTTACTCGCTTTTGCCGATGACATTGATATTATGGGGCGCACATTGCGTGAGGTGACTGCCGCATTTTCCAGTATTGAGAAGGAATCAATGAAAATGGGTCTAGTAGTCAATGAATCCAAAACAAAACTAATGGTCTCTACTAGCAAGCAATCCACTAGAATTGGATAACACGTAACCGTGGACAACTATAGCTTCGAGGTTGTTAAAGAATTTGTCTACCTTGGTACCGCAGTAAATATAAATAATGACATAAGTATCGAAATTAAAAGAAGAATCATACTTGTCAACAGATGCTATTTCGGCCTAAGCAGGCAGCTTAGGAATAAAATCCTCTCAACAAGAACTAAAATTACGCTCTACAAAACGCTTATACTACCAGTGTTATTATATGGTGCTGAATCATGGGCACTTGCACAAGCCGATGAAGCTGTTCTTGGAGTCTTTGAGAGGAAAATCCTACTAAAAATCTATGGTCCAATCAGCATTAACAATGAATTTCGGCATCGATTTAATCATGAGCTGTATGAGTTATTTGCTGACATTGACATAGTAAAACGCATTAAACAGCAGCGTTTGCGATGGCTGGGACATGTGGTGCGAATGGATGAAAGTACTCCAGCAAGAAAAGTGTTTGAACATGATCCCGAGGGAACTCGAAGACGAGGACGACCGAAACTTCGATGGAAAGACCAAGTAGAAGAAAATTTAACCAAGCTTGGCTTACGAAATTGGAGAATATGCGCACAAGATCGAAGCGCATGGAATTCTAAAATATGCTCGGCCTTTGACCTTAACAGGTTGTAATATAGGCCATTTAAGTAAGTAAGTTAAGTATTTCTATTGGCCAAGCCCGACTATTGGACTGATTTATATACTGAGGCCAAGTGTGGGTCTCTATTCAATAATGTTATATGTTCTTTTCAACTCGTATAAATATATCTGAACATAGTTTAAATATCACATAATATTTAAATATGGATCTACTTTCATGAAATTTCACTTACTAATTTACGTTTATTATAGGCAAAGGTATAGATAGTTCTGTTCCTATCAATGAGATAAAAAGCGCTCTTGAAGTCGAAGGTTACGAAGAGAAGTCCGTTTACAATATTCTGAAAAAAAATAAAGTTCCTGAACCACTTTTCAGAGTGGAAATGTCCTTTAATACTTCCAACTGAAAAAGGACAATCCCACCCCATCTTTTATTTAAGATATCTCTAAGATAGCCGAAGAATAACTGTAGAAGAGCCAATTAAGCGCAGAGATCCTCCTCAATGCCAAAAATGTCAGGAACTCGGGCACACTAATTCGTAATGTAAATTGCCTGTGACATACACAAGACCTCAGAGTGTTCTAACTAATTCTACAAACAAAAAGTGTAGCAACTGTGGACAGAATCATACTGCTAACTACCGTGGTTGCCCTGTATTCTTAGGTCTTAGGCAAACTTCTCATCTGCTCAATATCAATTAGGCAAACTTCTTCATCTGCTCAATTATTATCCTCTTAGAGGCAAAGGTTCCAAAAGTTCCTTCTTACTCGACCTATACAACAAAAAGGTACCCACTGTCCAAATTTTATCAAAATCGTTAGAGCCGTTTTCGAGATAGCCATTCTATATATATATATATATGTATATTGTTTTTCGCATTTGGATTTTCTCAATGTTTGAATCAGAGGCAGTACCCCACAACTGAATTCTGTAACACCAAATTGACTTAATTATAGAATTTAGAATTTTTATCAATAAGCCAGTTAATTTCAGCCGATTTACGGTTAATTTGAGTAAGTTTTGCGTATATATGACTTTTCCATGTAAGCCGTCTATTTAAGTGAATTCCAAGGTATTTTAGTGGCGAATAATTTGGTTTTTTATTTTAACTGGAGGGCACGTTTCCCTCCGTAAAAGGTGATGTGAACGCACTTTTGTTCATTTACTTTAATTTTCCACTGTTTCAGCTATTCTTCTAAATTAGATATATGGTTCTGTAGACCCCGTGATGATTCTAAAAGGTTTTCATGAGTACTCAAAATGGCAGTATCATCTGCAAATGTGGATGTTTTATATTTATGTTTGTGGGCATATCAGAGGTGTATACATAATACATATTAGATTGGACCTGATATAATACCTATGAATTAAACCGTCGTGCAATACTATCTCAAATGCCTGGGATACATCAATGAAAAGAGCAGAACAGTATTTGTTTTTCTTCAAAAGCCTTCGTATTGCGGTAACGATTCGATGAGTTTGTTCGATTGTACTGTGTTTTCTTCTAAACCCGAACTGATGATTTGGAATGCATCCTCTTTCATCCAGAATTTACATTATTTTGGTCACCATTAGTTTTTTAAAGAGTTAAAACATATTGGATAGTAAGCTAATAGGTCTATATGACTCTACTTTTATATGATCTTTTCTGGGCTTAGGAATCATGGTTATTAAAGATACTATCCAGTCTGTGGGAAAATATTTCAAGCTTAAAATAGAATTAAAAATAAATTAAATTGTTTTTATTGCTACAAGTGGTAACTATTTAAGCATTTTGTCAAATCCTTAACGACTTCTCTGATTTCAAACATAATGGTTGTTCCTATCGCTCTTCAACTGGAGGTAATTCCACTATGTTATTTGATGCATTGGGTGTAAATACGCATTTTAAGTGATTTACAAACAGTTCACCTTTTTCAGAGTCGCTTCTTTCAAAGCCTCCACTAACATTTCTAAAAGGGGGTTTACGCATGAAAGGTCTTTTGTAATTTTTAGTAGCTCTCCATAACGAAAAGCCTGATTGCGGGGTTGCATCTAATCCGTCCATATAAGTTTTCTAATCCTTCCATAAATTGCAGGGGATTTAGTGACGCAGTTTGACAGGGGGTTAATGCAACATGATGAATATCCAATTTAATATTGTTTCAGAATCTGGGGTTGTTTTGAGTTTTTGGTGCTGGGTTCTCAACAGGAGTGCTATTTGATTTGTTTCCTTATTTCTAATGTTAGTAACATGCTTTACTTTAAAACCATCTCAGAAACGTAGCAGAAACAATTAAAAAATCCTAAAATTCAAATCTTTATAAGAACACTGTAAAAAATTGTGAAGTTCTAAGCTAATACAGTTTAAGAAAAATGTCTAAATACACCCCTCAATTTTGGATGTTTAGTAAATGTGTGTAGAAAAAGTCAACAAGTTTTTATTGTAATATATAAGGCACCAATAGTATAATTTATTTATTAAATAAAAAAGTAGTTCATATGTACTGTAACAATAATAACAACAAAAATATAAAAAAAACCATATTAAAAAGTCTAAATACAGCAATACAATCAAACATAAAGGTAACTAATTTGATAAAAAAAAAATTTCAGTATATTGTCGGTCCACCCTAGGCGTTAATTACTGCTTGGAGGCGACGGGCATAGAATTAGCTTAATTTTCGGTAATTTTAGGCGTTATTTCGGTCCATGCTCGAACAAGAGAAGTTTTAAGAGTTTCCCGACTCTTATGTCATACTAGCTTTATAACCCGCTACTTCGTTAGCGGCACCATTTGAATTGACAAAGTTACAAAATTTACCAAAATAACTTTTTCACTTATTTATCAATTCCGATATAAATTAAATTAAATACTCATTGGTTCTTAAGATACATATAGGACAAAAAAGTACTACACACGCCTCCCTTATTTTTGTAGTTGACCCAATTTTGATTGCTAACCCAATTTAAATCTAAATATTTTACAAAAGTTTCCTTTTTTTACCCGTTGTTTACCAAACACCTGTCACATATTTCTTCAATGTCAATAGAACAGTCCATAAATCATTGATTTATTTTTTGTTTTATTTGACCCGTTTTTGTTATTTTCGATTGCGGTATAAATTTTGTTTCTATAATAATTGATTCAAAAATTATATATGGGTCAAAAAAGTACCAAAATTTAGTTTTTATCCTTTTTATTCCCTATTTTTAGCTCATTTACGAAAAGTACCTACTAAAAACATGACTTTTTATTTTTCTATTCGATCTAAATCCAATTTAATTTTTTTTTCTGTCGATATCAGTATCAGAGATATAACTTTACTAATGTTTTTATTTTCTACCCTATTTTAACCCCAAAACTGTTTAGTTTGCAAAAAGTACTGAAAAGTCCCTTAATTTTTAGGGCTGATCTTAGACCATTTTAGTGTTTGTTTCCATCCATTAGGTTTAGAAGATATAATGTCATCGATTTTTCCCTTTTTTACCCCTTTGATTGACACATCTCTAATTTATACTTCTGACTTCATTAGCTTAAATGAATATTTTCCCGTTTTCACCTTTTGGAACCCCATTTATCGTAAAAGTACCAAGCACATGTTTAATATTTTGTTAATACTTATTGATTGTGGCATAAAGTGAGTCTTTATGTTTATAAGTTCAAAAGATATGCATGGGTTAAAAAAAAGTACAAAAATATAGTTTTTACCCTTTTTGCCATGTCCCTTTCATTTTCTAGCCGATTATATGATTTATTCATTTTCTAGCCTGTTTTAACCATAAGCGGTCAAATTAAAAAAAAAATACCGAACCCGTGTCCTTTAATTTTTAATACTGATCGTAGACCAATTTAATCTTTGTTTCTATCACTTTTGATTTATGAGATATTACGTTACCGATTTTCCCCCTTTTTACTCCAAAAATTAAAAAAAGGAATCAATCGCGTGTCTTATACTTCTGCCATGTGAATAGACCTGTCTGTAAATTATACTTCTGGCTTTATTTGTTTAAATGATATTCATAGTTTTTACACTTTTGTGCCGCATTTATCGTAAAAGCGCGAAGCTCCTTAATTTTTGTTAGTCCTTATCAATTGTGATGTAAATAGAGTATTTATGTTTATTAGTTCAAGAGATACTTATAGGGTTAATAAGGTACCAAAATATAGTTTTTTCCCTTTTTCTCCCTTATTAGTTCCATTTCCAAAAAAGTACCAAACTCGTGTCCCCTTTTTTTGCAAGATGATCCAAATCCAATTTCAACTTTGTTTCCAACAATGTAAATTTCGGAGATATGATGTTACTAATTTATCCATTTTCTATTTCAATTTTTTTCAATTTACTTTTTCAATATGAATCCACCCGTCTGTAAATTATAGTTCTGGCTTCATTAGTTAAAAACCTACCCTTGAATATTTCCCAGTTTTTATCTTTTTTACCTCAATTATCGTAAAAGTACCAAATACGTGTCTAATAATTCTTTGTTACTTATCAATTGTGACGTTTACTGTTTCTCTATGTTTGTTATTTCAAAAGATACGTATGGGTTCAAAAAAAGTACCAAAATATAGTTTTTGCCCTTTTTTACCCTTATTAGTACCATATTCAAAAAAGTACCAAATACATTTCTCGTTTTTTTTCAGCCCATCCGAAGCAAATTTCAACTCTATTCCTATCGTTTTGAATTTCGGAGATATGACGTTACTAATATTTCCCATTTTTTCCCTGTTTTAACCCCAAAACGGCCGAATTAAAGAAAAAAGTACCGAATACATGTCCCTTAATTTAAAGTGCCGATTTTAGACCGATTTAGTTGTTGTTTCTATCACTTTTGGCTAAGAAGATATATTTTTACCGATTTTTACCCCCAAAATTAAAAAAGTACCAGACACTTATTTTACTTTTTTCAGTGTCAATTTACCTGCCAATAAATTATGCTTCTGGCTTCATTAGCCGAAAAGATATTCTTAGCTAAAAAGCAAAAAACCTACTCTTGAATATTTTCCCTTTTTTTTACCCTTTCGTCCCACATTAATCGCAAAAGTACCAAATACGTGTTTAATAGTTTTTTAATGCCTATCAGTTGCGATATAAATTATGTTTCTATGTTTATTAGTTCAAAAGATATATATGGGTTAAAAAAGTACCAAAATATAGTTTTTACCCTTTTTTATTCTTATTAGTACCATTTTTGAAATAGTACCAAATACGTGGCCATTTATTTTTTTATCCGATTCAAATCCAATTTAAACTTCGTTTGCATCGGTGTTAGTTTCGGAGATATGATGTTACTAATTTCTCCCTTTTCTACCATGTTTTACCCTTTAAAAGGTCGAATTTCAAAAAAGTACCGAACACGTGTCCCTTAATTTTTAGTGCTGATCTCAGACTAATTTAGTTTTTGTTTCTATCACTTTTGATTTAGAAGATATATTTTTTTAGCCCCAAAATTAAAAAAAGTACCAAAAATGTATTTTATTTTTTCTTTGTCAATCGACCAGTCAATAAATTATACTTCTGGCTTCATTAGCCTAAAAGATATCCATAGCTAAAAACAAAAAACCTACCCTTAAATATTTTCCCTTTTTACCCTTTTGTACCCCATTAATCGCAAAAGTACCAAATACGTATTTAATTGTTTTTTAATATCTATCTGTTGCGATATAAATTATGTTTCTATGTTTATTAGTTCAAAAGATACATATTAGTTGAAAAAAGTACCAAAGTATAGTTTTTACCCTTTTTTTATCCTTATTAATGCCATTTCCAAAAAAGTACCAAGCACGTGTCTCCTTATTTTCCTAGCCGATTCAAATCCAATTTCAACTTTGTTTGCATCGATGTTGGTTTCGGAGATATGATGTTACTAATTTCTCCCTTTTCTACCCTGTTTTACCTTCTAGGAGGTTGAATTTCATAAAAGTACCGAACACGTGTCCCTTGGTTTTAAGTGCCGATCTCAGACCAATTTAGTTTTTGTTTCTATCACTTTTGGTTTAGAAGATATACTTTACAGATTTTTACCCCCAAAATTAAAAAAAAAGTACCAAACTCGTAATTTATTTTTTTCAATGTCCATCGACCAGTCAATAAATTATACTTCTGGCTTCATTAGCCTTAAAGATATCCATGGCTAAAAACCAAAAAACCTATCCTTGAATATTTTCCCTTATTTTACCCTTTTGTACCCCATTAATCGCAAAAGTACCAAATAGGTATTTAGTTTTTTTTTAATATCTATCGGTTGCGATATAAAATGTGTTTCTATGTTTATTAGTTCAAAAGATACATATGGGTTAAAAAAAGTACCAAAATATAGTTTTTACCCTTTTTTATCTTTATTAGTGCCATTTTCAAAAAAGTACCAAACACGTGTCCCCTTATTTTTGTAGGCGATTCAAATCCAATTTCAACTTTGTTTCTGTCTATGTTGGTTTCGGAGATATGATGTTACTAATTTCTCCCTTTTCTACCCTGTTTTGCCCGCTAGGCGGCCGATTTTCAAAAAAGTACCGAACACGTGTCCCTTAATTTTTAGTGCTAATCTCAAGCCAATTTAATTTTCGCTTCTATCGCTGTTGGTTAAGGAGATATAATGTTACCGATTTTTCCCTTTTTACCCTTTTAATTGAAAAAAGTACCAAACACGTATTTAATATTTTGTACTGGGCAATCGACCTCCCTATAAATTTTATTGGTAGCTTTATTGGTTCAAGTCAAATACAAAGAAAAAGAAAAAGAAAAATGGACCTACCCTAAATTTTTTTCCCCGCTTTTCCCCCTTTTTGAACCCTGAATCAAAAAAGTACCAAACACGTGTCTAATATTTTTTTCTTGTTTACCGGCTCCGTTTTCAATTTTGTTACTCTGTTGATTGGTTCAAAAGATACACATGGGTTTAAAAAAGTACCAACATTTCATTTTTACCCTTTTTACCCCCTATTTGTCCCATCTGCTAAAAAGTACCAAACACGTGTCTACTTATTTTTGCAGCTTATCCCAACGCAATTTCAATTTCGGGCCTATGACGTTTACTTCCGGAGATACAGCATTACTAATTTTTCCCTTTTTTACCCCTTTTTACCCCCTTAGAGGCCGAATTTCCAAAAATCCCGTCTTAGTGGATCTATACTTTGAAAAAGGTACCCGCTGTCAAAATTTCATCTCTCTAGCTTTAGCCGTTTGGGCTGTGCGATGATGAGTCAGTCAATCAGTCAGTCAGTCAGTCAGTCACGTTAGAGTTTTATATATATAGATTTTCGTACGTTTTTATCTAAATTCAAGCCGAAGCTTACATTTTTCGCTGAAATTAGTAATTTTTTCGGGCTACTCTACTTTAAACCCATTCTCATGCAAAATTTTATAACTGTTTTCGGTGTAACAACAACATTGCAACAATTTTCAAGATTTTGGGACACTAAGTTTCGAATCACGCTTCACATCCTTCAGCATACTGCTAATATCACGCCTAGAAAGATTCTTAGGTCTGCCAGTGCGTGGTTTATTTTCTGTGCTGTTATTTGATTTGAAATTTCTAAGTATCGACTGCACTGTTGCGCGACTAAGCTTTACTATTTTGGAAATTTCGCCATAAGATTTGCCTTCTTTTCGCTCACTGGCCACAAAATTTCTAACAGAGATCGGTACCTCTTTTCTACCTTCCATTTTTATGAAAATTATAGATATCTAACTTATTTCACTTAAATTTATAAAATGAATTGAAGATACTGATTTCAAGACAAACTAAAATAAAAAATAACGGTTGTTTTCTCCTTTTTGTTCTTAATTTGCTACTTACTGCATGGAGTTGGCAGACTATATGTAGACCAGGGATGTCAGCGTCATACACAATTGTGCAAATCAAACTCACATGTACACTTATGCTCTTTTATTTTAAGAGTGTAAAATATGATTTTTTATTGAGAAATATATATATATAATTCAAAATTTTTTTAAACAAGTAACAGTGTTAAATTCGGCTATGCCTAATCTTAGATACCCTTCACCAATGCACAGTGGGAGAATACGGCCAAAACTCAATAACTTGGTCATTTCTTGACTTTTGTTCTTGAAATTTTTAGTGTATATAAATAATATACTTTTAGTTAAACTGAAATAGTTTTTTTAAGAAAATATAAAGTCTGTGGTCACTTAAAACTGGACTACTAAACATGCTGAAAAATAGTTGCTGGCGATTATAAAAATGATTTACTTAAATATGATAATATATGAAAAGAATACCTATCCTACGATACATAACTTGTCAAAATCGGACATTTCCTTTCTGATATATTGGGCTCATACTATGAGCTTATAACCAGATTTTGCTTCTAACAAACCTACAGAAAAACTCTAAACATAGAATGTGTTTTTTAAAAATTTTACGAGTCCTTGAATAATATAAAATTTGAAGATTTTACAATTTTTATTGCGTCCACATTTATGTGACCACTACCTATATACTTAAATAAAATTAAAAATTTTGTTGTTTTTTATCTTTATATATAAATTTTGCATAGAATTAGAAAGGAAAATAAAGAAAATGACATACAAATATTACATAACGCCTATATTTCACTTCAAGTAGCGATTTTTTCGCGATAAATTGCAAAAAATTGTGAAAAAGGGGTGTTACTAAAAACGTTATAATTCTTAAAATGGGATGCAATGGATATGAACATTCATAGAGATTGTTAATAATTTAATTCAGCTATTAGAGAGTGTTGTGCTTCAACCTCTAAAAAAAATGTATATTACATTTTTTATTAAATTTTTTTTTTTTAATTTTTTTATGGTTGTTTTAACTGCTCGAATTCTAAATGAAGCTTAGGTCAAAAAATATCGAAATTGGCGCGGTTGATTAGTAAAAGGTATCTACTTTTTAATCCAAAAAAGAAGTTAACATTTTACACGTTTTCCAAAATTAAGCGAATTTTATATATGGGTTAATATATGCAAATAATTTTATTAAAAACATATAAACAAACTAGCTGTTTGTACCCGGCGTTGCCCGGGTAAATAGTAAAAGATTTTTACTTATTGCTGTGTTAACTATTTCTTTAAAAATTAACATTATGAAATATTTTTTATTAATTTTTTACCTGAATCCCTTATGAATGTATTTGCATATGTATTTAATTGACTTTAGTGATTGGCAGTACTGCAAATTAATGTTTGCTTGCAATGGGCCCATAAATGTCAAACAACATACAACACAAACGCGAATATTTTTTTATATTTATAGATAATCAAGCAATCGTCAAATAGTAATCAAATAACCGTCAAACTATCGTCAGTTAATCGTGAAACAATTATCGAACAATCATAAAAAATCATTGAACAGTCGTCAGGCAATCATCAATCAACCACCAAACAATCGACAAAAAATCATCAAACCACCGTCATAAAATCGCCAGTTAATCGTGAAACAATTATCAAACATTTATTACAAATCTTCAAACAGTCATCAGTCAATTAATCATTAAACAACTGTCAAACAATCGTCAAGCAACCATCAAATAATCATGAAAAATCTTCAAACAATCGTCAGTCATCTATTATAAAACATTTATTATATTTCCAATATCCGTGTAGCCGTTTTCCGATTTTAGATAAATGAAAAATAAAAATGGGAACATTGTAAATTTTTCTTTATGTAGAACCCTAACTAGGACTAAAGAAAACATATAGAAAAAATGTCCTGATTGGTCCAGCCGTTCTAAAGTGATGCAATTTTAAAGAAAACGGGAATTTTATCCCAATTTTTCGATCCCAGGTCCATTTTAAAAAAATTCAAAAAGCGAATAACTATCCTATAGTATGAAAATATCCACATTTAAAACTTTAATTAATTTGGTTAAATCGTTTTGATCATCTATATTTGACTTATATTGGAGGGGTCACGCCCAGTTAAGATTAACAAAAACAACCTGGCCTATTTTACCCACTGGTCACATCTTAACATACTGTCAAAATTTCACGCCCACTTGAAATTTGAGAAAAAGATCTTGCCTATTTTAACCACCGGTCACACCTTACCATAATGTGAAAATTTCAGAAAAATCGGGCAGCTCGGCCACCCATATTTGTCATTTTCAATATTTGACTTATATGGGAGGGGTCACGCCCACTTAAGATTTCAAAAAAGAACCTTGCCTATTTTAACTACCGCTCACACCTTACCATACTGTAAAAATTTCGGAAAAATCGGTCTGCAGGGTCGTCCATATTTGTAATTTTTAATATTTGACTTATATGGGAGGGTCATGCCCACTTGAGATTTTAAAAAAAAACCTTTCCTATTTTAACCACCGGTCACACATTACCATACTGTGAAAATTTCAGAAAAATCGGGCAGGTCGGTCATCCATATTTGTCATTTTCAATATTTGACTTATATGGGAGAGGTCACGCCCACTTAAGATTTCAAAAAAGAATCTTGCCTATTTTAACCACCGGTCACACCTTAACATACTATTAAAATTTCAGAAAAATCGGTCCGGTCGGTCATCTATATTTGTCATTTCTAATATATGGGTTATATGGGAGGGGTCACGGCCACTTGAGATTTGAGAAAAAGACCTTGTAAATTTTATCCACTGGTCACACCATACTATATTGTCTGAATTTCAGCTCGGTCATCCATATTTGTCATTTTCAATATTTGACTTATATGGGAGGGGTCACGCCCACTTAAGATTTCAAAAAAGAACGTTGCCTATTTTAACCACCGGTCACACCTTAACACACTATTAAAATTTCAGAAAAATCGGTCCGGTCGGTCATCTATATTTGTCATTTTTAATATTTAACTTATATGGGAGGGGTCACGCCCACATGACAATTAAAAAAAGAACCTTGCCTATTTTAACCACCGGTCACACCTAACCATACTGTGAAAATTTCGGGCCTCTCGGTCACCAATATTTGTAATTTTTAATATATGAGTTATATAGGAGGGGTCACGCCCCCTTGATATTTAAAAAAAACCTAGCCTATCTTAACCACCGGTCACACCACACCTCACTGTCAAAATTTCAGGAATGTTAGAATAACTTTATCCACATTTCGAAAATCATCAAAATCAATTTACCTAGTTATAGGTATTGTATTTGTAACGGGGAAGGGGCCATCCCCTGCTCCGATGCTTTTAATTTTTTTCTGAAGTACGGCCATTGGTAATGAATTTACTTTTGTTAAGTTTGAAGTTTCTAACTTATATTGTTAAATTCAATGAAAAATACTAAATTTTTCACCATTTGGTCCACTATTTATCCTATTTGGGCCCTTTCTGTTTTGAAGCAAAACATATCCTAAGGGAATGTTCTATCTAATTTCAAAATTTCATCAAAATCGGTCAAACCGTTTAGGAGTCAACCTCTCAAACAAACTTACAAACACATTTGTAATATATATATATATATATATATATATATATATATATATATATATATATATATATATATATATATATATATATATGTATATATATATATATATATATATTCAAACTTTGATTAATTATTACAGCCTTAGTAGGCAATGCAGTATGGTAAAAATTTGGGATTACATGTCTTTAAATGTCAGCTCTAATCTGACACTAAAATTTCCTAAAAAAATTAAAAACATTTATGGGGGTTTTGGCCGTAATCTCCTACTGTGCATTGGTTTTTAAAAAGTAAAGTACATAATCGTAAGAGTTTATGGGAAAACATGTATGTTTCTGAACACTAATTTAAGTGAATTACCGTGGTTTATACTGCGGCTTAAATTTCTATACATACATACATACATTGAACTGCCGTGGTATAGCAGGTTAGTCATCCGCCTAGCATACCAGAGGCCCAAGTTCGATCCCTGGCCAGACTCACTTGAAAAAATAAGAAATTTTCAAAAAAGCGGCGGTTCACCTCATAACTCAGCTAGCCACTGGTTATTGAGTATTAGACTATGTAAAACTTATCTAATTAATGCATTTGCCGTTCTGAGCCGACGTTAAAACGTAGGTCCCTTTCAATGAGTCTAAAAATAGAATCGGATGCACCTCATTTTCTGAGAGAAGTACCCCTTGTTCCAATTGGAATGTTGTCGGGGAATTATATATATATATATATATATATAACTGTAAAGTTAGCGGACCGATTTGGATCAAACTTTTGGCAACAATATTTGGGAGTGATTGGTGATTGGATATATTATCTCTTATGTATTCATCTTAATTAGTCCAATAAATTTTATATTACACAGATTCAAGTACTTTTCCGATATATATATATATATATATATATATATATATATATATATATATATATATATATATATATATATATATATATATATATATATATATATGTATATATATATATATATGTATGTATATACATATATATATATATATATATATATATGTATATATACATATATATATATATATATATATATATATATATATATATATATCGGAAAAGTACTTGAATTTGTGTAATATAAAATTTATTGCACTAATTTAGATGAATACATAAGAGATAATATTTGGGCAGTATTATTCTAGCCTATGTATCAAGGCTATAAGATGTAAACAAGTTTTAGTTAAAGATGTATATTTCACATATCCATTTTTAATGTGCTATATGCACTATATTAGTTAGTGGTTAACTAAGTTTATCTACCAAGTAAGTAAGTGGACCGATTTAGATGAATTCTTCATGAACAATATTTGGAAGGTGTCTTTTATCGAACTATTTTAGAGTAGGCTCGTAATTGAAGATTGTCACAGGCAAAATTCAACAAGTTTTAAGAGCGCCTCACTATTATTTAATTTTTAAAATAAAACACTTTATTTAAATTTAATTTTGCTTTTATTTCAATTTTTAATTCAATAGCGAGAAGCGCTTTAAAATTATTTTGTTTGATTCCGCTGACTATTTAAACAGAAGTAATTCTACTTTACAAATTTTAAAAGAACAAATTTAAGAAAAATATGCGAACGTGATTTTTGGTAATTGACCGTTATTCCTGTTTTGCAATATGTAATTGTTTTTAATATATGTACATAAATACATAACTAGTAAAAGATAAAAGAATAATGATCATTAACTATTTACATACGCATAAATATATGAACATCATTATCTTTGTATATTAGGATGTAGTAAATAGTAAAAAATCTTATATTCTTAAACGAGCAATAATTGTATTTATATATATATATATAGAATGGCTATCTCGAAAACGGCTCTAACGATTTTGATAAAATTTGGTTAGTATCTTTTTTGATGTATAGGTCGAAAAAGAAGGAACTTTTGCCTCTAAGAGGGTAAAAACGGGTAAAAAGGGGAAAAAAACGAAAACGCTATATCTCCTAAAGTAATAGGTATAGAAACAAAATTAAAATTATGTTTTAAGCAGCTATGAAAACAAGCGGACAGGTGTTTGGTACTTTTTTGAAACTATGTCCGATAGGGGGTAAAAAAGGGTAAAAATAGTTTTTTGCACCTTTTTAACCCACTCTTATATTTTAAACTAAAGAATATAGAAAGAAACTTGGTACTGCAATCAATAGATGTAAAAGAAACATGAAACACGTATTTGGTACTTTTTTGATTTTGGACCCAAAATGGGTAAAAAAGGGATAAAATGATAACTTAACATCTCCAAAGTAATATGAATAGGAACATTATACATTATGTTAAATGCGTTTTAAAAAAATGCACCGAATTCAATTGGCATCAAAAAAGTACCAAATATGCATATGGAACTTTTAGAAATTAGGGAATAAAAAGGGGGAAAATTAGTATTATTTTAAACAAATGAATATTTGTCTGTATGTATGTTCTTTATAGAATAGTAAACTGTGAATTTGATCATGTTATGCTCTTTAGCGAAGATGTTGCGGATAAGCCGGCAAAGGTTTTTAAGTTGAAAAGATTTATTTCCGACAGATGGCGCCACTGAAAATTACTAAAAATTAATTAAATCGTAAACTGTACATTTGATCATACTATGCTCTTTAGCAAAGTTGTAGCGCATGAGCCGACGAAGGCTTTTTAGTTGGTATGAATAATTTCCCACAGGTGGCGCTACAGAAACTTACTCAAAGTCAATTTAATCGTAATCTGTACATTTAATCATGCTACAATCTTTAGCAAAATTATTGCACATGAGCCGACGAAGGTTTCTTAGTTGGTATGAAGAAATTTCGACTGGTGGCGCCACTGAAATTTACTCAAAGTCAATTTAATCGTATGTTGTACATTTAATCATTCTATAATCTTTAGCAAAGTTGTTACGGATAAGCCGAAGGTTTATGAATTGGAATGAGCAAAGTCCGACAGGTGGCGCCACAGAAAATTACTCAAAGTGAATTAAATCGTAAACTGTGCATTTGATCATGTTATAATCATAAGCACAGTTGTTACGAATAAGCAGACAAAGGTTTCTTATATGGTATGAACAACTTCAGGTGGCGCCACTGCAAACTACTCAAAATGAATTAAATCGTAAACTCTGCATTTGATCAGACTATAATCTTTAGCAAAGTTGTTGTTCAAAATGAGTTTAACTGTAAACTATGCAAACTATGTGTTGGTCGGACAAAATAAATCAAATAAATCAAAATTAACTGAATATTTGTACAATGTCTTTCCTCTAAATTTATTTTAGCACTTTATAATATAAAATATATAAAAACTTTAAAATTTTCCTCAAAATGCTTATCATAAAGCTCCGTGCAAGGCTCGGTCAACCAGGTACTATAATTGAAAACAAAATAGGCATTTAAATGATTGGAGTCGACAACTATTTACCAGCAACAATTCCCTTCTCCGTAAACGAGGTCGATAGGTTGAGTTTATCTTCAAGGGCACCATACACGTCCAAAACTGCTAATTTGGCCACTGGTCTTTGCGGAATACCACTCTTGGTTTTGATTCTTGCCCTGCGAACTTTGCCATCTTTTGCTACTACGGTATCAATCACCATCCCTTTGGGCCAAATATTTCTAGGTAGGTCTGGGTCGACAATAACGACTACATCTCCTGCTTTAATGGGTGGTTGTTTGGAGAACCATTTGCTTCGTCGTGAGATTATAGGTACATATTTCTTCAGCCATCTTCTCCAAAACTGATTAGCAAACGGTTTTAACAGATTTCACCAACATCTCCCAAGCACCGCCCATATGTGGTGCTGCGGGTGGGTTAAACTTCCACTTAATTTGGTCAAAAGCTGTTTGAATTGTAGATACATCAACGTTTTTAAATTGAGAGCACAAGATCTTTTTGGCAGCTTTAAAATTAGTTCCATTATCGGAATATATTTCTTTAGGTGTCCCACGTCTTGAAATAAAATTTCTAATCGCCATTATGCAAGAGCTGGTATCCAAACTATGTGCGATCTCTATATGTACGGCACGCACTGTTAGGCAAGTACAAATTACTCCCCACCTTTTCTCACATCTTCTGCCAACTGATACGTTTATAGGGCCGAAATAATCCACACCCACATAAGTAAAAGGTCGTTCGAATGCAGGTAATTTTGCTGCTGGCAACGCAGCCATTTGTGGTACTTGTGGTGTGGCGCAGTTGATTTTACACCATTGGCATATTCGTCTCACTTTTCGGAATTGAACTCGTAACTTCGAAATATAATAACAAGATCTTATTTCATTAAGTGCAGTTTCATGGGACTGATGATGAAATTTTTCGTGAAAATGTCGAATTAATAAAAATGTCACGTAGTGATTAGTAGGCAGAACGATTACGTCTTCATGATTATTAAGGAATTCAGCTCTTCCACGGCTTCTTATAACACCATTTTTATCTAGGTATATATTTAGGGAAATTAGATTACTTCCTTTATGTGTTATGGCTTACCTTGTGCCAAGCAAAGTATTTCTTCTCGATATTCACTATTTTGTGTATATTTAAATAAAAACATCTGAGCCATTTGAGTTATACTGAAGTCGACCTCTGTGTGCTTTTTAATGATTTTGTATTTCGTAAATTCCTTAAGTCGTTGACAATACAAAAAAAGTAGCCACAACACGGTATAACCGTCTCCAATTTGAAAAATATTCAACATTAAGTTTTACGATAAGTATATTTTCAATCACCAAATTTCATCGTTTTATTTCCGCTGAATCAAGTGTTCCAAAATCATTACAGTGAGGCCAGTCAGTTGAATCAGCGTGTAAAAATTCTGGACCGTCAAACCACATTTGTGTATTAGAGACTGTTGATACCTTCGTAGTCGTTGACAATACAAAAAAAAGTAGCCACAACACGGTATAACCGTCTCCAATTTGAAAAATATTCAACATTAAGTTTTACGATAAGTATATTTTCAATCACCAAATTTCATCGTTTTATTTCCGCTGAATCAAGTGTTCCAAAATCATTACAGTGAGGCCAGTCAGTTGAATCAGTGTGTAAAAATTCTGGACCGTCAAACCACATTTGTGTATTAGAGACTGTTGATACCTTCGTAGCGAGATCGACTGGATTTTGTTTTGACGGAACCCATTTCCACTGCTTAATGTTTGTAGATTCGATAATCTCACCCACACGATGCATTACGAATTGATGGAACCTCTTAGGGTCCATTTGCAGACACTTCAGAATAGTCTTCGAATCACTCCACCAAAACTGAGAATTTACTTTTATTTGAGGTACCTGCTGCACTTTTTTTGCCAGTCTTGTGCCATGTAAGGCAGCCTGCAACTCGAGCCTTGGAATTGATAGTGGCTTCAACGATGCCACTTTGCTCTTGGCAGCTACTAGAGAGACGGTTATGACGTCATTTTTAATAACACGTAAGTAACATACGACAGCGTAAGCATTTTCGCTGGCATCAACGAAAGTGTGCAGTTGGACATCGTCAGCGCTTACTATTTCTAAGGAGTAGCATCTGGGAATTCTGATGGCCGTTATCTTCGGAATAAAGGATTTCCATTTACACCAGCTTTTATTTAAATCGTCTGTCAACTCCTCGTCCCATGATATACCAGATCGCCATATTTCTTGGATTAGTATTTTTAAGCCTATGGTGTAGCAAGATACAAACCCCAGGGGATCAAATATGGACATCAACACTTGGAGCGTTCACGTTTGGTTGGCATCAGGCACTCATTAAAGATATCTCGTTTTAATCTTGCAAATCTACATATATATCTAAACTCGCTATTTTTAGAATCCCAATACAAACCTCATATTTTTGTAGTTGAGCCCCAGTCTTGCATTGTCATCTCAGGTAGGTTGTTGTTGTCGTGTAACTGCCTTAAGACGGTTTCGGAATTGGATGTCCAGTTATGCATTTTAAAGCCGCCAGTTTCATGGATTTCTTTTACTTGTACCGCTAATTCTATGGCTTGGTTTTCATCTGGAGCGCTGTCAATAAAATCATCGACGTAGTGATTTTGTTGTATGGCTTCAACGGCACGAGGATACTTGTCTTTGAAGGTGTCCGCATTTTTATCGCGTACATAGTGAGCGATACAAGGAGCACAACTGATGCCAAAAGTCAACGCTCGCATTACTAAAACAGTTGGTTGTGTGTCATTGGCATTTTCATCATACCACAGGAATCGCTGCGCATGCATATCGCGCATTCATAGGGTAAACGTAATACCCTATGAAACATTTCCGAAATATCGCCGCATATAGCAATTTAAGGAGGATTTCCATCAAAGGCTTTAAAAGATCAGGACCTGACATCATGAAGTCATTTAATGACACACCGTTGGATTTCGCTATGCGTCCCAAACTAGCCTGACTTTACCTGGTTTATTAGGGTTGGAGACCACGAATATTGGCAAGTACCACACTTTGTCATGATGCACCTCTAATTTCTTTGGAGTAAGTATATTGGCATAACCTTTTAAAAGAAGATTGTCAGTTTGATTTTGTACAGTTGTTTTTAAGGATGGAATCTTCTTGAATTTATTTTGAAGACACTGCAAACGATTTAAAGCTGTATTATAGCTATCAGGCAAGTACACGCTGGGATTGCACCATAGCAAACCAACCTCATAGTGATCGTTGATTTTTTTGTCGTCATAGGAAAGCAGCTGTTTTTCTTTACACGATTCTACAGAGAAGTATTTTTTTACTACATCATGAAGCTCGTTGTAATTTTAATGGCAGTCACACGCGTGTATATTCATACGATATTCCCTGGTGCCCTTATTACTAGAGCCCTGCAACGTCCATCCTAGTCTGGTCTTGGAAGCGATTGGTTGGTTACACTGCCCCTCACGTATCTTAAGGGGGACAGCCAAATTCCAGTTATCGGCCCCAATTAAAATTACAGGAGTAGTGTTTGGTAGTTGTGCCAAATACCAAATACGTTGGTAGTTGTGCCAAATACGGGAATATTTTAGAAATTTAGCTTACATCGATCGTCTGTGATGAAAGGCCCAAATTACTTACTGTATGAGCAGCATTCAACTGGAATTTTTTGTTGTTGGTCACGCTCGATATTGTTATGTCAGCTTTTACAGAGTCATTTTCTTGACGTGTTGTGTGGCCGGTCCATCTCAGACATAGGGGATCACTCTCGCCTTCAAGGCCTAGTTCATCAAAAACACTTTTTTCAATGAGGGTAACTGCCGAACCACCATCTAGAAAGGCGAAAACTTTTTCAGTTTTATTTGATGAATGTATATTTACCGGTATTATTCGAAATAATGGTTGAGATTCATCATAGCTGTTGCTGTGTGCATTCACTACCGAGTTTTGTTGATTTGAAGAATTTGTTTCAATGTTTTGCTCAACGTTTACCTTTTTGTGCAGCAAAGGGTTATGTTTATACTTACAGCCGTCAATGCCACATTCTTTGTTGTAGTCGCAATTGCGTTTATGTCTACCTAAGCATTGGCGACATAAATTTTTGCCTTTCACACATTCCCACTTGCGATTGAGCGACATATTTTTAAACGCATCACATTGGACTACTTTATGGTTACCATCATTGCATACAAAGCATGAGGTACTCACTGTCTTGTTATTCTCATGTGGCTCTTCACGGTTGTGCGTGTTTACAGATGCACTAGTTTTTGCGAACAAAGGGGTCACGCTACTTGCTGCTTCTGCTATACTGTATAACCAATCGCTAAAAACCTTAACGCTAGGAACGCTGCAGTCCTTAGGAAACATCGTCCAGTTCAATTTATGGTTGTTAGGAAGTTTGTCAACTAATTCTTTGACTAATAGCGGATTATTTAAATGAGAATCCATTTGACACCCCTCCATTGTGGCACATATGTTGCGAACGCACATTGCAAATTCTATTAAAGTCTCTAATTTATCCTTAATTGGCGGAAAGCTTCTGGCCTTAGAAATTGCACGCTCTAGAATGTGCTCTGGTCTTCCAAAACACATACGAAGTGTACGTATAATTTCGGGCACCATCTGTGGCACTAGTAATTTATTTTTAACAATGTCACGAGCCTTACCTTTAAATGATGACTGCAGTCTCATTAAATTTTCAGGATCTGTATAGCCAGCTAAAGATGTGCTGTTATCAAAACTGCTTATAAAAAGTGGCCATTCATCGGGATCGCCATTAAAGGTTGGAAGTTGCATTGGAAAAGATTGCCTTGCAGCTAATTGCGCTGGTGTAGGGCCAATGTTTACTGCAGACGCCACTGTTAACCCAGAGTTTAACGTCGGCATCGGCAAATGTGATGTCGATGATTCACGTGTTAGTGATAATACTTTGTAGTTTTCATCTAAATACTGCCGCTTGACCTGCATTTCTTCTTCTAGATGTTTTAGCTCTAAGTTTCTTTGCCTAGCAATATCATCAACGTTTCTGTTTTGTGCTACTTGCGACGTTTGGCTTTGAAAATTTGAAGAAGTGGTAGGTTGAAAATAATTTGGTAGTAAATTTGATGGTACGGATGCTGGAACTAATGGGTGATAAGCAGATTGCCATGAAGATGGTGGTACGTACGACATTATGGGAGCAGAATAAATCATAGATATCGGTGCCATGGATGGAGCGGTAGATTGTTGTGGTGCTATAGATGTTGTCATATGTAAAGGTGGAAAAATATTCCCTAAACATTATGATGAAGATGTTTGCTGAACCAGGCATGCACTTGATGACGGCATCGTTACATAACCTTGTTGATTTACTCCTTGTGTTTCGGTTGACGATCGTTGTACGTTTACACTGGTGTTGGTTAGTGTGGACGTGTGAGTTATATGACCGGCAAGTTTAAGGGATGACGCACCTTTACAGTATTCACAACTCCAACTTACGTTGGCTACGTTGTTGTCCACTCCAACACATCCAAAGTGGTACCATTGGTCACAAATATCGCATTGTACCATCTCGTCTGTATCTTTCTCACGACACTTTTTGCAATTATTATCCCCAGCCATTATTGCTTCTGGTCGAGTTTTTTAATTAAATCACTCTTAAAATAATTTTAAAGAAATGTTACAAGCAAAATTCAACAAGTTTCAAGAGCGCCTCACCATTATTTAATTTTTAAAATAAAACACTTTATTATACCCTTCACCAATAGGTGAAAGGGTATTATAAGTTTGTGATTCCGTTTGTAATTTTTTTATTACTGATCGTAGACCCCATAAAAATTATACCGATCGACTCAGAATCGGGAGGAGAATCGATTAAGCGAAGTCTGTCTGTCTGTCTGTCTGTCCGTCCGTCTGTCTGCCTGTCTGTTGAAATCAAGTTTCTGAAGCCACTGGAGGATGGACTTACATAAATTATATATCAGATTTTAGGAAACTCTCCTGCAATGAACGCTATTAAATTTCACTAAAATCGGTTTATAAACACCGAAAATATCGAAAAATACCAAAAATTAGACGAAAATTTTAAAATTTTTGATTGAAACACACTTTTATATATATAGGATTGTAGGAAATGGTTCCCCAAAGCACTCTGTAAAATCTTATCAAAATCGGTCCATAAAAAACTGAGATATCGCCAAAACACTAAATTTAATGTATCGCAAATTGCCCAAAGTTCGCATTAGAGAATGTTTGTTGAAAAAATGAAATGCAGAAATAGGAATAACCATCCTCCTTTAGCACGGACCAACATAAATTTTATATCAGATTTTAGGATATTCCCCCGCCAAGTACGTTATTAAATTTTATCAAAAGCGGTCCATAAACAATTGAGATATCTCCATAACACTGCATTTGATGTAATGCAAATTGCCCAAAGTACGTGTCTAAGAAATTTTGTTTACATTTTGTAAGTATTTTTTCAGCGATATCTCAGGTGTTTATGGACCGATTGTGATGAAATTTGACATCGTTCTTTGTGTGAGGATTTTCTAAAATCTATACTCCACAAATCTGATTACGAATACCATTCAAATTGTACCGATCAACTCAGGATCGGCAGGAGAATCGATTTCGCGACCTCCGTCCGTCCATCTGTTTGTCTGTCTGTCTGTCTGACTTTGAACATTATGATAACATTTGAAAATGTATTATATATCAAATTATAGGTAATCTTCCTAGGAAGTACAAAAATGCAGCTAAGTACATGATTTCCATTCAAAACCTACATATGTATTTAAGTATCTCACATATCAACGAAAATTTAAATTTTTTAATTGCAATTGGGAGAAATCCGTTCACGTTTGACAATTGATCCCGTATAACTTCGCCTAAGATAAGATGATGACATTTAGTATAAAGACGTTGTACAATATTGATATGCAGGGCAATAGCGCCTAAAATAAACTTTCTAGAGGGACAACATTTGACAAAAGTATTTCTGATCTCTTGAAAAGTTCGATATTGAAAATGGGCGAGCTCTATTCACATTTAGTGAAATCTCCCATATAACCCCGACCGGGAATCGATTTAATGCTGATAAATTAAATCACATTAAAATTGCACAAGGAACTAGAGCAAAACTTTCCAAACATCCATCGGACAGGTCGAAAGAACAATACATCCCAAATATTATTGATGAAGTGTTCATTTTAATTAATTAACTAACTTTAGATTAATAAGTAAATCTTTAATAACTTTTCCGACAAAGCTGATATCCATCCATTCAAAAGCTATATATTTCACGTATGTATCTAAAACTAAGAGTGTATACCCTATAATTTTAAGGCTTATCATTGTTAAAGCTTTGACCTAAATCAGTTCAGAGTTTTACATAACTAATCATTAACTTTTAATAGTTGGACAATTCGTATGAATTAAAGTACACAACCCTCACTGGGCACTGTGTTTTTGGGTTGCATGCCAGAATACTTAAACTTCATCAAATCGATGTGCTATTGCAAATGTAAGGGCATCTACATTTTGAAGCATCTTTTCTGCATGGTTTACCTGGTCTATCGAACTTTATTAAATGTTCGTAAAATATGTGTCTATTTTATTTCGAAGCCACTGGCTGGCTTAAATATGCATTCTCTACTTGTAGTCTAGCAATCATTATCTTTCACAAAGGGACCACTTTAGAACCCAAGTGAAGCTTCCCTAGACATCAGCCACCTGCCCAACCTAACCTTTGGGTGCATAAATAATCTAGATGATGACGCCACCGAAAAGCTTTTCTTTTTCCGACTCTTAATTTTAAAGACTCTTTGCATATAATACTAGTATAACCAAATTTTGCTTGTAATTACATTAAGTACTTTTGCAGCACCATTGGTGAAGGGTATCCAAGATTCGTCAAAGCCGAATATACCACTCTTACTTGTTTAAATTTAATTTTGCTTTTATTTCAATTTTTAATTCAATAGCGAGAAGCGCTTTAAAATTATTTTGTTTGATTCCGCTGACTATTTAAACAGAAGTAATTCTACTTTACAAATTTTAAAAGAACAAACTTAAGAAAAATATGCGAACGTGATTTTTGGTAATTGACCGTTATTCCTATTTTGCAATATGTAATTGTTTTTAATATATGTACATAAATACATAACTAGTAATAGATAAAAGAATAATGATCATTAACTATTTACATACGCATAAATATATGAACATCATTATCTTTGTATATTAGGATGCAGTAAATCGTAAAAAATATAATTGAAAACAAAACAGGTATTTAAATGATTGGAGTCGACAACTATTTACCAGCAACAAATATATTGAATTTTACCAACAACAAATATATATTGAATTTGGCAATCGATTTTATTATTTTAACCATATCTTAGGTGTTTATTGACCAATATTCGTGAAATTCAATATATGATTTATCTGGGCCCATCGTCAAGGAAAATTGTTTTTCTTATTATTTGATTGTATTTTTTAAACAAATGAGCACTTTCGGAAATTTGGGGAACATCAAATGTAGTGTTTTGGCAATATTTCAGGTGTTTATAGGCCGATTTAGATAAAATTTAACAGAGAACTTAGCAGGAGGATTCTATAATATTATATATATATTATGCAGGTTAGTCCATCATGAGTATGGTTTTTCTTTTCTATTTGAATGAACTTTTCAATGAAAAATTTTATATGTCACACATAAATTTTGGTATTTTGGCGATATCTCAGGCGTTTTTCAACCGATTTTCACGAAATTTAATAGCGTGCTGCGTAGGAATTTCATAAAATCTGATATACAATTTATGTCGATACACTCTCTAGCAGCTTCACAAACTTGATTTCAACAGACAGACGGAAAGACGAACATCGCTTAATCGATTCTCCTGCCGATTCTGAGTCGATCGGTATAAATTTTGTGGGGTCTGCGAAATTTAAAAGAACAAACTTAAGAAAAATATGCGAACGTGATTTTTGGTAATTGACCGTTATTCCTATTTTGCAATATGTAATTGTTTTTAATATATGTACATAAATACATAACTAGTAATAGATAAAAGAATAATGATCATTAACTATTTACATACGCATAAATATATGAACATCATTATCTTTGTATATTAGGATGCAGTAAATCGTAAAAAATATAATTGAAAACAAAACAGGTATTTAAATGATTGGAGTCGACAACTATTTACCAGCAACAAATATATTGAATTTTACCAACAACAAATATATATTGAATTTGGCAATCGATTTTATTATTTTAACCATATCTTAGGTGTTTATTGACCAATATTCGTGAAATTCAATATATGATTTATCTGGGCCCATCGTCAAGGAAAATTGTTTTTCTTATTATTTGATTGTATTTTTTAAACAAATGAGCACTTTCGGAAATTTGGGGAACATCAAATGTAGTGTTTTGGCAATATTTCAGGTGTTTATAGGCCGATTTAGATAAAATTTAACAGAGAACTTAGCAGGAGGATTCTATAATATTATATATATATTATGCAGGTTAGTCCATCATGAGTATGGTTTTTCTTTTCTATTTGAATGAACTTTTCAATGAAAAATTTTATATGTCACACATAAATTTTGGTATTTTGGCGATATCTCAGGCGTTTTTCAACCGATTTTCACGAAATTTAATAGCGTGCTGCGTAGGAATTTCATAAAATCTGATATACAATTTATGTCGATACACTCTCTAGCAGCTTCACAAACTTGATTTCAACAGACAGACGGAAAGACGAACATCGCTTAATCGATTCTCCTGCCGATTCTGAGTCGATCGGTATAAATTTTGTGGGGTCTGCGACAAATAATGAAAAAATTACAAACTGAATGACAAAGTTATAATACCCTTTCACCTATTGGTGAAAGGTATAAAAATACTTTTTAAAAAAAATAATAAATTTGTCAATTTACGTACATCGATATCTTTTGCTTTGGCGATATCTCGGTTATTGATCTACCGATTTTGATGAAATTCAATAGTATGCTGCGTTGAATGATTTCCTAAAATTTGATATACAGTTCAATCTTTTTTTAAAGCACAGTTTTTTGACGAAATTATCTTTTTTTTTAAATTCAGTTTTTAAGAAATTTTTTTTAATTCTCATCGAGTATTTTCTAAAATCTGATATATAATTCGAAATTAAAAAAAATATATTGTTCTTTTTTAATTTTTTGAAAAATTTCAGTTATTGAACTACCGATTTTGATGAAAATTAGTAGTGTGTTGTGTTGAATGATTTCCTAAAAAACATACATACATACATACTTCTAATTGTCCAAAAACTCTTTCATTTATGTACTTTACTTTTGTAACACCATTGGTGAAGGGAACTTAAGGTTCGGCGTAGCCGAATATAGCACTCTTACTTGTTGAAATAAATGAGCACATTCGGCAATTTGGGGAACATTAAATGTTGTGTTTTGGCGATATTTCAGGTGTTTATGGGCCGATTTTGATGAAATTTATCAGAGTACTTCGCGGGAGGATATAATATGATATATAAATTATGAAGGCCAGTCCATTATAAGTATGTTTTTTTTTCTTTTTGAAATGTACTTTTCAATGAAAAATTTTATGTGTCGCATATACATAAATTTTGGTATTTTGGCGATATCTCAGGAGTTTTTCAACCGATTTCGATAAACTTTAATAGCGTGCTGCGTAGGAAAATCTGATATACAATTTATGTCGATATATTCTCTAGCAGCTCCACAAACTTGATTTCAACAGACAGGCGGGCATCGCTTAGTCGATTCTCCTGTCTATCGGTATAAGTTTTGTGGGGTCTATGACATATGATGAAAAAATTACAAACTGAATGAGGAACATATAATACACTTTCACCTATTGGTGAAGGGTATAAAAAGATATGCACCTATTAAAGCTTACATTTAAATAAAAAATTCCTTTAAATTTAATTTGTCCATAAGTTAAGGCAGCAGAATTTCACAAAGATTTACGTTTTGTCAAATTTCACGAAAATCGCGGTTAAAAAAATAAAAAATATTGTTTTTTTTTTCACTTACATAATTGCATTATTTCTTGGTGTTAAGGCATTTATAAATTACCGTAATACCATGAAACGACAAAAGACCTGAAAATATATAAGTTGGGTCAAAATCAAAAATAAAATGGTTTTTAAATTGATTTTAGTAATTTTTATTTTAACCGTCATACTAAGCTCCCTTAATCTACAAAAAAATTTCGTGTGCGATCAAACATTTTTTTTAACCCCGAATGTTAAAACTATTTGATTTTTTCCAATATATATCAGATATGGAAAGTCGGTTAAGGGGAAAAGATCCTTCACAAATGATGGCAGAATGTTGCTGGTCACTATGCCTTTCGTTTTATTATACCCTTCACCATCATAGGTGGAAAGGGTATTAAAAGTTTGTGCTGATGTATGTAACGCATGGAAATATTTGTCTTAGTATACCAATAGGCTTATAATCACTTTCTGAGTCGATTTAGCGATGTCCGTCCGTCCGTCTGGCTGGCTGGACGGCTGGCTGGCTGGACGGCTGGCTGGCTGGACCCTCATGTAAACCTTGTAATCAAACTACAGGTCGCAATTCTAAAGATAATTTGATGAAATTTGGCACAGATCATTTTTTTGCTATTGAAATTCGTCAAAATCGGTCCATTATTTATGGTACCTCCCATAGGTCCCACTTCCCGGAATTGATATATTGGCCACAAATATCAATATTTTTTCATGAAATTTAAATCAAATACTGCTTATGTCAACTAAAATCACTGTATCAAATTTCGTTAAAATCGGTCATTTGACCATAGCTCCCATACAAACTTTTCTTTAAAAACGCACTAAATGAGACAAAAATCACTAAAACGCTCGTAGATCTGAAGATAATGGGAATTTTAAGCATACATAATTTTTGTAACAACTGTAATCAATTTGCCAAATTTCGAGATAATCGGTCCACATTTGAATCTAGCTCTCATATAAGTCCAAATGTCAGAAGCAGCTTAAATATAAAAGTTTTGAGAAAATGTTTGTATGATGGCAAAGTTTAGCAAATATTTGTCTTTATACAGAAAAAATAACACTTTTAACCTTAGTGGTGAAGAGTATCGTATGGTCGGGCTTGACCGACTATAGCACTTTCTTACTTGTTTTTTTATGTTTTGTAAATTTGTATACTCTCATCTTCATTTTTTTTTTTTTTTTGTTTATCTCTACAATATCAACAAAATGTTTGTACAGGAATAGTTTCATACAAATAGTGCCAAAATAAAGAAATTTATATTGAAGTGTACAGTACACCAAAAACTATCTATGGGTTAGTAAAACGTATTGGGCTAAAATAGCAATTAGTAAAATCAAGCGCATATTTAATTGACAAAAAAGAAGAATCAATAATAACAAATACTTTTTTACGCCAATATGTTAAAGATATGAGAATGAAATTTTAGAACGTAATAGAACATAAGCGACTTTGTAACACAAATATTTTTTGCATCAAAAAACATAGGATATTTTTTTTTTAAATATCGTCCTGGAGGACCAATTTGGAAAGTTGTTTCAGTATAAGCAGAATTTATCCTTTCGTTTAATATCTATATTGTTAGAAAAAAAACTGTATGTATATTTAAAATAATTTATTTAAATTTCCATGTCGTAAAAAATTTGAATTCCTTTAAAAAGAAAAATTGAAGACCAGTTGAAAAAATGAGTATGTATTTTTACTACACTTAGCTTATAGTTTCAAGTGCATATAGTCTCGTTCAGATGTCAAAACTATTTTATCGCTGTGTAATTTTTAACGTCAATATGTTTAAGATATCAGAATAAAATTTTAGAACGTACAAAAATATTTTTAATTTTTTTTTTTCCTAAAAAAATTTTAAGGATATAAAAAAAAGATTTTCAAATTTCGTTCTAGAGGACCAATTTAAAAAATAGTTTCAGAATACAGAATGGAATGTCTTCTTTCGTTTAATACCCATATTGCTAGAAAAAAAAAACTGTATTATATATGTATATTAAGGTGACAGGAAATTTTTTTCTTTGATTTTAAAGTTTTTTCTACGGAATATTGTGACACTAGGTCTAAAAGTTTAGATATGAAAATTTGAGCCAAATCGGACAACGTTCTATGGACGCGCATCGGATCCAAAGTTTAAGAGCCCATTTGTATGGGGAAAAATGTTTTTTTTTTTGTTTTTACGAAATTTAGACCAAAAATAAATAATTTTTACAAGAAAACATAATACAATATTAAAAAGAACTAACACAGCAGATGAAAATCAATGTGGTAGTTTAAAAGTTATTGCTGTTTTCCCCCAAAAATTCATGTCCTTGAAAATGCGCCTAAGGATGTGCACCAAAAATTGTATGTTGTAAATAAAGAAATTCCAAAGTTAGACTTGAGTTATCAGTTTTGTATAATCAAATTTACTTAATTTTTTCCATGTTGGAAAATGGTACATTTTTCTCAGGTCGGTTTAAAAAATCACTTTTTAATTTTTTGAAAATTTTGTTCAACAAATATTACAAATTTAGAATTTACTCACCAGTGTGTTAAAACAGACAAATGGGAGAATAAAACTCAAAAAAATTTAGGTCGATATGTTGAACAAGAATTTCGCGACAATTTTGGTATTAAAAAACCTTTCAGCATAGGTTTTTCATAAACTAAGCAATAATATTAATTAATATTAATACAAGTAAAATTTACCAAGCTCTACTAGAATTTGGTCCAAAAATTTTCATTTTCGCGAAATTCTTAAATTTTAAGTCGCAGGTACGGCGAAATTGTTTAATATATCGACCTATTTTTTTATTCTCCCATTTGTCTGTTTTAACACATCTAAATATATATAAATAAAGCTACTTTAGTTTTCTTTGGCAAAACAGGTACAATTTCGCACTTTCGTAATGTAAACAACAAATTGTTTCGCTAGCGTTTTTTGAGTTTTTTTTTTTAACAAATTATGAGTAGCAGGAATGGATAACGTATGTATATTGTTTGTTAGTGAGAAAACCAAATGAATACATTATTGTAAAGATTCATTGCGAATGAAAAGTAAGACTGTATAGACTTTTCCAACACTGTTTAGTTAAATGAGGTTGTTTCGAATACAATGTAATTGTGTTTATGTTAGATATTCATTTATATAACATGATGATAGGCTAAATTATTGTAAATTTTTATTGCACTTACAATTGGATATTTTAGTGGTTTAATTCTCATTAATAAACATCCGCACAAACCCTTGCTTATAGTGGAGTATTTATATATTTATACCATTAGTACAAAGGGTATATTAGTTTAAGTCTATTATACTGATCGACTTATAGCTGTGTTGATGAACATGTAAAACTTGATTGGCTTTGATACAAGAATGACACCTAAAACGTTATCATACGACTGCTTTCCCGAAAGATATATTTTTTCTTACTGCTTAATTGTATTCGAAATCAAAAAACAAACAATATAAGCATTTATCAACATGCGATAATCGTACCATATCTTACTATAAACTCGACTATTTGTTGACAATTAGTCCACAATTGCTATTACTTACTTAATTTGCCTATATTTACAACCTGTTAAGGTCAAAGGCCGAGCATATTTTATTATTCCTATTTTATTTTTCGGACGTCCTCTTTCAATCGGGATAATTTTTTAACACTTTAATTTGCTAACGCATTTTCTGAAGAAAGTAACAAAATTGTCAGGATGTAAATATTATTGAAAAAGAAAAAAAGATGTTTAAAATAAACAGAAGTTTATTTGTAATTAATCTGTATGCATTCAGCTTTATTAAAAAACAAGTAAGAAAGTGCTATAGTCGGTCAAGCCCGACCATACGATACCCTTCACCACTAAGGTCAAAGGTGATATTTTTCCTGTGTAAAGACAAATATTTGCTAAATTTTGCCATCATACAAACATTTTCTCAAAACTTATACGAGGGCTGTCTGATATATAACCGACCTAACCATGATGCACGCGACTTTTTCAAAAAAAAGTTTCTACTTCAAATTGTGCATATTATAATAGCTACTCGCCAAAATTTCAAAAATTTATCTTGCGGCCCCAAAAAAAGCTAAAGCTGTGTATTCGGCTGGGAAAGTGATGGCGACTATTTTTTGGGACAGCCATGGAATTATTTTTATCGACTATTTTGAAAAAGGAAAAACTATAACAGGAGCATACTACGCATCATTATTGGACAAGCTAAAGGAAGAAATTTCGAAAAATCGGCCACATTTGCAAAAAAAGAAAGTCTTGTTCCACCAAGACAACGCACCATCTCACACCTCAACAGTCGCCATGGCGAAAATCCACAAATTGCGGTTCGAACTGCTTGACCATCCACCTTATTCAGCGGATCTAGCACCAAGCGACTTTTTTTTGTTTCCTCAATTTAAAACTGCGCTCGGCGGCCAGAGATTTTCGTCAAATGAGGAGGCAATCTCTTTCGTGAACTCGTATTTTGCAGACAAAGACGCCAAGTACTATTTGGAAGGGTTGCAGAGATGGGAGCATAGCTGGGAGAAGTGTGTGGAGTTACAAGGAGACTATGTAGAAAAATAAAAAAAAATTTGAAAAAGTCGCGTGCATCATGGTCAGGTCGGTTGTTTATCAGACAGCCCTCGTATATTTAAGCTGTTTCCGTCATTTGGACTTATATGAGAGCTAGGGTGAAATGTGGACCGATTATATCGAAATTTGGCAAATTGATTACGGTTGTTACAAAAATTATGAATGCAAAAAATAAACTTAAAATTCTCATTATCTTTATATTTACAAGTGTTTTAGTAAGTTTTGTCTCATTTAGTGCGTTTTTAAATAAAACTTTGTATGGGAGCTATGGTCAAATGTGGACCGACTTTGGTACAGTGATTTTAGTTTACATAAGCAGTATTTGATTTAAATTTAATGAAAAAATATTGATATTAAAGGCTAATATATCAATTCCGGGAAGTGGGACCTATGGGAGGTACCATAAATAATGGACCGATTTTGACGAATTTCAATAGCCATGGTCCCATTATCAAAAAAGTGATCTCTGAAAGATTTCATCAAATTATCTTTAGAATTGCGACCTGTAGTTTGATTAGAGGGGGTCCAGCCAGCCAGACGGACGGACGGACATCGCTAAATCGACCTATGGTGGTGAAGGGTATAAAAAAAATAAACAACGTTGTCTGGATGTAAATATTATTCGAAAAGAAAAACATTTTTTGGCTCTTAATAATAAATTGCCTATTACAATAATAAACAAATGTAAAGGACTGGTATCAAGTGCGAATAATCTTTCTTTTTGAATAAAGTAATTTAATCCATTTGAATAAAGCCAACTCACTTTGAGATAGGCATTCCTGACGTTTGCAGTTTTCTCTCACTTATTGTATTATTTGGTAAACTCATTGAGAGGTTTATCTTTTAATTGTTCACTTGTTCTCTTGCTTTTCTAGTCAAATTTCTTTTATAAACAACAAAAAAGTCAGCATAGTTTTATTTAACAAATATTGAATTTTATTTGTTTTATTTTATGTTACGATTACACTTAATATTATTGTTATTATTATCATACCCTACACCAATAGGTGAAAGGGTATTATAAGTTTGTGATTCCGTTTGTAATTTTTTTATTAGTGATCGTAGACCCCATAAATATTATACCGATCGACTGAGAATCGGGAGGAGAATCGATTAAGCGATGTCCGTCTGTCTGTCTGTCCGTCCGTCTGTCCGACCGTCTGTCTGTCTGTTGAAATCAAGTTTCTGAAGCCCCTGGAGGATGGACTTACATAAATTATATATCAGATTTTAGGAAATTCTCCCGCAATGAACGCTATTAAATTTCATTAAAATCGGTTTATAAACACCGAAAATATCGAAAAAATACCAAAAATTAGACGAAAATTTAAAAATTTTTGATTAAAACACACTTTTAAATAACAAGAGAAAAAAGATACTCCTGGTGTACATGTGATAATATGTTATACATCAGATTGTAGGAAATAGTTTCCCAAAGCACTCTGTAAAATTGTATCAAAATCGGTCCATAAACAACTGAGATATCGCCATAACACTGAATTTGATGTATCGCAAATTGCCCAAAGTTCACATTAGAGAATGTTTGTTGAAAAAATGAAATGCAGGAATAGGTAAAACCATCCTCCTTTAGCACGGACCTACATAAATTTTATATCAGATTTTAGGAAATTCCCCAGCCAAGCACGTTATTAAATTTTATCAAAAGCAGTCCATAAACAATTGAGATATCGCAATAACACTACATTTGATGTACAGCAAATTGCCCAAAGTACGTGTCTAAGAAATTGTCTGTAATCTTCCTAGGAAGTACAAAAATGTAGCTAACTACATGATATCCGTTCAAAACCTACATATGTATGTAAGTATCTCACATATCAACGAAAATTTAAATTTTTTAATTGCAATTGGGAGAAATGCGTTCACGTTTGACAATTGATCCCGTATAACTTCGCCTACGATACGATGATGACATTTAGTATAAAGACGTTGTACAATATTGATATTCAGGGCGATAGCGCCTAAAATAAACTTTCTAGAGGGACAACATTTGATAAAAGTATTTCTGATCTCTTGAAAAGTTCGATATTGAAAATGGGAGAGCTCTATTCACATTTAGTGAAATCTCCCATATAACCCCGACCGGGAATCGATTTAATGCTGATAAATTAAATCACATTAAAATTGCACAAGGAACTAGAGCAAAACTTTCCAAACATCCATCGGACAGATCGAAAGAACAATACATCCCAAATATTATTGATGAAGTGTTCATTTTAATTAATTAACTAACTTCAGATTAATAAGTAAATCTTTAATAACTTTTCCGACAAAGCTGATATCCATCCATTCAAAAGCTATATATTTCACGTATGTATCTAAAACTAAGAGTGTATACCCTATAATTTTAAGGCTTATCATTGTTAAAGCTTTGACCTAAATCAGTCCGCTAACTTCAGAGTTTTACATAACTAATCAAGAACTTTTACTAGTTGGATAATTTGTATGAATTAAAGTACACAACCCTCACTGGGCACTGTGTTTTTGTGTTGCATGCCAGAATACTTAAACTTCATCAAATCGATGTGCTATTGCAAATGTAAGGGCATCTACATTTTGAAGCATCTTTTCTGCATGGTTTATCTGGTCTATCGAACTTTATTAAATGTTCGTAAAATATGTGTCTATTTTATTTCGAAGCTACTGGCTGGCTTAAATATGCATTCTCTACTTGTAGTCTAGTTATCATTATCTTTCACAAAGGGACCACTTTAGAACCCAAGTGAAGCTTCCCTAGACATCAGCCACCTGCCCAACCTAACCTTTGGGTGCATAACTATTCTAGATGATGATGCCATCCAAAAGCTTTTCTTTTTCCGACTCTTAATTTTAAAGACTCTTTGCATATAATACTAGTATAACCAAATTTTGCTAGGAATTACATTAAGTACTTTTGCAACACCATTGGTGAAGGGTATCCAAGATTCGGCAAAGCCGAATATTCCACTCTTACTTGTTTTTTTAATTTAAAAGCGTCCTTTTGGATAAATTATTTTAAACAAAATTATAATTTTTAATAGAGTAAAAACTGTTTAAATAGCTTTTAATCGGAGCAAAATTAAAACATTTTTACAGAATTTGACAAATACTTATATATTTGACAAAAAAAAAAAACTAAAAATTGTAAAATTACAATTATTTTTGAAAAAAAAAAAATAACATCAAAAATTTAGAAAGCATGTCATTTTCTAAAAATATTGTGGAAGACAATCAAAATTATGTTTTCAAAGAAGCTCTCCGATATTTTTATGATTGTTTTTTTTTTTTCTTTAAAAACTCAAGAATAATTATTATCTTCGGTCGCTGGTAATAATAGTTCTCATAGCAATGGAATGCTGCGCACTCCAAAGAACGTGAAACATATGGACGTCGAGGAGAATTTTGTAAATTTCTAACACGTATTATATTATATATAGCAGCCATATTATCATTTGCATGCTGCCCGTTTTTTTGAGAATATTTGAGGCGACGCACAGTAAACTTACCTAGTGGAAAAAAATCGGAAAAAAACTTTCGATTTTATCAATTAAATACATATGAAATGAAAGCTGACCCAACAAACCAATTTGGAAGCAAATTTTAAATTAGTTGTAGAACAAACTTATCATACGAGATTTCCTAAAACCTTTTAAAAGCATGTTTAATAAAAGCTTAGAATGATAACAATTTATCAAATATGATGGAATTTGTTCTCTTCTTATTTATTCTCGGTATATATTTGTTATTGTTTCTGAGAATAAATCCAACAAACCAATTTAGAAGCAAATTTTAAGCTAGTTGTAAAACAAACTTATCATACGAGATTTCCTACAACTTTTTACATGCATATTTAATAAAGGCTTAGAATGATAACAATTTATCAAATATGACGGAATTTATTCTCTTCTTATTGTTTCTGAGAATAAAGTACCATTTTTTTGTCTCAATTTTGTATTATTTGTTAAAGTTTTCAGTCTTTGTATTTTTTTCAGTGAAGAGTGAAATATTTTTTTATAAGTGAAGTGTTTTAAACAGTGATAAATTAATTAATAATTAGATATTTTTTTAAAATAAAATATTTATAGTAAAAACATACATATGTCCAATAAATTTAAAATAGGTGTTTATAAAAATTTTTTGTAATTAATTGTATATGATAACAAAGGAAAAAGAAAGAGAGCAATTCTAGTGAGCATGTTTAAGAAACTATTCTTCTTCAATGCTTAATATATAATTTATAAAAGTAAATTTATTGTAAGGGTTCAGTTTTCATTATTAAACTATTTTCACTAAACCTTTTATAATAGTAATCTCAACACTTTTCTAAACTTAACGCTTAGGTTAGTAAGCATTTTATAAGTTATTTCTAAAACCATTTTGGTTTGTTGGGAAGTACCGTTTTTTTGTCTCAATTTTGTATTATTTGTTCAAGTTTTCAGTCTTAGTGTTTTTTTTTTTTTCAGTGAAAAGTAAAATATTTTTCTATCAGTTAATGTTTTAAACAGTGTAAAATTAAAAAAAAAAGTAATTAAATATTTTAAAATAAAAGACTTATAGTAAATATATATGTTGTAGGACTAGGTGTTTATAAAAAATGTGGAATTATTGAAAAAGAAATTGTGGAATTAATTGTATATGATATCAAAAGAAAGAGAAAGAGCGCAATTCTAGTGAGCATGTTTAAGAAACTATTCTTCTTCAATGCTTAATATACAATTTATAAAAGTAAATTTATTGTAAGGGTTCAGTTTTCATTATTAAACTATTTTCACTAAACCTTTTATAATGGTAATCTCAACACTTTTCTAAGCTTAACGCTTAGGTTAGTAAGCATTCTATAAGTTATTTCTACAACCATTTTGGTTTGTTGGGGAGACTCCCACGATTACAGAGGGGTTTTTCATGTGCGTTGCACCTATAAAGACCTACACA
The DNA here is from genome assembly GCA_933228675.1 of Stomorhina lunata. Lineage (NCBI taxonomy): Eukaryota > Metazoa > Arthropoda > Insecta > Diptera > Rhiniidae > Stomorhina > Stomorhina lunata. Next base: position 30,581,070 of record OW121743.1, on the reverse strand, counting down.
GTTTTTAAGTCTAATTATTTTCATATTTTTTCATAATTATTAAGTATCAAAAATTGCAATTGCCAACTGCACTTTTTTTTTACAATAATGAGATTTTAATGCAGAACAAAAGAGAATTAATTAATCGTTTGAAAGAAAAAACAAAATTGTGCCAACTATTTTTTTTCAAATGGGTTTGTGTTGATGCGCAAAAGTGTCATGTACATAGCTGTCAAAATGCGTGCGCAAAAGTGCCATTTACGCATGTGATTGTTGATTTGAGCTGATTGTTCGTTAGTCCTCTATATTAGCTGTATTTAACATTTGATTTGCTTATAGTTTCCACAGTGATTGTAAAATCCAAAAATTTAATGAGGAGAGTGCAAGTCAAAGACACTGAAACTTTGACAAAAATGTTATTTTACAGCTACGAATGTTCATACAAAAACAAAAATATGACTATTAGTTATGCTTTGTTGAATGCAGCTATTAAATATTAAATAACATTAGAGAAAGACATTTTAGAAACTGTACACATGCAATTGGAGGATGACACCGTTCACTCACCGATCATCGGACTATAGACGTACCTGTAGAATACACTTACTTAAATGGCTTTTATTTTAGAATTTCGAAACTTCGTTTCTGTGCGCAAATTCCCCAATTTCCCAGGCTAACCTTTGAAAGGTTTTCCTCCTGGGGTCCGTTTTTATTATAATTTTAGCTTTATTATGGTAATTGTTTCTTCCAGGAGTGGATTACTAGCCCGACATTCTAACCCATATTTTTATAGTTCTATTGGAGAACTTGCGGCTCACTACATTAACAGATTTTAACACAGTTCCCCGGGTGATACCAAGAGGAAGTTAGTGTCCACAGTTGAGAAGGCTTTCGTCCTGGCCGGACAAAAACTTTAAAAGAAACACAGCGTCGAAGTTGTTTTTTCAAAAAGATAAGTAACGTTCAGGTCGGACAAGTGAAATTGATGATGACGATCGTCATGTAACTGAACGAGAGATTGGAGAGAAGTTGAATATACCAAAATTTTAACCATATACGACATCTTGGACTCGTAATAAAACTTGATATTTGGATTGAAAGAAATTCATTTAACAAACCGTTTGTAATATGCATCTTAAAAGCAATTTACATGATCCGTTTTTAAAGCATATCATAACTGGAGAAGAAAAATGGATTGTTTGCAATAACGTCAATCGAAAACTATCATGGTCCAAGCATGATGAATACCACAAACCACTTTAAAGGCTGATATTCATCAAAAAAAGATTATGCTGTTAGTTTGGTGGGATTGGAAGAGTGTGGTATGCTGCTTCGAAGGAACCAAACGATTAATTCGGATGTCTACTATGAACACATAGACAAATTGAATACAGCCATCAAGGAGAAACGACCAGAATTGGTCAATCGTAAAGGTGTTACATTTCACGAATCAACGATAGACCGTACACATCTTTGGTCACTCGGCAAAAACTGAGGTGGAAACTTTTGATGCATCCACCATATAGCCCTGACCTTGAACCGTCAGACTTTCCTTTTGTTTCGGACTATGCAAAACTACTTAAATGGTTAAACTTTCGATAATGACATTTGGTTCAGTTTTTTTAGATAAAGGCCAACAACAACAAAGTAAGACTGCAAACTTGATTGCAACAAAGTAAGACTGCAAACTTGATTTCATGTGATAAAAACCTAAGAAAATATTTTTTTAAATAGATTATGTTACAGCAAAGAAATAGGACTGTAAAAATTTCAAATGTTTCTTTTGCAAAAAAATATTAAATACTATCGGCTTTAAAAACACAAACTAAATCATATTATTTAAGTTAAACAGTAGGTCGTTTCTGTAACTCAAAGTGATAAGTATGAAACAAAAAATTCCACCGTTTCTCGACCTGGAAGAAAAAAGTGTTTCTGTAACACAAAGTGAGTACTAGCAACACTGATTACGTTTTTAATGGAAATTTCCAATACATCTGTCAAAAAGTAAACAGCTGGCAGAAAAAGTAAAAATTTATCATCAAAAAAAGTAAAAAATTAATTTAAAATAAGAAAAAATAGATATATATATAGACATATATATTTATATATTATTTTAAATGTTAAGTGTGGTGTTGTTAGTTGCCGAACAAAACGATCGCCGAAATATTTTTGATATTCTTTAAATTTTCTGAAATTAATTAAAATGGAAAATATTTGAATAAATAAAATGAAGCGATTGATTACATTTTATTTAATTATATGTTTTAATTATGTATTTGTTTTTACTTTTTAGTTCAAATGTTTCTTTTTCGACGCCTTTAATATGTGCGAATTGTTTTGACAGATAAAATGAAAAACTTTTCGCATCATTCGCTTACAGAAACAGTTTTACTCGCACATTTCCAATAAATTTGACGTAAGTTGCTGAATGACAGATAGTTCTCACAAAAATAAATTACAGAAACACTTGGGTGAACAAAATGACATTTTGTTTCAATTCAACTAGTTTCTTTTTCATTTTCATTGTTCCACTCGAATAATTTATCGATGCGAGAGTTACAGAAACTAGGCACAGGAAAAATGTTCATATTATTTCTTTTATGGAAAAGGTGCTAATTGACTCGCTCCAATCAAAAAATTGCAAAAGAAAAGGTGCTGAATGACAAAAGTTCTAATTAATCAAAGATACTGTAATTTTTTTAGTTTTTTTTTCCTTACTGTATACGTACGTAACAACAAAGCAAATAAAATTCCATTAAAAAAAAAAAAATCAAAAATATTATGTAAATTTTTTTATACAGTTTTTTGTCTCTCCTGAAAAATTTCAAAAAGTGCAGTTGGCACCTTTGCACTCTAAGCTAGCGATATGGAAAAAAGTTTAGTGTTTTTTATGCCAACTTTTGAAATATAATGATTTTAAAAATCATCCATATTTGATATTTTTATCAAAATTATAAGTTGATTTTTTTATACCCTTCACCAATAGGTGAAAGGGTATTATAAGTTTGTGATTCCGTTTGTAATTTTTTTATTAGTGATCGTAGACCCCATAAATATTATACCGATCGACTCAGAATCGGAGGAGGAGAATCGATTAAGCGATGTCCGTCTGTCTGTCTGTCCGTCCGTCTGTCTGTCTGTTGAAATCAAGTTTCTGAAGCCCCTGGAGGATGGACTTACATAAATTATATATCAGATTTTAGGAAATTCTCCCGCAATGAACGCTATTAAATTTCATTAAAATCGGTTTATAAACACCGAAAATATCGAAAAAATACCAAAAATTAGACGAAAATTTTAAAATTTTTGATTAAAACACACTTTTAAATAACAAGAGAAAAAATATACTCCTGGTGTACATGTGATAATATGTTATACATCAGATTGTAGGAAATAGTTTCCCAAAGCACTCTGTATTCAAAATCGGTCCATAAACAACTGAGATATCGCCAAAACACTGAATTTGATGTATCGCAAATTGCCCAAAGTTCGCATTAGAGAATGTTTGTTGAAAAAATGAAATGCAGAAATAGGAAAAACCATCCTCCCTTTAGCACGGACCTACATAAATTTTATATCAGATTTTAGGAAATTCCCCCGCCAAGCACGTTATTAAATTTTATCAAAAGCGGTCCATAAAATCTGATGTACAGCAAATTGCCCAAAGTACGTGTCTAAGAAATTTTGTTTACATTTTGTAAGTATTGTTTCAGCGATATCTCAGGTGTTTATGGACCGATTGTGATGAAATTTGACATCGTTCTTTGTGTGAGGATTTTCCAAAAATCTGATTACGAATACCATTCAAATTGTACCGATCAACTCAGAATCGGCAGGAGAATCGATTTCGCGACCTCCGTCCGTCTGTTTGTCTGTCTGGCCGTCCGTCTGTTTATTTGTCCGTCCGTCTGTTTTTTTGCCCGTCCGTCTACCTGTCTGTAATTTTTTCTGTTGTAGTCAAGTTTTTGGAGCTCCTGTTTTCTCGATATCTCAGGTGTTTATTTTGATGAAATTTAATAGCGTCCTTCGCAGGGGATTACCTAAATCCTGATGCATTCGGTAATTTGTGGTAGATATAATTTAGCGTTTAAGCGATGGTGTTTTGATCGACAATGATAAAATTCAGGGTGGGACAATATCCTAAAATTTTGTGTAAAATCCTGGAGCTCCACAAATCTGATTTTAGCAGACAGACACTCTGCATTAATCTTAATTTTGTGTCTGACTTTTGAACATTATGATAACATTTGAGAATGTATTATATATCAAATTATAGGTAATCTTCCTTGGAAGTACAAAAATGCAGCTAACTACATGATATCCGTTCAAAACCTACATATGTATGTAAGTATCTCACATATCAACGAAAATTTAAATTTTTTAATTGCAATTGGGAGAAATCCGTTCACGTTTGACAATTGATCCCGTATAACTTCGCCTAAGATACGGTGATGACATTTAGTATAAAGACATTGTACAATATTGATATTCAGGGCGATAGCGCCTAAAATAAACTTTCTAGAGGGACAACATTTGATAAAAGTATTTCTGATCTCTTGAAAAGTTCGATATTGAAAATGGGAGAGCTCTATTCACATTTAGTGAAATCTCCCATATAACCCCGACCGGGAATCGATTTAATGCTGATAAATTAAATCACATTAAAATTGCACAAGGAACTAGAGCAAAACTTTCCAAACATCCATCGGACAGATCGAAAGAACAATACATCCCAAATATTATTGATGAAGTGTTCATTTTAATTAATTAACTAACTTCAGATTAAAAAGTAAATCTTTAATAACTTTTCCGACAAAGCTGATATCCATCCATTCAAAAGCTATATATTTCACGTATGTATCTAAAACTAAGAGTGTATACCCTATAATTTTAAGGCTTATCATTGTTAAAGCTTTGACCTAAATCAGTCCGCTAACTTCAGAGTTTTACATAACTAATCAAGAACTTTTACTAGTTGGATAATTTGTACGAATTAAATTGCACAACCCTCACTGGGCACTGTGTTTTTGTGTTGCATGCCAGAATACTTAAACTTCATCAAATCGATGTGCTATTGCAAATGTAAGGGCATCTACATTTTGAAGCATCTTTTCTGCATGGTTTATCTGGTCTATCGAACTTTATTAAATGTTCGTAAAATATGTGTCTATTTTATTTCGAAGCTACTGGCTGGCTTAAATATGCATTCTCTACTTGTAGTCTAGTAATCATTATCTTTCACAAAGGGACCACTTTAGATCCTAAGTGAAGCTTCCCTAGACATCAGCCACCTGCCCAACCTAACCTTAATTTTAAAGACTCTTTGCATATAATACTAGTTTAACCAAATTTTGCTAGGAATTACATTAAGTACTTTTGCAACACCATTGGTGAAGGGTATCCAAGATTCGGCAAAGCCGAATATACCACTCTTACTTGTTAATATTTGAAAATGTATGATAATAAAAGGCAACGCATTACACGGTATTGAATACTGTTCGATTAATAACAATTTTAACAAAAGTGTCTTGAACGACAAATAAAAGAAGTCTTTCTTAATACACGTTATAATCAAAAAACTTGAAACTTTATTTTTCTTAATAGCCTTTAAAGCGGTACATATGTAAAAGAAAAAAACAGTAATATTTTGGAAGCAAACCAATAAAGCAAAATTTAACGAAGTTTTCGGAAATAAGTCCAAGGCGTAGATTAAAGTTTGTAAATCGGAGCTTTTAAATGATTATAAAGTGATGACAATTTTGAAAAACGAATGTTTATTAAAAGACATGAATTTTAAAGTAATAATAAGTAGGTATACATTTAAACAAAATTCTAAATAAATGAGTGTAAAATAAATTAATAAATGGTAAATAAATGTTAGGCTTCAACAAATACCAATGTTATTTGAATACCAATGAGTATTTTAAATACTTTAAACAATAAAAATACTAAAATGATTAAAATAATGTTATATTCTAAAAAGATTTGTGGCAACCTTCATTTTGAATGTGAAATGATAAATTAAAATTAAAAAAAAATAATTATTACTGAAATGGAGGAATTTTAGGTATTTAATTGTCCCCGCACCGGAAAATAGAAATAAAAGGTTTTCTAAAAATGTCAATTAATTTTTGAAAATAGTAGGCAAATAGTGTGCAAAAAATTTCATTAAGCTGCCATAACTTCTTCGACTTTTTTCAAGTTTTACTATGTGGACCGTCCACTGTGCGACGCGTCCATGTCGACCACGAACCATCTTGTGCCTTACTTAAATCCCCGTTTATTTAAGCTCTTATCTATTTAAACAGACCTTTCTTACCAAAAACAATTATGTTAATGCTTTTTTTTTGTAAATTCGCTAATTATTTCTTAATATTCCGTAATCTAGCTATGAAAATTTTCAGAAATCTAAATTTTGACATTTGACCTCGGTGAAGAAAGGGTTAATCTCGTCCAATATTAAAAACCCCTTTAGCATAGGTTTTCCGTAAACGAAGCAATAATATTAATTATCTTTTTTGTTAAAATTGAATACAAGTAAAATTTACTGAGCAGTTACTCGAATTTGGCCCAACAATTTACGTTTTCACGAAATTCTTCAATTTAAAATCGAAACGGTTCAAGATATCGACCTAATTTTTTTGGGGTTTTATTCTCCCATTTGTCTGTTTTACAACACTGGAGAGCAAGTTATAAATTTGTAATATTTGTTGAACAACATTTTCAAAAAATTAAAAAATTATTTTTGAAAACGACCTGAGAATTTTATAGCATATTTTTAAAACAGGGTATATGACAGCCATCTGGGAAATTTCCAAAAAGTATTTTTTTTTTGTTTCTTAATTTCACTCACATTTCACTCTGTTATTGTCCCTTTGTTCTATGAAATCAAAGTACTGTGCGATCTGAGTTATTCTCTTTGTAAGAGTCTCCACGTCTTTTCATTTTAATTACTCCTGACGTACCAATTGCGTCAATCAATGAATATTAGGCCCACGCTATGTTGGAAGTGATTGGATACTTCGAAATCCAACAATGGAAATTTCATAATTTCATTTGGAAATTTCTCAATTTCATTTTAAATTTTCTGAATATCAAATGGAAATTCTCAATTTAATTTGAAATTTTCGCAATTTCAACCGAAAATTTCCAATTTTATTTGTAATTTTCTCAATATCAACCGGAAATTCTCAATTTCATATGGAATTTTCTTAATATCAACTGGAATTTCTTAATTTCATTTGGAATTTTCTCAATTTCAATCGGAAATTATCTATTTCATTATAACCTTCACCATCATAGGTAGAAGGGGTATATTGGGTTTGTTTTGTTGTTTGTAACCCATAGAAATATTGGTCTGAGACCTTTTAGTATACCAATCGACTTAAAATCACTCCCTGAGTTGTTTTAACGATGCCGGTTATCCATGTAAGCTTGTTATCATTCTACAGGTCGTAACTTTAAAGATAATTTGATGAAATTTGGCACAGGCTCATATTTTGGTCCAAGGACGGTCCTTATTCTTTTTGGGTAAAATCGGTTTACTATTTCTATTACCTTCCATAGGGATGCCTTCCGGGAATAGAGTTTTTGGTCCTTTACAGAAACAAATTTAGTTGTATTTTAATAATATTCGGCACAAACGGCCCATATTTGACCATACCTCCCATATAAGACACATTCTCAAAAGACGTTTATATACACATAAAAGTAAAAAATAAATATAAAACAACTCTAAAGATAAATGCACTTGATTACTTAAACTTTGCACTGATAAATATTTTATAAATATGAACCAATAACCAACATTTGGTAACAATCGGTCGTCAATTGACCCTAGCTCTTATTAGGGCCTTAGTCGGAAATTATATAAATCTCGAAATTTTGAAAAAATAGCACATAGTATATGTATGTCTCTAAGACTTAAGGAAAACTTGTTTAATTGTTGGTCCATACTTGACCTTAGTAGCGAAGGGTATTATATAGTCGGGCTTGACCGACTATAGCTTTTCTTGCTTGTTTTATATTCAATTTCAACTAGAAGTGGCGTAGATGATAAAGCAATTTTCATGCACTTTTATTCACAAATGTTTATGAAATATTTAAAATTTTGGTTTTTACTTTGCCCAAATTTTTTAAGGGTTTGTAAATAACTCTTAATCTAATGGAAGTACATATGGCCAAAAATCAAATAGTTTTAATTTTCGGAGTAAATACAAATCAAACAATTTTTTGATCACACACTAAATTGTTTTTTTGGGTTGTTTAACCGACCTTAGTGAATGTGAAATCCCTTCGAGTTAATGATTTAAAAAAAAACATTAAAAACCATTTTATTTTGTTTAGTATAATGTTGATTAGGAGACAACTTATATATTTTCAGTCGTTTTGTTATTTTATGGCAATTTATAAATATGCCTTAACACGAAGAAATAATTCAATTATGCAAGTGAAAAGACAATATTGGTTTTATTTTTAATCGCAATTTTCGCGAAATCTAACTAATGTACAAGTTTATTTTAAAGCAATTTTGTATTTAAATTTAAGTTTTAATAGGTTAATATCTTTTTAAGATATAAAATTCTTATTTGGTCCATCAAATCGTTAATCCTTATAATATTTTGGTGCGCTTTAGATCTAAGGTAAAGCTTTTTTTATGTTATACCTATATGGTAAACATTAGTGAGATATATATCAAACGATGCGAAACTGAAAATTCTACCGAATCCTTATCTAGTTTTTTTGGAATTCCTTGAGGGGGCCGATAAATATATGAAAAAAAATTAAAAAGTGACGAAAACGTGCTTAGAATTTTAGCAGCCATTAAGTAGTATTAAAAGTGATGAAATTAAAACTTAGAGGGCAATAGATTCATCCCCCAAGTTGTCTATTTGGTAGAACAACGACTTGGGTCCAAATATTAAAACGAATGAAGAAGAAGACAAAAAAACGTGAATACTTTAGTCGATTTTTTAAACTTGCATCCCAATTACGTTAAACAGTGCAAATTTGCACTACAAAGATTTTGTGTTTCATATTCCGAACTCCTAAGAGTACAATAATTATTCGAGTTGAAATTCGGTTTCAAAGGAATTAAAACTATTTGATTTTTGGCCATATGTCGATATGAAGTACGTATGTTCATAAAGCACATAAAACTAGAACCATTTTGAGCCTACGGGTACACAAGGGTTAATTTGTATAAACATGTAATTAAAGGCTTCTTTGAACTATTGGTTGAATTTTTATTCAAATATAATAATAACAAGTAAGAGTGCTATATTCAGCTATGCCGAACGTTAAATACCCTTCACTAATGGTGTTACAAAAGTAAAGTATAGAAATGAAAGAGTTTTTGGTGAAGTATGTATGTTTCTGAAGACTGATTTAGGTGAGTCCTACATACTATAATATATGTATATTGATTTTCTGATCTGAGAATGTTTCAAATCTCGATAATTAACAAGGCTTTTAAATGTATGTATGTCCTCATACATTTAATTTTTGGGCGATATATGAATAATACTTTAATTAGTGAATAACCTTGTTTTGTATTGGGTCTAAAGCATTTTGGAGGTAGATTGAAATACAAACAATTTCAGAAATTACACAACATTGTAACATTTCGCACCTTGAGACTGGTCGTATTTAAATGCATATATCTTAAAAGTTAGAGAACTGAATTAATAGTTACTTTAATGAGAATATTTAGCGGACCTATTAATGGCCATCATAATGTTCAAAAGTCACTTATTTAAGACATATGTATGTCGGTATGCTGAAATCAAGTTTGATGAGCTTCTACATGGCATACCGACAACTTATATGTATAGGTATTAGATGTTAATAGTGTGTTACAAAGTACACTATTAAATTGCAACATATAGTTCTACTTACAACTGAGATATAGCCAAAACTCGAAATTCGATGATAAATTAAAATTGTTTTATTTTCTATTAAATTGTATTTTGTTAATTTGTATAAAAACCGTTTTTTTTTTTTTTTTGTTCAAAATTCCATAATTTACGGATATTATACTGATATGAATTATATATCAGATCTTAGAAAATCCTCCAAAAGCAAAAGGTACATCACAATCTGGATATTGCCGAAACTATAAATTCGTTATCCCGAAAATTACCAAATTAATTTTTTTTTAAACTGTGTATTTAAAAAAATTTTTGAACTTTATATCAAATTTTAGGAGATCATTTAATGCAACACAGTATTGAATTTCATCAAAATCGGTAGATCAATCAAGAGGTACCGCCAAAGCAAAAGATGTCGATGTACGCAAATTGGCAAATTTTAGATTTATCAAAACCGGTCTATAAACACCAGGGATATCCCCAAAATTCGATGAGAATTAAAAAAAATTTTTGTTAAAAACTGTATTTTTCAAAAAAAAAAAAAAAATCGTCAAAAGACTGTGTTAAAAAAAACAAGTAAGAGTGGTATATTCGGCTTTGCCGAATCTTGGATAACCTTCACCAATGGTGTTGCAAAAGTACTTAATGTAATTCCTTGCAAAATTCGGTTATACTAGTATTATATACAAAGAGTCTTTAAAATTAAGAGTCGGAAAAAGAAAAGCTTTTCGGTGGCATCATCATCTAGAATAGTTATGCACCCAAAGGTTAGGTTGGGCAGGTGGCTGATGTCTAGGGAAGCTTCACTTGGGTTCTAAAGTGGTCCCTTTGTGAAAGATAATGATTACTAGACTACAAGTAGAGAATGCATATTTAAGCCAGCCAGTAGCTTCGAAATAAAATAGACACATATTTTACGAACATTTAATAAAGTTCGATAGACCAGATAAACCATGCAGAAAAGATTCTTCAAAATGTAGATTTGCAATAGCACATCGATTTGATGAAGTTTAAGTATTCTGGCATGCAACCCAAAAACAAGTGCCCAGTGAGGGTTGTGCACTTTAATTCGTACGAATTATCCAACTAGTAAAAGTTCTTGATTAGTTATGTAAAACTCTGAAGTTAGCGGACTGATTTAGGTCAAAGCTTTAACAATGATAAGCCTTAAAATTATAGGGTATACACTCTAAGTTTTAGATACATACGTGAAATATATAGCTTTTGAATGGATGGATATCAGCTTTGTCGAAAAAGTTATTAAAGATTTACTTATTAATCTGAAGTTAGTTAATTAATTAAAATGAACACTTCATCAATAATATTTGGGATGTATTGTTCTTTCGTTCTGTCCGATGGATGTTTGGAAAGTTTTGCTCTAGTTCCTTGTGCAATTTTAATGTGATTTAATTTATCAGCATTAAATCGATTCCCAGTCGGGGTTATATGGGAGATTTCACTAAATGTGAATAGAGCTCGCAAATGTTGTCCCTCTAGAAAGTTTATTTTAGGCGCTATCGCCCTGAATATCAATATTGTACAATGTCTTTATACTAAATGTCATCATCGTATCTTAGGCGAAGTTATACGTGAACGGATTTCTCCCAATTGCAATTAAAAAATTTTAATTTTCGTTGATATGTGAGATACTTAGATACATATGTAGGTTTTGAACGGATATTATGTAGTTAGCTGCATTTTTGTACTTCCTAGGAAGAGTACCTATAATTTGATATATAATACATTCTCAAATGTTATCATAATGTTCAAAAGTCAGACACAAAATTAAGATTAATGCAGAGTGTCTGTCTGCTAAAATCAGATTTGTGGAGCTCCTGGATTTTACACAAAATTTTAGGATATTGTCCCACCCTGAATTTTATCATTGTCCATCAAAACACCATCGCTTAAACGCTAAATTATATCTACCACAAATTACCGAATGCATCAGGATTTAGGTAATCTCCTGCGAAGGACGCTATTAAATTTCATCAAAATAAACACCTGAGATATCGAGAAAACAGGAGCTCCAAAAACTTGACTACAACAGAAAAAATTACAGACAGATAGACGGACGGACAAAAAACAGACGGACGGACGGACAAACAAACAGACGGACGGATAGACAGACAAACAGACGGACGGACGGACGGAGGTCGCGAAATCGATTCTCCTGCCGATTCTGAGTTGATCGGTACAATTTGAATGGTATTCGTAATCAGATTTGTGGAGTATAGATTTGAGAAAATCCTCACACAAAGAACGATGTCAAATTTCATCACAATTGGTCCATAAACACCTGAGATATCGCTGAAACAATACTTACAAAATGTAAACAAAATTAGACACGTACTTTGGGCAATTTGCTGTACATCAAATGTAGTGTTATGGCGATATCTCAATTGTTTATAGACCGCTTTTGATAAAATTTAATAACGTGCTTGGCGGGGGAATTTCCTAAAATCTGATATAAAATTTATGTAGGTCGGTGCTAAAGGAGGATGGTTTTTCCTATTTCTGCATTTCATTTTTTCAACAAACATTCTCTAATGCGAACTTTGGGCAATTTGCGATACATCAAATTCAGTGTTTTGGCGATATCTCAGTTGTTTATGGACAGAATGCTTTGGGAAACTATTTCCTACAATCTGATATATAACATATTATCACATGTACACCAGGAATATCTTTTTTCTCTTGTTATTTAAAAGTGTGTTTCAATCAAAAATTTTAAAATTTTCATCTAATTTTTGATATTTTTTCGATATTTTCGGTGTTTATAAACCGATTTTAATGAAATTTAATAGCGTTCATTGCTGGAGAATTTCCTAAAATCTGATATATAATTTATGTAGGTCCATCCTCCAGGGGCTTCTGAAACTTGATTTCAACAGACAGACAGACGATCCTCCTCCCGATTTTGAGTCGATCGGTATAATTTGTATGGGGTCTACGATCACTAATAAAAAAATTACAAGCGGAATCACAAACTTATAATACCCTTTCACCTATTGGTTAAGGTTAAGTTTGAACTGTATATCAAAGCACAGAATATCCATGTACACAGATTGACAAATTAAAAAAATAAAAAACAGTATTTAAAAGAAAAATGTTTGAATTTCATATCAGATTTTAGAAAATACTCCAAGGCAACATGAAATTAAGTTTTATCAAAATCAGTCTATAAACAACAGAGATAACGCCAAAATTCAAAATTCGATGAGAATTAAAATTTTTTATACTGCATTTAAAAAAAATAAAATTCGTCATCGAAGTTTAGTATTTTAGCGAGTGTAGTCGAGTAGCGGGTGTTTATGGACTGATTTCAATGAAATTCAATAGCGTGCTGCGTAGTGAAATTTCCTAAAAGCTGGTGTATAAGTCGTATACACACCAGGAGCTCCACAAACTTGATTTCAACAGACGGACTTGGCTAAATAGACTCTCCTGGCGATTCTGAGTCGGTAGAAGTTTTATGGATGACAAACTTATAATACCCTTTTACCTATTGGTGAAGGGTACAAAAACATGTAGTGTTTAATACCTGTTTTGAAAAAAAAATATTATTTTTAAAATGTTACTTTTGACCCTTTTAATAATAGGGTTAATGACATATATATATATATATATATATATATATATATATATATATATATATATGTATATATATATATATATATATATATATATATATATATATATATATATATATATATACTGAAAGTCGTTGTACCCACGCTCCTGAACATATGCAATACAAAAATTTACTATTTCAAGTTTAACTGGTTTTACAGTTTTAAGATCGTTTTTCTGCTATAGCAGTTTTCAAATAGTCGGATATTTCATATAAAATTGTGCCAACAATATGAAACAAAACCACCAAAAACTACTTCCAAAATTTCATACATAAATTTACTATTTCCTTCACATATTTTCGTGGTGTGCTAAAATGATTTTAGCTTTAGGAACCATTTTATACGACAGTAAAAAGAAAGGAGATGAATTTTTTTCAACAACATAAAGAAGAAAAATATGTTATTGAAACTTATGTTGTTGTTTTTCTGTTCTCCTTTAACACAAATTTAACATATTAATTCTTTCTTCACCCTCTCCACCCCCTCAAGATCACTTTTAAATAATTAATTTTACTTGTGCCAATCAAATTTAATAAAATATTTGTAAAGGTTTCTTGATTCTTTATTTTATATTTCTTGATATTGTTCATTTTAGTCAAAATTTTATTTTTCATATTTTCAAAATAGTTATGAGAATAAATTTTACTGCGAGAAACATTTTCGTTTTCATAACTAAGAACGTAAAACTTAATGCTAAAATGAAAAAAATCATATTCTTTCTTTTTTCTTTCGTATAAAATAGTACCTAAAAGCTAAAATCATTTTAGCAAACCAAAAATATGTGAAGGAAATAGTAAATTTATGTATGAAATTTTGGAAATGGTTTTTGGTTTCAGTTTTTATTCAAATGAAAAGGTGAGAGATGTCATATTTTATCCTTGTTTAAAATAAAAATATGAATACGATTCATATTTACTTCGAATATGATAATTAGGGGGAAAAATTAAAAATTAAATATTAAACCCTGTTTTTTTCAATAGTTTGTTAAACGAATCCGAAAAACAGTCCCTGGAGATTAGTACAAAGAAAAATTTAAATTGATATCTCTAACGGCCGTACCTGCGACTTATGTGGGATTTATATAACTCAAGCGGCTGACGACTGAATGAAATTTACATGTGTTTTGTTATTGTAACAAAAACAAAATACATGTAAATTTCACTCAATCGTGAGCCGCTTGAGTTTTATAAACCCCACATTAAAGTCAAAGGATTTGGACAAAAACTAAATTTTTCACGAAAGTTATAAAAAAGCACGTGAATTGTTATATATTAGCAGTTTTTATAAACAGAACTATAATTATGATTGCTTCGATGGGTAGAAATATATATGTGAACTTTGGTTGAAATAGGATGTCATTAACCCTATTATTACCAGGGTCAAAAGTAAAATTTTAAGATATTACATTTTTTCAAAAAAGGTACTAAAAACTACGTGTTTTCATTATTATATTTGAAAAAAATTTCAACGAATCGTTCTCAGAAGTCTTTTATTACATTTTTACACAAATTACTCCTTGAGTACCCATGGACTCAAAATGGTTCTAGTTTTAAACTGAGAAATATTTTTTTTAGAAAATTACCCCTCAAATAACCAGGAGAAAAATTACCTTTTATAAGAAATTTTTCAAAAATTTACTTTTTATGAAAAATATTTGTAAAAAATTACTTTTTATAGGACATTTTTTTTAAATTTTCTTTTTATAAGAAAATTTTCAAAAATTTACTTTTTATAGGACATTTTTCAAAAATTTCCTTTTTATAAGAAATTTTTAAAAATTTTGCCTGATATGTATATTAATTTTCTTTTGTTCATACGAAATGTAAGTCCTAGCAATATTTGCTTATACTAGTTGTAGTGCGTCAGCATGAGTTCAGAATATAACTAACTTTTTATTATTTCATTGTCCTTTTGTTTTCATACATTCTTTCTTAAATCTACGTTATGTGACAGAGATGCCAGATCATTATATTAATTAATTCCTAAAATAATATGATTTTCGATATCTGACACGCTCTCCGTTAAGCTTACAAAAAAAATTTATTGTGTAAATATAAGATGTATAATAGTTTGAAAGTATAAAAAAAGTTTTGCCATTATAAAGAAATTTCAATTGTTATAGATTTTAATATCTAAAGTTTAATAAGAAAAATAGCTCTATGAAATTGAACTGTTAAAGCTTGTTATTGGAAAGAAAATATACACATGTATGTATGTATAACATACGTGCATATATTTTTTTTATCTAAAATATGTTCAATCAATTTCAGATATCTTAACTACCTTCCCCTCACGACGTGGCCTTAACTCTCTAGAAGCTCCATTTGATGCTGATTCACTTGTATCACGATCACGAATTTGGTGGCGTTTGATTTCTCGATTGTTGTGTGCTAAAATACAAGAATAAGAACGAGGACCAAGTTGCTGTTTGATAGTAGCCTGAGACCAACTAGGCTTATTTGGGTTTCGGTAATCTCGAATTAAAACATTTTGTCCACTTGAAAATTTAACATTACGTTTGCCCTTGTAAATGAAAACATTTTTTGCTTGAGCTTCTAAGATTTTGTTTCTTGTTAAGGGAGGTTTTAAATTACTAAAATGAGTTTTCAACGATCTTCCAAAAAATAATTTGGCTGGAGACTCTCCAGTGGTACAGTGTTCAGAATTTCTATAATCGATTAAAAACCTGTTCAGTGCCATGTCAATTGTACAATTTTTATCTGCTTTTAAGTTTGAAAGAATTGATTTTTTTAAAGTTTTGATAACATTCTCTGCCTGGCCATTAGTGGCAGGATGGCCAGATGAAGTGAAGATATGTTTTACATTATTCATTTTTAAAAAAATTTACAAATTCATCTGATGTAAATTGCCTGCCATTGTCACTTACTAATACATCATTCAAACCGTATCGAGAAAAAAGCTCTCTCATTTTTGAGATAGTAAAGGTAGATGTAATTTCTTTAGTCTTGAAAACTTCAAAAAGGGTGGTCAATGGCTTATGATCGGTTTTCAAAATAAATTTATTTCCTAACAAATATTGTCGCAATTTCATAACACAGAAGATTATGGCAAGTGCCTCTTTTTCTAAAGTACCATAGCTCTGGAAACAAATTCAATTGGTTTAAGAGCACCATCAATTTGATGCGCAAGAAGTCCAGCAACAGCTTTATCACAAGCATCAGTTGTCAAAACAATGGGTAATTGGGTATTGAAATGAACTAGTACTTGGTCAGACGTATTGTCTAATTTGATATTGGTGTAAGAACTCTGGCATTCTTTAGACCAGTAAAACTTTTTATCTTTACGTAGGAACTCATACAATGGTATCATTTTTTGTGAAAAATTATTAATGAATTTTGAATAATAATTTACCATTCCAATAAAAGCTCTGACTTCAGAGATGTAAATGGGAACAGGAGCATTCAAAACACTTGTAATGCGAGTTTCATCTTTGCTTAGCCCATTTTTATCTATTGAAAATCCTAAATAGGAAATTTTTGGTTCAAAAAATTTGCATTTGTTTAGATTTAATTTTAAGCCAGCTGATTTTAGCTTGTGTAAAACTTGTTTTAAAGTGCATAAATGTTCTTGTAAGTTCTTGCCTGTAACTGTTATATCGTCTTGATATACAACAACATTTGATATGCCTCGCAATAATTTGTCCATTGTTTTTTGGAAAATAGCTGCTGCTACTTTAATACCAAAAGGTAGACGCTTTACTTTAAAAGTACCAATGTGTGTACACCATGAGCATAACAGTTGTGATTTCTCATCTAACAGAAGCTGGTTATATGCGTTTGATAAATCAAGTTTAGTGAACAATTCGCCAGATTGCAAAGAAGCGAATATTTCTTCTATACGGAGAAGGGGGTATTTAAAATCTACCAAGTGTTGTTTAAAGTAACTTTATAATCTCCACATATTCTAAGGTCGCCATTTGGCTTTAGAATGGGGACAAGTGGTGTTCCCCAGTCTGAATTATCTACTTGTTCAAGGATTCCTTGTTCTATCATCATACGTAGTTTACTTTCAACTTGTTCTCTCCAGGCTAAATGTACTGGACGAGGCTTAAAGAATATGGGCTTAGCTCCATCATGAATATCTAATGAAATCTTACTTATGTTATATGAACCGATACCATTGTCGAAAACCGTTGGAAATTCGTTTTTAATTTGGTCAATAATAACAGATTTACATTACTGACAGAACTTACTTTCCATAGCTCAAAATTAAATGCCCTCAAAAACGTTCGACCTAACAATGGTGGACTATTTGTATCAGTAACAACAACCGTTAAAATTTTTGAACTGCCCTCGTACGTTATTTTTGCATCATACTCACCAACAAGAGAAATTCTTTGACCACTGTAATTAACGTATTTACACTCTTTAAGAGGTTTATTTATTTTGTTTTCTTTGTAAAACTGATATGGTATCAACGTACAAGGCGCTCCCGTATCACAAGCAACTTTTAATTTAACACCATCAATTGTAACTTGAAGAGAGTAAACACCACATGGATATTTATTTGTAACACTGAAGATGGAATAATCAAAAAAATTGTTAACTGTGACGTCACTGTCTGAATCAGATACGTAATTGACATATTCTTCTCTTTTTTCGCGGCAGACCGATGCCAAATGACCAATTTTTTTGCATGAAAAACATTTGCTCTCTTTAAATTTGCAAATTTGCGGAATTGTGATTGTTCAAACCGCGATGTATATATGATTTTTTTTGTTCTGCCGCTGTTGTTGTTCCTTCTGCTTCCACCAGCTGCGCTGTCATTTTGTCCGTTATATTTTTTCTTTGACGACTGCTTACATAAGCTACATTAAGATCTTCATGAGTTTTATTCGTTAATTTTGTTTCCATAATCATAGCTTTTCTCAATGCCTCAAAGATTTCAAAGATTTTTGGTGGAAGTCCAACTTTAAAACGATTAAATATCATGATGTCTAAATGTTCTGCAAACTTGCAATTTAGGGCTAACTTCTTCACCCGGGCATACCATTCACTCACAGTCTCTCCGTCACCTCTTACTGAGGTGCGGAATTTTTTTCTTTCACTAAATATTATTGTAGGAGGGGTAAAATGAGTTTCCAATATTCCACAAAGCCCCTTAAAACTTCTTGTAGCATTAATCACAAAAGTACCAAATATTTATTAGTTTTTTAATACCTATCGATTGCGATGTCAATTATGTTTCTGTGTTTATTAGTTCAAAAGATACATATGAGTTAAAAAAGTACCAAAATATAGTTTTTACCCTTTTATATCCATATTAGTGCCATTTTCAAAAAAGGACCAAACACGTGTCCATTAATTTTTTTAGCCGATCCAAATAGAATTTCAATTTTGTTTGCATCGATGTTGGTTTCGAAGATATGATGTTACTAATTTCTACAGTTTCTTCCCTGTTTTACCTCCTAAGAGGTCGAATTTCAAAAAAGTACCGAACACGTGTCCCTTAATTTTAAGTGCCGATCCCAGATCAATTTCGTTTTTGCTTCTATCACTTTTGGTTTAGAAGGTATACTTTACCGATTTTTACCCCCAAAATTAAAAAATTACCAAAGACGTAGCTTATTTCTTTTCAATGTCAATCTACCAGTCAATGAATTATACTTCTGGCCTCATTAGCCTAAAAGATATCCATAGCTAAAAAGCAAAAAACCTACCCTTGAATATATGCCCTTTTTTACCCTTTTGTACCCCATTAATCGCAAAAGTACCAAATACGTATTTAATTGTTTTTTTATACCCATCGGTTCCGATATAAATAATGTTTCTATGTTTATTAGTTCAAAAGATACATATGGGTTAAAAAAAAGTACCAAAATATAGTTTTTACCCTTTTTTATCCTTATTAGTGCCATCTTCAAAAAAGTACCAAAACGTGTCCCCTTCTTATAATCCAATTTCAACTTTGTTTCTATCTATGTTGGTTTCTGAGATATGATGTTACTAATTTCTCCCTTCTCTACCCTGTTTTGCCCGCTAGGCGGCCGATTTTCAAAAAAGTACCGAACACATGTCCCTTAGTTTTTAGTGCGAATCTGAAGCCAAATTAATCTTCGCTTCTATCGCTTTTGGTTAAGGAGATATAATGTTACCGATTTTCCCTTTTTTATCCTTTTAAATTAAAAAGTACCAAACACGTATTTAATATTTTGTACTTGGCAATCGACCTCCCTATAAATTTTATTTCTAGCTTTATTGGATCAAGTGAAATACAAAGAAAAATGGACGTACCCTAAATTTTTCCCCCCTTTTACCCCTTCCTGTACCCTGGATCAATAAAGTACCAAACACGCGTCTAATGTTTTTTTCTTGTTTACCGTCTCCGTTTCGAATTTTTTTACTATGTTGATTGGTTCAAAAGATACACATGGGTTAAACAAAGTACCAACATTTTATTTTTACCCTTTTTACCTCCTATTTACCAAACACGTGTCTACTTATTTTTGTAGCTGATCCCAACGCAATTTTGGTCCTATGTCGTTTACTTCCGGAGATACAGCATTACTAATTTTTCCTTTTAACCCTTTTTACCCCCTTAGAGGCCGAATTTCCAAAAATCCCTTCTTAGTGGATCTATACTTCGAAAAAGGTACCCGCTATCAAAATTTCAGCTCTCTAGCTTTAGCCGTTTGGGCTGGGCGAAGATGATTCAGTCAGTCACGTTAGAGTTTTATATATATAGATAGACTAGCTTTATAACCCGCTACTTCGTTAGCGGCACCATTTCAATTGACAAAGTTACAAAATTTACCAAAATAACTTTTTCACTTATTTATCAATTCCGATATAAATTAAATTAAATACTTATTGGTTCTTAAGATACATATAGGACAAAATAAGTACCTACCCTCTACATTTTCAAAAAAGTACTACACACGCCTCCCTTATTTTTGTAGCTGACCCAATTTTGATTGCTAACCCAATTTAAATCTTGTTCTTATCGCTTTTGATTTTGAATATTTTACAAAAGTTTCCTTTTTTTACCCGTTGTTTACCCCTGATCAGCCAAATTAAAAAAAAAAATCCGGATACATGTCCTAATATTTTTATTGCTGATCTTAACTCCATTTTTGTTAATTGAAAAAAATACCAAACACCTGTCACATATTTCTCCAATGTCAATAGAACAGTCCATAAATCATTGATTTATTTATTATTTTATATTGATTTAAACAACATGCACAGTTTAAAAGGAAAAAACCTATCTTTAAATTTTTGACCCGTTTTTGTTATTTTCGATTGCGGTATAAATTTTTTTTCTATAATAATTGATTCAAAAATTATATATGGGTCAAAAAAGTACCAAAATTTAGTTTTTATCCTTTTTATTCCCTATTTTTAGCTCATTTACGAAAAGTACCTACTAAAAACATGACTTTTTATTTTTCTATTCGATCTAAATCCAATTTAAATTTTTTTCTGTCGATATTAGTATCAGAGATATAACTTTACTAATGTTTTTATTTTCTACCCTATTTTAACCCCAAAATTGTTTAATTTGCAAAAAGTACTGAAAAGTCCCTTAATTTTTAGGGCTGATCTTAGACCATTTTAGTGTTTGTTTCCATCCATTAGGTTTAGAAGATATAATGTCATCGATTTTTCTCTTTTTTACCCCTTTGATTGACACATCTCTAATTTATACTTCTGACTTCATAAGCTTAAATTAATATTTTCCCGTTTTCACCTTTTGGAACCCCATTTATCGTAAAAGTACCAAGCACATGTTTAATATTTTGTTAATACTTATTGATTGTGGCATAAAGTGAGTCTTTATGTTTGTAAGTTCAAAAGATACGTATGGGTTAAAAAAAAGTACAAAAATATAGTTTTTACCCTTTTTGCACTTATTAGTGCCATTTCCAAAAAAAAAGTACAGAACACATGTCCCTTTCTTTTTCTAGCCGATTATGTGATTTATTCATTTTCTAGCCTCTTTTAACCATATGCGGCCAAATTAAAAAAAAAAATACCGAACCAGTGTCCTTTAATTTTTAATGCTGATCATAGACCAATTTAATCTTTGTTTCTATCACTTTTGATTTATGAGATATTACGTTACCGATTTTCCCCCTTTTTACTCCAAAAATTAAAAAAAGGAATCAATCTTATACTTCTGCAATGTGAATAGACCTGTCTGTAAATTATACTTCTGGCTTTACTTGCTTAAATGATATTCATAGTTTTTACTCTTTTGTGCCTCATTTATCGTAAAAGCGCGAAGCACCTTCTTAATTTTTGTTAGTCCTTATCAATTGTGATGTAAATAGAGTATTTATGTTTATTAGTTCAAGAGATACTTATAGGGTTAATAAAGTACTAAAATATAGTTTTTTCCCTTTTTCTCCCTTATTAGTTCCATTTCCAAAAAAGTACCAAACTCATGTCCCCTTTTTTGCAAGATGATCCAAATCAAATTTCAACTTTGTTTCTAACGATGTAAATTTCGGAGATATGATGTTACTAATTTATCCATTTTCTTTTTCAATTGTTTTCAATTTACTTTTTCAATATGAATCCACCCGTCTGTAAATTATAGTTCTGGCTTCATTAGTTAAAAACCTACCCTTGAATATTTCCCAGTTTTTATCTTTTTTACCTCAATTATCGTAAAAGTACCAAATACGTGTCTAATAATTCTTTGTTACTTATCAATTGTGACGTTTACTGTTTCTCTATGTTTGTTATTTCAAAAGATACGTATGGGTTCAAAAAAAGTACCAAACTATAGTTTTCGCCCTTTTTACCCTTATTAGTACCATATTCACAAAAGTACCAAATAAATAAAGTTTCTCGTTTTTTTTCAGCCCATCCGAAGCAAATTTTAACTCTATTCCTATCGTTTTGAATTTCGGAGATATGACGTTACTAATATTTCCCATTTTTTCCCTGTTTTAACCCCAAAACGGCCGAATTAAAGAAAAAAGTACCGAATACATGTCCCTTAATTTAAAGTGCCGATTTTAGACCGATTTAGTTGTTGTTTCTATCACTTTTGGCTAAGAGGATATATTTTTACCGATTTTTACCCCCAAAATTAAAAAAGTACCAGACACTTATTTTACTTTTTTCAGTGTCAATTTACCAGCCAATAAATTATGCTTCTGGCTTCATTAGCCGAAAAGATATTCTTAGCTAAAAAGCAAAAAACCTACTCTTGAATATTTTCCCTTTTTTTACCCTTTCGTCCCACATTAATCGCAAAAGTACCAAATACGTGTTTAATAGTTTTTTAATGCCTATCAGTTGCGATATAAATTATGTTTCTATGTTTATTAGTTCAAAAGATATATATGGGTTAAAAAAGTACCAAAATATAGTTTTTACCCTTTTTTATTCTTATTAGTACCATTTTTGAAATAGTACCAAATACGTGACCATTTATTTTTTATCCGATTCAAATCCAATTTAAGCTTCGTTTGCATCGGTGTTAGTTTCGGAGATATGATGTTACTAATTTCTCCCTTTTCTACCCTGTTTTACCCTTTAAAAGGTCGAATTTCAAAAAAGTACCGAACACGTGTCCCTTGCGTGTCCTTTTAGTGCTGATCTCAGACTAATTTAGTTTTTCTTTCTATCGCTTTTGA
Source organism: Stomorhina lunata (assembly GCA_933228675.1). Taxonomy (NCBI): domain Eukaryota; kingdom Metazoa; phylum Arthropoda; class Insecta; order Diptera; family Rhiniidae; genus Stomorhina; species Stomorhina lunata. Next base: position 30,557,977 of record OW121743.1, on the reverse strand, counting down.
TTTAGAAGATATATTTTTACCCCCAAAATTAAAAAAGTAACAAAAATGTATTTTATTTTTTCTTTGTCAATCGACCAGTCAATAAATTATACTTCTGGCTTCATTAGCCTAAAAGATATCCATAGCTAAAAACAAAAAACCTACCCTTAAATATTTTCCCTTTTTTACCCTTTTGTACCCCATTAATCGAAAAAGTACCAAATACGTATTTAATTGTTTTTTAATATCTATCTGTTGCGATATAAATTATGTTTCTATGTTTATTAGTTCAAAAGATACATATTAGTTGAAAAAAGTACCAAAATATAGTTTTTACCTTTTTTTGTCCTTATTAATATTTCCAAAAAAGTACGAAGCACGTGTCTCCTTATTTTCCTAGCCGATTCAAATCCAATTTTAACTTTGTTTGCATCGATGTTGGTTTCGGAGATAGGATGTCACTAATTTCTCCCTTTTCTACCCTGTTTTACCTTCTAAGAGGTTGAACTTCAAAAAAGTACCGAACATGTGTTCCTTAATTTTAAGTGCCAATCTCAGACCAATTTAGTTTTTGTTTCTATCACTTTTGGTTTAGAAGATATACTTTACCGATTTTTACCCCCAAAATTAAAAAAAGTACCAAACACGTAGCTTATTTCTTTTTAATGTAAATCTACAAGTCAATAAATTATACTTCTAACTTCATTAGCCTAAAAGATATCCATGGCTAAAAAGCAAAAAACCTATCCTTGAATATATTCCCTTTTTTACCCTTTTGTACCCCATTAATCGCAAAAAAACCAAATACGTATTTAGTTCTTTTTTAATATCTGTCGGTTGCGATATAAAATATGTTTCTATGTTTATTAGTTCAAAAGATACATATGGGTTAAAAAAAGTACCAAAATATAGTTTTTACCCTTTTTTATCCTTATTAGTGCCATTTTCAAAAAAGTACCAAACACGTGTCCCCATATTTTTGTAGGCGATTCAAATCCAATTTCAACTTTGTTTCTGTCTATGTTGGTTTCGGAGATATGATGTTACTAATTTCTCCCTTTTCTACCCTGTTTTGCCCGCTAGGCGGCCGATTTTCAAAAAAGTACCGAACACGTGTCCCTTAATTTTTAGTGCTAATCTCAAGCCAATTTAATTTTCGCTTCTATCGCTGTTGGTTAAGGAGATATAATGTTACCGATTTTTCCCTTTTTTACCCTTTTAATTGAAAAAAGTACCAAACACGTATTTAATATTTTGTACTGGGCAATCGACCTCCCTATAAATTTTATTGGTAGCTTTATTGGTTCAAGTCAAATACAAAGAAAAATGGACCTACCCTAAATTTTTTTCTCCGCTTTTCCCCCTTTTTGAACCCTGAATCAAAAAAGTACCAAACACGTGTCTAATATTTTTTTCTTGTTTACCGGCTCCGTTTTGAATTTTGTTACTCTGTTGATTGGTTCAAAAGATACACATGGGTTTAAAAAAGTACCAACATTTCATTTTTACCATTTTTACCCCCTTTTTACCCCCAATTTTGGGCCTATGACGTTTACTTCCGGAGATACAGCATTACTAATTTTTCCCTTTTTTACCCCTTTTTACCCCCTTAGAGGCCGAATTTATATACTTTGAAAAAGGTACCCGCTGTCAAAATTTCACAGCCGTTTGGGCTGTGCGATGATGAGTCAGTCAATCAGTCAGTCAGTCACGTTAGAGTTTTATATATATAGATAGATGGTGCGATTATCGCATGTCGATTAATGCTTATATTGTTTGTTTTTCTGATTTCGAATACAATTAAGCAGTAAGAAACAATATATCTTTCGGCAAGGCAGTCGTATGATAACGTTTTAGGTGTCATTCTTGTATCAAAGCCAATCAAGTTTTACATGTTCAGCAACAAAACTGGACAACGTCAAATTAACTCAGAAAGTGACTATAAGTCGATCAGTATAATAGACTTAAACTAATATACATTTTGTACTAATCGTATAAATATATAAATACTCCACCATAAGCAAGGGTTTGTGCGGATGTTTATTAATGAGAATTAAACCTCTAAAATATCCAATTGTAGGTGCAATAAAAATTTACAAGAATTTAGCCTATCATCATGTTATATAAATGAATATCTAACAAACACAATTACATTGTATTCGAAACAACCTCATTTAACTGAGCAGTGTTGGAAAAGTCTATACTGTCTTACTTTTCATTCGCAATTAATCTTTACAATAATGTATTTATTTGCTTTTCTCACTAACAAACAATGTACATACGTTATCCATTCCTGTTACTCATAATTTGTTTGAAAAAACTAAAAAAACGCTAGAGAAACAATTTGTTGTTTACAGTATTTGAATGGACAAAGTTTTAAAATTTACCAAAATTATTTTTTACTTGCTTATCGATTCCGATATAAATAAAATTATGTCTGTATCAGTTCTAAAGATACATATAGGTCAAAATAAGTACCTGCCCTCTACTGGTGACATTTTCAGAAAAGTACTAAACACTCCTCCCTTATATTCGTAGCTGATCCAATTTTGATTGCTAACCCAATTAAAATTTTGAATATTTATCGTTACAACAATTTCCTTTTTACCCGCTTTTTACCTCTAGTAGGCCAAATAAAAAAAAAATACCGAATACGTGTTCTTATATTTTTATTGCTGGTCTTAAATTCACTTTTGTTAATGTTTGTTTTTAACCCCTTAATTGAAAAAAAGTACCAAACACCTGTCTCATATTTCTTCAATGTCAATCAATTATAAATTATTTTTCTACCTTCATTGATTTAAACAATATTTATAGTTTAAAAAGAAAAAAACAATCTTTAAATTTCGAAAAAGAATCAAACACGTATTTGATACGTGTTTAATTTGCAAAAAGTACCGAATACTTGTCCCTTAATTTTATATGCTGATCTTAGACCATGTTTGTTTCTACCACTTTTGGTTTAGAAGATATAATGCCATCGATTTTTCCCTTTTTTACCACTTTAATTGAAAAAAGTACCAAACACTTATTTAAGTTTTTATTTTTAATGTGAATCGACACGTCTCTAAATTATAGTTCTGATTTCATTAGCTTAAATGATATTCATAGCTAAAAATATAAAAAACCTACCTTTGAACCCCATTTATAGTAAAAGTACCAAGCACATGTTTAATATTTTTTGAATACTTATTGATTGTGGCACAAAGTGAGTCTTTATGTGTATTAGTTCAAAAGATACGTATGGGTTAAAAAAGTACCAAAATATAGTTTTTAAACATTTTTACCCTTATTAGTGCCATTTCCAAAAAAGTACCGAACAGTATCCGATCGAAATTCAACTTCAACATTGTTTTTATCTATGTTATTTTCGGAGATATGATACTAATTTGTACCATTTTCTTCCCCGTTTTATCCATGAACGGCCAAATTTTAAAAAAATACCGAACTCGTTTTCTTTAATTTTTACTGCTGACGATAGACGAATTTAATTTTTGTTTCTATCACATTTGATTAAGAAGATATTGCGTTATAAATAAAATATAGTTTTTACGATTTTTCTCCCTTATTAGTTCCATTTTCAAAAAAGTACCAATCACGTGTTCCCTTATTTTGTCAACATTGTTTCTAACGATGTAAGTTTCGGAGATATGATGTTATTAATTTATCCATTTTCTACCCTATTCTACCCCTCAGCGGCCGAAATGACCGAACCATGTCCTTTAATTTTTAGTGCTGATTCCAGGCTAATTTAATTTTTGTTTCTATCACTTTTGGTTTAAAAGATATTACGTTACCGATTTTTCCCCTTTTTAACAAATAAATTAAAAAAAGTACCAAACATGTATCTTATGCATTTCAATATGAATCGACCCGTCTGTAAATTATACTTCTGGCTACATTAGCTCTAATGAAAATCATAGTTTAAAAAAACCTACCCTTGAATATTTTCTCGTTTTTATCTTTTTGTACCTCATTTTGTACCTCATACTTGTCTAATAATTGTCTAAAAAATACTTGTCTAATAATTCTTTATTATCGATTGTGACGTTAACTGCGTCACTATGTTCATTATTTCAAAAGATACGTATAGGTTTAAAAAGTACCAAAATAGAGTTTTTATCCTTTTCTAACCCTTATTAGCACCATATTCAAATAAGTACGAAACGCGTGTCCGCTTTTCTCCAGCCGAACCGAAGCAAATTTCAACGTTGTTCCTATCGCTTCTAATTTCGGAGATATGACGTTACTAATTTTCATTTTTTGGACCTGTTTTATACCCAAAACTGACAAATTAACAAAAGTGCTAAATATGCGTCCCTTATATTAAGTACCGATCTCAGACCAACATAGTTTTTGTTTCTATCACTTTTGGTTTAGAAGATATATTTTTTCCGATTTTTACCTCTAAAATTAAAAAAAAGTACCAAACACGTATTTTATTTCTTTCAATGTCAATCGACCAGTCAATAAATTATCCTTCTGGCTCCATTAGCCTAAAAGATATTCATAGCTAAAAAGCAAAAATCCTACCATTGAATATTTTACCTTTTTTACCCTTTTTACCCCATTATCATAAAAGTACCAAATACGTATTTAATAGTTTTTCAATACCTATCGTTTGCGATATAAATTATGTTTCTATGTGTAAAACACGATATGTTTTATTTGAGTAGTTGTAAGATACTGATTTTATTTTATTTAATTTAAATCTTAAATGCTAATAACACTATTTTTAAAACTAGTCTAGACTACCTGTTTAAGAACATATGTGGCCACATTTGTTATCTTATATTTATTTGGGTTTCATTTTTACCCTTAATTTTAAAACGCATGTGTTTCCACTTAAGTAATAAAACTATGCACACATGCGTAGAAATGATAAGTAATTTTTACCTAAATCTATTTATATTTTAAATATTAGTAATCCTTATATTCTAATGAAAATCCATGCTGATAAATAGCAACCATGAATGTACATATATACATATATATAAAAATTAAAAAATATACAAACTAAATTATGTTCAAGACATTTGAACACTATGTTAATTAGTTCAAAAGATACATATGGGTTTAAAAAAAGTACCAACATATTGTTTTTACCCTTTTTTATCCTTATTAATGCAATTTTCGAAAAAGTACCAAACTCGTGTCCATTTATTTTTTTAGCTGATAAAAATAGAATTTCAACTTTGTATGCATCGATGTTGGTTTCGGAGATATAATGTTACTAATTTCTCCCGTTTCTACCCTGTTTTACCTTCTTAAAAGTCGAATTTCAAAAAAGTACCGAACACGCGTCCCTTAACTTTAAGTGCCGATCTCAGATCAATTTAGTTTTTGTTTCTATCACTTTTGGATTAGAAGATATATTTTTACCCCCAAAATTAAAAAAAGTACCAAACACATATTTTATTTTTTTTCAATGTCAATCGACCAGTAAATAAATTATACTTCAGGCTTCATTAGCCTTAAAGATATTCATAGCTAAAAAGAAATAAACCTACCCTTGAATATTTTCCTTTTTTTACCCTTTTGAACCCCATAATTCGCAAAGTACCAAATACGTATCTAATTGTTTTTTAATATCTAGCGTTTGTGATATAAATTACGTTTCTATGTTTATTAGTTCAAAAGATACATACGGGTTAAAAAAAAGTACCAAAATATAGTTTTTACCCTTTTTTATTCCTATTAGTGCAATTTCCAAAAAAGTACCAAACACGTGTTCCCTTATTTTCCTAGTCGATCCAAATCCAATTTCAACTTTGTTTGCATCGAGGTTGGTTTCGGAGATATGATGTTACTAATTTCTCCCTTTTCTACCCTGATTTACCTAAGAGGTTTAATTTCAAAAAAGTACCGAACACGTGTTCCTTAATTTTAAGTGCCAATCACAGACCAATTTAGTTTTTGTTATTACCACTTTTGGTTTAGAAGATATACTTTACCGATTTTTACCCCCAAAATTAAAAAAAAGTACCAAACACGTAGCTTATTTCTTTTCAATATCAATCGACCAGTCAATGAATTATACTTCTGGCTTCATTACCCTAAAAGGCATACATAGCTAAAAGGCAAAAAACCTACCCTTGAATATTTCCCCCTTTTTTACCCTTTTGTACCCCTTTAACCGCAAAAGTACCAAAGACGTGTTTAATTATTTTTTAATATCTATCGGTTGCGATAGGGGTCGAAAGGGGGTGGTGAATGCTCAACATATGAAACCACCGGTTTCACATAGCCTCTCCCACTCAATTCCTAATGTCACCTTCACGTGGTGACCCTGTTATCCTGAGCAACTTGGCGAAAGATTGGGTAGCCAACCCCAGTGGGAAACCAGGTCAGGATAACTAACGACATGGGGATATTGGTCCTCCAAAACGGGGGTTAGGCGTTGGGTGTACAACCCACCCTAGAAAAAAAAACTGTAATGAACTCTGCACAACGTCCTTTAGGGCCTCTTATAATGGAATCAAATGGTAACGGACCTTCGCATCGTAAACGGATTAATGATTTGATACTCGGAACTTGGAACGTTAGAACAATGCTAAAAGCTGGTGCAATGACGGAACTCCACCTACAGCTCCAAAAGTACAGAGTTGACATTCTCGGAGTACAAGAAATACGTTGGAAAGATTCAGGTGAAATTAAAAAGCAAAACTACCGCTTTTTTATAGCGGTCATAGCAAACAAGGGTCAAGTGGTGTGGGTTTCATGATAACAAAAAGGATTTTCAACTCTATAATCAGTTTTACGCCGATTTCGGATAGAATCTGCCTCCTTAAAATAAAAGGTAAATATAACAACATCTCCATTTTTTCTGTCTACGCACCCGTCGAAGATGCTGATGATTCTATAAAAGATAGTTTCTACATAGAGCTAGAAAACGCCACCAGACACATCGGATCATATGACACAATAATTGTTTTAGGAGACTTCAATGCAAAAATCGGCAAAGAAGAATTCACGAAGGATGTCGCTGGTACCCACTCTCTTCATAATAAAACCTCATTTAACGGTGAGAGACTATGCCAATTCGCAGCGTATACTAACATAACTGTCAGCAGCACGCACTTCCCGCATAAACATATTCATAAAGGAACATGGAAGATGCCGGGGTCTAACTTAGTTAATCAAATAGACCATGTCTTGATAAATAAAAGAAAAAAAAGCTTAATTACTGATGTACACACCTGCAGAAATGCTAATATGGATAGCGACCATTACCTAGTAAAATGTATACTAAGACAAAAGATATCAGCAGCTTCAAAGCATAGAGGCAAAAAGCGCTTAAAATGGAACGCTGACAAGCTAAAAGACAGTACAATGGCATTAAGATACCAAGAAAAATTTCTCGAAAATCAACGCATAGTTAGCAATGAACAAAATTTACTCAATATTGACGACCACTGGAAAATAATTGAAAGCTGTGATAGAGAGCGCCAAAGAAGTACTAGGAGAAAAAGAATACAGACGTAATGCTGAATGGTTTGATGACGAATGTATCGAGGCGGTAGAGATTAAAAATAGATTTAGGAAAAAAATGTTACAGTGCAATACTAGGGCCAATAAGGATTTATATGCAACAAAGAGGAAAGAAGCGATGAAACTTTGCAAGAAAAAGAAGAAGGAAGCTATGAAAAGAAAAATAGAAGCAATAAACACAAATTTTAGTAGCCAAAAATCAAAAGAATTCTACAAGGGACTCAAAAGTCAAGTAAACGGATTTCAGCCGCGCTTAGATGCCTTAAAAAATAAAATAGGACAAGTAATAACAGAAAAACTGAAAATTATGAATTTATGGACAGAGCATTTCGAAGAACTGTACAATGTACCAACAGCAGATGAAGAAATCGATGACACTATTATAGAAATAAGGGAAGAAAATAGCGCTGCAGAAGCTGAACCCACAATTGACGAAATGCTAGAAATACTTGACAAAACAAAAAATGACAAAGCACCAGGTGATGATAATATCACAGCTGTACTACTAAAAGGTTTAGACGCAGAAGGTAAGAGGCAAATATTTAATTTAATAATAAGAGTATGGAGGAACAAATGCCGGCTGAGTGGACAACAGGTATCATAGTCCCAATCCACAAAAAGGGGGACAAACGTATCTGCGGAAACTATCGTGGAATTACACTTTTAAACGTATGCTACAAAGTTTTCTCCGGAATGATCGCAAGGCGTTTAAGTAACGTAGCGGAAACAGTGCTCGGGGAATACCAATGTGGGTTTAGACCCGGTAGGTCTATAATTGACCAAGTATTTGTCCTTAAACAAAATCTTGAAAAAAGTTATGAATTTAATAACGATGTTCATATGCTATTCGTTGACTTTAAACAAGCATTTGACAGCATAATCCGATCTAAGATCCCTAAAGTTTTTGCCACATTTAGCATAAGCACCAAGTTGACCCGCCTGACAATGACAACACAGCAAGAGCATGGTGAAAAATTTGATATAAATACAGGAGTAAGGCAAGGTGACAATTTGTCCACAGTCCTATTTAATCTATGCCTGCACTACACCCTTAAAAATTACACAGGAGCAGGAAATCTGTTCTACCGGTCAGGGATAATAATCGCCTACGCTGATGACAGGAATATTAGCTAGAAATAGGCGATATCTTGAAGAGCTGTTTATAAATATACAATCATCTGCATTGGACGTAGGACTTTTGGTTAATCAATCTAAAAGCAAATATATGATACTGTCTAGAGATGCCGAAAAAAGGCGACCCCGTGATCTCAACATTGGTGACCTCAGCTTTGAAGGAGTAAACCACTTTAAATACCTGGGTGTACAAATAACCAACGACAACAGCTCAAGAGACTGCATACAAGATCGTATTATAGCAGCAAATAAAACGTATTATGCATATAGTAATATATTTAAATCAAAACTATTGTCAAGAGCCTGTAAATTAAAAATATATAATACTATTATAAGACCTATAGCTACTTTCGGATCAGAAGTATGGTCCATGACGAGTTCTGAGGAGGAGTCGCTAAAAATATTTGAAAGAAAAATCCTTAGACGAATATTTGGCCCAAGAAAGGAAAATGATGAATTCTTTCTGAGAAGCAATAAAGAGCTTGTAGAGCTCAATCAAAGCGAAGATATTGCCAAATACATCAAATCAAAAAGATTAAGTTGGATAGGCCATGTATTACGAATGGATAATAATAGAGCTCAAAAACTTATTAATGACTACATCCCGAGTGATGGAAATAAGGAACTGGCGCACCCTTAGCCAAAACAGAGAGGAATGGAAAAGAGTTGTGCAGAAAGCCAAAACCCACCCCGGTTGTAGAGCTAAAAGATGATGATGATGATCGGTTGCGATATAAATTATGTTTCTATGTTTATTAGTTCAAAAGATACATATGGGTTAAAAAAAAGTACCAAAATATAGTTTTTACCCTTTTTTATCCTTATTAGTGCCCTTTTTAAAAAAGTACCAAACACGTGTCCCCTTATTTTCCTAGCCGATTAAAATTCAATTTTAACTTTGTTTCTATGTTGGTTTCGGAGATATGATGTTACTAATTTCTCCCTTTTCTACCCTGTTTTGCCCGCTATGAGGCCGATTTTCAAAAAAGTACCGAACACATGTCCCTTAAATTTTAGTGCTAATCTCAAACCAATTTAATCTTCGCTTCTATCGCTGTTGGTTAAGGAGATATAATGTTACCGATTTTCCCTTTTTTACCCTTTTAATTGAAAAAAGTACCAAACACGTATTTAATATTTTGTACTTGGCAATCGACCTTCCTATAAATTTTATTTCTAGCTTTATTGGTTCAAGTGAAATAAAAAGAAAAAGAAAAATGGATCTACCCTAAATTTTGTTCCCCACTTTTCCCCCTTTTTGAACCCTAAATCAAAAAAGTACCAAACACGTGTCTATTATTTTTTCCTTGTTTACCGGCTAAGTTTTGAATTTTGTTACTTTGTTGATTAGTTCAAAAGATACACATGGGTTTAAAATAGTACCAACATTTTATTTTTACCCTTTTTACCCCTATTTGTCTCTTCTGCTAAAAAGTACCAAACACGTGTCTACTTATTTTTGTAGCTGATCCCAACGCAATCTCAATTTTGGGCCTATGACGTTTACTTCCGGAGATGCTGCATTACTAATTTTTCCCTTTTTTACCCCCGTAGAGGCCGAATTTCCAAAAATTCCGTCTTAGTGGATCTATACTTTGAAAAAGGTACCCGCTGTCAAAATTTCAGCTCTCAGTCACGTTAGAGTTGTATATATATATAAATATATATATATATATATGTATATATATGTATATATATGGTTCCCCGACAACATTTCACTTGGAACAGGGGTACTTCTCTCAGACAATGATTTATTTTTATACTCATTGAAAGGGACCTACATTTTAACGCCGGCTCCGAACCGCAAATGCAATAGTTAGAGAAGTTTTGCATAGCCCAATACTCAATAACCAGTGGCTAGCTGAGTTACGGGGTGAACTGCCGTTTTTTTTTTAATTGTTTGTAATAATTTGAGTGTAGGCTTATTAAATTGTACCAATGTTCAACATAAATAAACGTAATAGTGAATATTTTTCTTCAGACTGTACAAAATGTATACGGCATTGTCCCCAAAACAGTCTACTAGCCAAAAAATTTTTAAATTAATCGAAATTAATTTTTTTTAATCGAACATTAGACTCGATATATCTTGTTTTGTAAATATGTAAAAAAAATATATTTCGATGATCATTTATACAAAAATTTTTACCAAATCTCACCCTACCTTAGGTCTCTTAGTGTTATACAAAAATTTAACATTTTTTACATGTTCATATCATTACTTTAATGTTAACATAGGTGGTCAACTCGAAAGCCATTTTGTTATTTATAAACATACATATATTAATAAATTAATTTATAAACATGAATTAAATATGTTATGAATTAAATAATGTTATTAACAAAGAATATAAATAGTTTCGTTAAAACAAATACAATGGATTTTATTTACAATTTATTGCTAGAAAAAATGTATCGTGCGTCACGTAGCGTGCGCCACATAGGGTTCACGGCTTTTGAGAAAAAACTAAACATTTTTTTGCCTGAAAATAACTTATTTTAGAATTCGCTTATATCCATCTTTCTTTTAGGCATTTAATTTTGTGTGCTTTATATGCAAAATTTGCTAAAAATTACGAAAACATACCACAACGTTCGAAGCTACTTCCATTTTTTGTAGCGTGCGTCACAATAATTTGTGATCAATTCTTTGGCAACTTATACAAGTTAAAAAAATATATATATATATGGTATTCTAAAGTACACTCAAGTCCTACTAAACACCATGTATAAGTTAAAGGTATCTCTCTGGAAAGACCAAAAATTTTTATATTTTAATCCAAAAATGCGTACGATCGTAGCGTTCGTCACGCAGGATTTGCCCAATTATTCTATATATATAGTTTGTGATTCGTGAACTCAGAAAACGTAAGACTTTATCTGAACTTAGTAAACCGTTGAGCCCCTTTTTGATAATATTTGGTAAATATTGTTCCTTCTTTATATACATATGATTGAATTTATTAATTACGTATGACGGTTATAAAAAAATTCTTGGTTAGTTATCTAAAACCCTAAGCGGACCGATTTAGAAATAACCTTTGGCAATGATATTTGGGAGTGATTGTTTCGTCAATCTATACAAGCCTTAGAATGTTAGGTTATACGGAATTAATGAAATATAAAACTTTCGAATGGATATCAGACCTATACTAGAAAAACTTATGGTTACTAACGTAAAATATCTATATCGGAAAAGTACTTGAAAAAATATATTTTTAATTTTATAATGCATTTTAGGAAATTTTCATCGATTGTAGGGCTTTGGAGATATTCCAGGTGTTTGTGGACCGATTTTTATCAAATTCTATAGCGTGCTGAGTAGGAAGATTTCCTAAAATCTGATATTGAATTATACAGGCCCATCATACATAAATATATTTTCTTTACAATGTTCAAAAGCCAGACCACTGATTTAAGATATACGAGTATAAAGTATACCCGTCTGCTGAAATCAAGTTTGTGAAGCTCCTCGGAAATACACCGATATAAATTATATATCAGGTTTTAGGACATACTCCCACAATACACACTATTAAATTTCATTAAAATCGGTCTATAAACACCTGAGAAATTGCAAAAAAAAAAATCAAATAAAGTTTTCTCAAAAAATTTGAATTTGGCAATTTGGAACACATCGATTTTACTATTTTAACCATATCTTAGGTGTTTATTGACCAATATTCATGAAATTTATGTGAGCCCATCGTCAATGAAAATGGTTTTTCTTATTTTTCGATTGTATTTTTTAAACAAATGAGCACTTTCGGCAATTTAGGGAACATATCAAGCAGTGTTTTGGCGGTATTTCAGGCGTTTATGGGCCAATTTTGATTTCCTATTATATGATATATAATTTATGAAGGCTAGTCCATCACGAGTATGGGTTTTCTTTTCTTTCTGAAATATACTTTTCAATGAAGAATTTTATGTGTCGCACATAAATTTTGGTATTTTGGCGATATCTCAGGCGTTTTTTAACCGATTTTGATGAAATTTAATAGCGTGCTGCGTAGGATAATTTATGTCGATACACACTCTAACAGCTTCACAAACTTGATTTCAACAGACCGACAGACGGACATCGCTTAATCGATTCTCCTGCCGATTCTGAGTCGATCGGTATAAATTTTGTGGGGTCTGCGACAAATAATGAAAAAATTACAAACTGAATGACAAACTTATAATACCCTTTCACCTATTGGCGAAGGGTATAAAAAGTCTTAATGTTAATAAAAATTAATATATTTTTTTAATATATTTGTTTCTATCAATAATCTCAACGCTGATGATGCTTTTGCTCATTTTGGATCTATCTTACAAAACCGTGATGATGTTCAAATAATAAGTTGGTGTTTGCCATATTTTATTGATGCCTTTACGGATTCCCCGTTCGAGTTCTGCGGATTAAATGCAGTCATTAAAAATCTGAAACCAAACAAATCACCAGGTCATGACGGTATTACATACGAATTTTATAAATATGCGCCAGAATGTTTTCTAAGGAACTTTTGATGGTATTTAATAATATAGTACCTATAGCATTTTGAGGCAAATTTTAAAGTTTTTATATATTTTATTTTATAAAGTGCTAAAATAAATTTAGAGGAAAGACATTGTACAAATATTCAGTTAATTTTGAATTATTTTATTTATTTTGTCCGACCAACACGTAGTTTACATAGTTTACAGTTTAACTCATTTTAATAATTTTGGAAATTATTCATACCAACAAAAACCTCCGTCGACTCATGCGCAACAACTTTGCTAAAGATTATAGTCTGATCAAATGCACAGTTTACGATTTAATTCATTTTGAGTAGTTTTAAGTGGCGCCACTTGAAGTTGTTCGTACCATATAAGAAACCTTTGTCTGCTTATTCGTAACAACTTTGCTTATGATTATAACATGATCAAATGCACAGTTTACGATTTAATTCACTTTGAGTAATTTTCTGTGGCGCCACCTGTCGGACTTTTTCCCCCTTTTTATTCCCTAATTTCTAAAAGTTCCATATGCATATTTGGTACTTTTTTGGTGCAAATTGAATTCGGTACATTTTATTAAAACGCAGTTAACATAATGTATAATGTTCCTATCATATTACTTTGGAGATGTTATGTTATCATTTTATCCCCTTTTTACCCATTTCGGCTCCAAAATCAAAAAAGTACCAAATACGTATTTCATGTTTCTTTTACATCTATTGATTGCAGTACAAAGTTTCTTTCTATATTCTTTAGTTTAAAATATAAGAGTGGGTTAAAAAGGTACCAAAAAAAACTATTTTCAGCCTTTTTTACCCCCTATCGAACATAGTTTCAAAAAAGTACCAAACACCTGTCCACTTATTTTCATAGTTGTTTAAAACGTAATTTTAATTTTGTTTCTATACCTATTACTTTAGGATTTTTTCCCCTTTTTACCCTCTTAGAGGCAAAAGTTCCAAAAGTTCCTTCTTCTTCGACCTATACATCAAAAAAGATACCCACTGTCCAAATTTTATCAAAATCGTTAGAGCCGTTTTCGAGATAGCCATTCTATATATATAAATACATACAATTATTGCTCGTTTAAGAATATAATAAGATAAGATATCTTCATGAAAATATTCCCTCATGTTTTAAAGTCAACTTTGATTCCACTATTTAAAAAAGGGTATCCAAAACTATCTTTAATAGATACTATATGCAAAATTTTCAACAACATTTTGCTAAATCGTATTGAAGACTGGGAAACAAAATACTCCGTACTAAACGAGTTCCAGGCTGGATTCAGAAGAGGATATTCCACGGTTGACAATATATTTAAGCTTACCAGTATTGTAAACCTAAACAATTTAAAATGCAAACATACATACGCTTTCTTTGTTGACTTTTCCAGTGCATTTGACATGATCCACAGAAACAGTCTATTTTATAAATTATATTGCCTAGGAATTTCTACGAAACTTATTAGAATTTTGATTCGTCTAACGAGAACACAGAAAGCAGAATCTGGGATGGAACAGTATTCTCCGAGTATTTTCCAGAAAATGATGGTGTTAAACAGGGGTACATTCTAAGTCCTCTCTTATTTTCATTGTATATAAATGATCCACCAGAAAATCTATCAAACGGATTACACATTGATAACATAAACATAAAAGTTTTGTTATATGCAGACGATATTGTCTGATCGCCAAATAAATTGCAAGAAATGATTGACACTCATGACTATTGTTTTAAATGGAGCCTAAAAGTAAATCTTTCAAAATCTAAAATTGTTGTATTTCGTAAGGGGCCAAGAATTTCCGCAGACTTAATGTGGCACTATGGTAATGATAATATTGATATTGTCAACAACTACACGTACCTAGGTGTTGATATAACATATAATATTTCTTTTAAAAAACATATACAAAATAAGCTAGCTGCTTCTAATATTGCAATTTCTTCCACTTGGTCTAAATACATTAACAACCCAAAGATATCAAAAAGTAATAAACTGAAAATATTTGAAGCGTGTTCAAAATCTATAATGTTTGTACCTCACTTCAATTTATCCCTCCTGATAAAAAAAACTCCCCTATGTGTATTCTGGAAAGATATAACGATTTTTCACAAGACGCATCAAGATCTCAATTTCATAATGTTTACTCAATACTGGAATACAATGTTATACCATCTCTTACTAAAAGTTTTTCATGTCGTGCAACCAGTCCAATTATAAAAGCTAGAGGAGGATTACTAGATCTAAACGCTAGATGTTTTAAAAACAACACTATTGGCACTTGCTCTATTTGTAATCTAAACGTACCAGAAAAAACTCGCCACTTTATCGGCATTTGTCCAGAATTTAGAATTCCTTACTTTGGCCATAACACTCTTAGTAATAGTAATGTAATCAATATACTAAATGGCTCTGATCTCACTACATTGTACAAATATCTTGAAGATTTTTTAAAATATAGAAAATTAATATTAAATTAATTTAATATTTAAATAATCTCTAATAAATTATTGCCAATCTGGCTAAGAGCAATATGATATGCCATTTATAGATTTTAATAATGAATAATTATGTATAAGCTAACTATTATAATGAATTTAAAAAATAAAAATCTATTAATAAATAATATTTAATAACATATTTTTTGTATTTTGAACAAAATTTGGTAATTAATTTTAAATATTACGAACTTTGACCCCGGGAAGGAAAGGGTTAAACATTCGATAAGTCTGAGGAAAAATATTCCAATGTTGAACATTGGACAGTGGGAAAATACGGCCAAAACTCAATAACTTGGTCATTTCTTGACCTTTGACGTTGAAATTTTCAGTATATATACATACTGCATACTATCGTCTGGGTGGATTCCACCCAAAAGCCCGAACTTTTAAGTAAACTATAAAATTTATGAAAATCTTCTTGTATCATAATGTAATCTAACTTTAAATAGTTTTTTATGTTTAGAAGTACATTCTGATATAAAAATCCGAGATTATATGTACATAAAATTTGTTTTAAAAAGACCTAGCGTTAACTTTTTTTTTGGTATTTTTTACCTATCGATAGCAACCTTGTACATTACATTTTGCTTATCCGCTAGTATAATAATAATCGGTTTCAATTTTTATTGAGATAGATTTGTTTTGACAATGTGTTTACCCGTCAGGAGCGTCGAAAATTCGATAAACTTGGGCCAGTCGTGAAATTTTTGAAACCTTCAATAAAAATAATGAAAAAATTTTGTTTATGGCGGTTATATCACGGTAGAGGAAAAGTTGGAAAGCTTAAACCAGAGGAAGTTATACACAAAAATTTGTGAATTCTGTTGCTTTCTAGCATAAATAGAGATGGTAAGCTGCTAGATTCTCCAAAGAGACCAGAAATAATTGGGTTTTATAATAAAATCAAAGGAGTAGTTGATACTAATATGTATAACGTAGCAAGACATGTTTGTATAACGTAGCAAGAAATTTGTATCGCTGTCTTTAGGTAATATTTGTATAACGTAGCAAGAAATGTTTATCGATGGCCTCAGATAATATTTGTATAACGTAACAAGAAATGTTTATCGCTGGCCTCAGGTAATATTATATTCCTTGCTGAATGTGGCCAAAAACCAGAATGATCCTGAAAACAATTCACAACCAGTCAAAAGACTTTAACAGAGTTAGTGTCAGATATGCGGTAATAAAAAGGATCAAAAAACAAAAGAAACATGCTGCAAATGCAAAATTTTTATTTGGAATCCCAGCCACCTTTTATGTACTAATTTCTATCAATTCACAAGCTCAGAATTAGAAGCAAATTACGAAAATCATGATGTTATGATTGATGGACTGAAATCGAGTTACCGAAATTTTCTTGGTTTTTTGCTCAATTTTTCCGCAAAATTTTACTCTGTTTAAAAAAAAATTTATAAAATATTTTTTTCTACAACTTTTCAGCTTTCCAAATCAGTTACCCGTAGAGGATTGGCTTAAAAATTTACTTAATTATCACTAGTTTTCCATAATACATTAAAAAATTGTATTTCTTGTTTTTAACGGAATGTAAATAAATCATATATAATTTGAAATTAAATGATAGATATACGTATAAATAAAATCAAATTAGTTCGGAATCTAAGTGATCATTATTATAAAAAATTACATTATCTGAATTTTTGAATTTGACAGTTAAAAAACTCAGGCACATAAAAGGATGGATTACACCTAACGATAGTAACGAAGTAAGTTAAATAGACGATAGTAATGGAGGGTAAATAATATACCTTTAGATAAACTGAAATAGTTTTTTTTTTTTAAATATAAAGAATGGATTATTTACTTAAATACAAAAATATACATATGAGAAGAATACCTATCCTACGATTCAAATCGGACATGTACTTTCAGAGATATTGGGCTCATACTATGAGCTTATAACCAGATTTTGTATGCTTCTCACAAATCTACAGAAAAACTTTAAACTTCGAATATTTTTTTTGGATTTGCAATTGCGTCCACAATTATGTGACCACTACCTGTACTTAAATAAACTATATAAGGGTCACTCAAAATTAAAAATTTATTGTTTTTAAACTTTATATATAAAATTTAGCATAATTAGAAATAAAGCTAAACAAATATTACATCACGCCTTTATTTCAGTAAAAGTAGTGATTTTTCCGCGATAATTTGCATAAAATTCTGAAGAAGAGGTGTCACTAAAAACGTTATAATTCCTAAAATAGGATATATATGATTCAATTCAGCTATTACAGAATGTTGAGCTTCAACCTCTATAAATCTCTAATAAATCGCAGTCTATTAAACTCTATATTTAATTTTTTATAGTTGTTTTTACTGCTAGAATTTTACATGAAGCATAGGTCAAAAAATGTCGAAATTGACGCGGTTGATTACTACAGGGTATCTACTTTTTAATCCAAAAAAGAAGAAGTTAAAATTTTACACGAATTCCCAAATTAGACGAATTTTATATATGGGTTAAAATATACAAATAATTTTATTAAGAACATATAAATAAATATTTAAACTTTGAGGAATTATTACAGCCTTAGTAGACAATGCAGTGTGGTAAAAATGTTCGTGAAATTCTACGGTTTCAAATCGCAGATACTACGAAACGGTTAAAAATATCACCCTTGTTCTATTTGTAATTTGTTTTCCAAATTGTTTTATGATACTGGAAAGCAAATTAATTATTTTTAATATTTGTTACACAAAGTTTTCAAAAAATTAAAAAATGATTTTTTAAACCGGTCTAAAAAAAGTATAATTTTCTAATATGAAAAAAGATAAAAGATAAGATAGGGTTGTAAATAATGTCTTACTTTGAAATTTTTTTATCCTTCACTTAATTTGTTGGCTGCATATCTTTAGGCGTTTCGTTAAGGACACAAATTTTCGGAGAACAATTTCAATAACTTCGAAACTACTTCATGGATTTTTAACGTTGATGACTTAAAATAAAGTTCTCTTTTATATACTTTAGTTGACTTTTATACTCCATTTAATTTTTTTAAATAATTTAAATTTTAATGGTTAAAATTTAGGCAAAACCTAAAATACTTCCATTTGTTAATATAAAAAAAGTTGTGGGCGGATGCGTCACTTCAATTTTCAAAAAAATTTGCACAGCTTGTATTTATGTTACGTAAAACAATTTTGGGGAAAAATATGTTTCAATTTCTTCACTTTCGTAAAATACGGTGCACCCTAGTATACACAACAAGAGAATTTGATCGTATTAAATTACAATTTTACTTAACCCTGTATATGGTTTATGTACTTATATTTCTATTTACAATGAAATCGAGAGAGATCAGACGACCAAATAGAAAGGAACGAAAGAAAGGACTTTTGGACCATAAAACTACAATATTTAAAGATTAATTTATTTTACTTCAAGGAATTAATCTGAAAGCAGTGAATCTTAAATGCTTTTATTCACAAAAGAAAAACATAATTCAAATTTGTGAAAAAGTAAATACAATAAATTAAAACTCACGTAAAGCACCACTATCTATATGTTTTCAGTAACTCTTTCAGATAGATACTAAAATTTGAATATAAATTAACGAAAGAATAAACCAAAACACACTCAAACCTTTTCATTATAATTAGGTAACAGCAGCATAATTTTACTCTGACATGAATCACTTAATAAAATGTTCGAATCTAGCTCAAGCAAATTAATAAATAGCTAAACAGGAAT
Organism: Stomorhina lunata; assembly: GCA_933228675.1. NCBI lineage: Eukaryota > Metazoa > Arthropoda > Insecta > Diptera > Rhiniidae > Stomorhina > Stomorhina lunata. The sequence continues at coordinate 30,538,662 of OW121743.1, read as the reverse complement.
TTATTATTTTTTTGAAACCGAGTTTAAATGTGTAATTTTTTTTTTTTTGGAAAAAATATAGACCAAGGCTCATTGTGGTGGACATTTCTTGTACTAAACACCTTTCATTTAAATCATATTTTTTCTTGTAATTTTGGCTTTAATATTAACCTTTGGTAAATTTAAATGCAATACATATTTCCTATTTCGAAAATCTTTTTGAAATCTAACGGTCAATTGTGGATTGGTTTGAACTCTAGGGTTAATAAGGCAATACGAATACTGTATATTTTGTCCGTGACATTTGATTTAACTCTGATGGTTCAAGAAATTTCTTTAAACTTACGAAAACCACGATACTTCCTTTTCAAACCAAACATCATCCTAGGCAGATCAATTTTAAGAAACATAAGTTAAAAAAAATATATAATTTAAATAATCCACTAGTTTTTGTGAAATAATTATATTTAAATTGATCTCGGTGCTTTATAAATTTATTTGCTTATATTTTTACATACCTTCTACCAGGTAAATTTAACATTACAATTTAGAAAATAATAAGTTCTTTGTCATAAATTGTTTTAACTTTGGATTACAATCCGACATCAAGCTTTCACTTGATTGAGATTCCTAAATTGCCTGCGAGCTCAGAATTGACTAGAGAATTAACACTAGATTGCCGAAGGAAGTCATTTTGACTGCTTTCCAATTTAAATCATGAAAACAATTGTGTATATAAAGGCACAGTTTCTTAAAATTTTCTGACTTTTACTTACTAATAACTTGTTGTATGACTGTAAAACATATAAGATATATTAAAAATTAATTTTAAACAAATTTATTTACACATTAGTTATTTTTTTTACATTGCAGTCATTTTGACTGCTTTGGGGCAATCTAGGTATATACAAAGTTTCCGTCCTTCTACTGTCAAGTCCAAAAACTATCTCTAAACAACCTTTCGAAAGGTTAGAAAATCCTTCGAAACAGACCTTTTGCCCATTAAAACCTCTGGAAAGTTTTTAACTGGTAAGAATAATTTTAGCATTTTGTTGTGAGAATTAGAAAATCTTTACCATTTTTTTTATTTTAAATTAGTTGATTTTATAAAAAAGGCCTTTCATCGAAAGCGCCCTTAAAAAAAGGAAAATTCTTCCATCGACTCGAAAAGAAAGAAGAAAAAGCATAAACACAAAGAAAACCAAACATCTCACGAATCACAGCATAAAAGGGTGCTATGGCTTATTTGGTTAGCACGTCAACTACTAAGCACAATATCACATTGAGCTTGGGTTCGATCCCTGGTCTCGGCAACATCAATTTCTGTAATTATTAATTTCTATTAAAATTATTGATTGCCACAGTATCTTCCGTCGGCGGTAAGCCTACAGCAATAACACGCCGTAGACGATAAATAAATAAAATTGGCTGTAGAACAAAAAAGCTTAAACAAATGCGTCTAAATAACAACAAACTTCACTGTTCTAAAAATAGATAGCTTTATCTATCCCTTTCGCCACCTTTCGCTTCTATACTATCCCCTTTCCAAAGAAGGTAACCCAATTCGTATATACTCTATATACAATTGTATAGGCAGTATTTGCCTCTTAAAAAAAAAAGTTAATCGAAACAGCTCATTATCAACGTCCAGCAAAAGATTTAGAAAAATCAGAAAAAGTGATATCAAAATTCAAAAGTGAATAAAACATTCTGTTTTAATATCCAAAATGTATAAAGTATTGGAAATTTCGCAAGAAATTTCGCTTAAATTTTAAGAAAAGTGTAAAAATTTCCCTAAGTCTGAAGGTGCCAAAAATCGTAAGAAATTGCATCAAATTCTCTAAAAATTGGATAAGATCAAAGTGTTAAAATGTTGCTAAAAAGATCTTTATAAATTTTTAAGAAGTCCGTAGTAAAATCAAGTTTCTATAAATCATGGCCTAAAGTTACCAAAATTTCTCTAAAATGTCTAAAACAAAAAGCTTAAAAATTAGTTTAAAATTTGCCTAAAAAATGATTTAAAATTTGCTTAAAAATTAGTTAAAAATTTGCTTAAAAAATTATTAAAAAATAAATAAAAAAATTATTAATATTTGCCTAAAAGGTGCCAAAAATCGTAAGAAATTGCATCAAATTCTCTAAAAATTGGATAAGATAAATGTGTTAAAATGTTGCTAAAAAGATGTTTATAAATTTTTAAGAAGTCCGTAGTAAAATCAAGTTTCTATAAATCATGGCCTAAAGTTACCAAAATTTCTCTAAAATGTCTAAAACAAAAAGCTTAAAAATTAGTTTAAAATTTGCCTAAAAATTTATTTAAAATTTGCCTAAAAATTAGTTAAAAATTGTTTTTTTTTGTTTATACTTTGAACGTATTTTTTCTGTATTTTATCCAATAAAAATCGTCAAATAAATGTGCAAGTGTGACTACAAATTTGTTATTATATTGTTTTGACAATATTTTACTCAAAATATTTGATTCAAATGTTTAATGAGTCTGACCGTACCTTAAGAATTATACGTGATCTTCTGTTGTTGAATTTCTGTTAAATAACTAACATTACAAATATTATACAGCATTTCTTCTGTTTTGATTTCATAGTTAGATTTTTAACAATAAAAAAATAATTTAAGAAAACATCAAATTAAAATTACCCTATGATCGGCATATTAAAATTAAGTGTTGTGAGCAGCTGATAAAAGCAGTGTTAATAAAACTTAAGTCAAAATTCCAAAAGTCGCAAAATTTTTACTTTTCAATGCTGTTGCTTTCCTCCACTTTTTAAAATTTCAAATTGTTTCAATTTTAACTTTTGCAAAAACACGAAAGCGAAATCAAAAGTCAAAGAGAAAAGTTATTTCTAAACAGTCGTACAAAACATAAAACATTAATCGGGTTGAAATTTACAACTTCGTCAACTTTTGATTTTAATAAGTAACAAAAGCAATGTCAAAAGCAGCGCCTTCGTTTCCAAAAGTTTTATTCAGTCGCTGTTGAATGGTTTTCGTTGTTTTGATTTTTTTTATTCTGAGTAGGTAAAAGCAGACAAATATTTTTTAATTTCTCTAACTTTTTTGACACAAACATTCTCACTCACCTATAGCCGTTGTATTTATTTTTTTAAAACAGAGAAACAGGTACCCTGTAGAAATGTCAATAGTGATTCACTATTGATGATAATGTACATATTATGTATGCACAATAAACATTTAAGTTAAATAATTTAATATGGGGTCAGCGTTGCACAGTGGGTTGAAAAATATTTTATGGGAAATAATTAAACAATTTCTGTAAATTTTTTGGGATTGTGGATTTAGTGGTTCCAAAATATGTATACGGTTCTCATATCCTAATAAGAATTCCTTAATAGTTGGACAAAAACCTCAAAATATAGTTCGATAAAAAAGTTAATCAGTAAAATCAGCAATTTAATTTTCTTTTTCTTTTTTTTATTAAAAATAAATAACTAAAAAGTAAAAATTCCATTTTTATGTTTAAGGTAAAAAATAAAGAAATTAAATATATAAATGAATTAATTATCGTCCTCTTCATCTTCAAATAAAGGCAAAGTTTGTATGGCTCCGTCAAGGAAACTTGGGTTTAATTTAACAAGAAAAATGTCTTCCAGCACCTCTTGACTTAGTCGATTACGGTAGTCAGTTAATACCAGCCTAAGTGTTGAAAATGCTCTCTCAATAGTGACCTAGCAGAAACAAAATTTCATAAATATTTTGTCAATATACATATTAGTAATACTTTGGAAAAACTGGTAACTTAATGATTGACAAGAACCGAAGTTGTATTTATATTTACTTGTGTTGGTGGTACTCCAAAACAAACATTGCTGATTGCATACAATTCTGGGTCTGTGTATTGTTTTTGTTTCCAAAAACCTCCCATAGGTCCCACTTCCCGGAATCGATATTTTGGCCACAAATAACAATATTTTTATGAAATTTAAAACAAATACTGCTTATGTAAATCTAAATCACTGTACCAAATTTCGTTGAAATCGGTCCACATTTGACCATAGCTCCCATACAAACTCTTCTGTCAAAACGCACTAAATAAGGCAAAAATCACTAAAACACTCGTAAATCTGAAGATAATGAGAATTCTGATCATTTTTTGCATACATAATTTTTGTATAAACCGTAATCAACTTGCTTAATTTCAAGGTAATCGGTCCATATTTGACCCTAGGCCCCATATAAGTCAAAATGACAAAAACAGCTTAAATATAAAAGTTTTGAGAAAATGTTTGTATGATGGCAAAATTTAGCAAATATTTGTCTTTATACAGGAAAAGTACACCTTTGACCATAGTGGTGAAGGGTATCGTATGGTCGGGCTTGACCGACTATAGCACTTTCTTACTTGTTTGGGTACGATCTGGGAAAGTTTTTATCGTTATAAATTTTTTTTTTAGAAAATAGATAACGATATTTTGGTTTATGTAGGCTTAGTGCTATATGAAATATACTAGGTCTGCAAGATGTGCAAGGTTTACTAAATCGAAGAAATCACTGTGTGCAACCAGTTACATAACTATATAAGAAAGACAATTGGCTATTCGCAGAACAAGCGTTAGTGCTACCTTCACTATTGACATTTCCTACAGGGAACACAGGCAAATAGACGAATTTCGTCATCTTATTTTACACATGCATTTACCGATCATACACACAAAAATATACATATACTATGTAGATGTGTTTACGCAGAAAAACAAAAAAGTGAGCATCCGAAATGAAATAACTTTTCTGTATTTGAAAGTTATGACTTACAACTTTCAAACACAAAAATGTTCTTCAGCTCGACTGCTCGTGACTTTCAAAAGCAACGAGGCTGCTTATGTTTTTACTTTTGGCACTCTTTAAAAGAAAGGCAAAATCAAAATTCAAATTTTTAAAACAACCACTGCCAAGTGTTTTTCTCAACTGTCTGTCATTCGTTTCTTTGTTTAGCTTCGGATGGAACTTTTGTTAATTTTAGAAAGAAAAGCGAAAGCAAAATCCAAGTAAAGAGAAGTTGTAGCAGTTTTGCGAACGCTGGATAAAAGTGTATGTTATTTAGCAACATTTACTATCAAATATACATATAAACATTTAATCTTAACTTTTGAGATTTTAAAGCTCTTCTTATTATTTCGTTGAAAAGCTTTTCTAAAAGCTTTATGGTTGTTGGCGTTGCTAATAATAACAAAGTTTAAATTTCTTAGCATACCTTAAGGCTGTACTAAAATAATTGAATATAAACAATATAATATAAATACCATTTCCAAAAATAATTTTTTTTTAATCATTAATACGTTCATATAATAATGAATAATAACGATATGGAAAACGCATCGCAAATGGAGTTACCTCCCAATCATGAAAGAACATCTCTTCCTATTAGTACCCCAGCATCTAAACGTTTACGTGCTGAACTACAAAAAACTATTTATGATAATGTTAGTAAAACACCTCGTCTTCCTAATGTCGACTCCCCATTCCGTCTACTTCAGTTGCTGGACTCACGATTCGAAAAACAAACGGAAGCATTAACTAGTTTAATGAAAACGTTAGTGTTAGAAAGTGAGCAGCCAATATTAAGTAAAATTGAACAAGTCGAAATTAATATGAATGACCTGAAAAAGACCTTAATGACGTCACTCCAAGGGTATAGAAATTAGAGAGAGTATTAGAAGATATAACTTCGCTTAAATTCGATTTGAATGAACTGAAATTACAGCACCTCAGACAGGAAAACTCTCTCGTAGCCTGCGACGATTGCATCAATGGTATACCATTTTACAATGATGAAGATCTACAAGGAATTTTTGATGACATTTGCTACAATTTGGATTGTAGCATGACTCAAGTTCATCATTACCAACAAGAACATTTCTGGCTAATTTTAAATAAAAGAATATCATGTTACCATTCAACGATCAACACACTTAATGACTATTGCTGCTACAGCATATTAAACTGAAAACACACAGTCAAACTGTTACTGTATCAATTGTTCAACAGTCAACTCTTTTGGTGTTGTACAACTGATCGTTGTAATATATATTACAAATCTAGCCATGAGTGTTCTGTCTGTCGCTACACTACCCACTGTATATAGAATTGCTAAATAAGCAATTATTTACTATAAATTTCGATGATTATTTTCAATAAAGAACATTCTTTGCTTAAATACTTGTAGTGCTACTAGTTAGCACCATATCTGCAAAGAATTACCATAAATAAAATTATATATATTTATTTTGAACCTAAACCAATCTACATGGCGATCCTGCCAGTTTTGGAGTGCTAAATTATATGCACCCAAAACTAAACTAAACAGGACAATTAAGGAGTGCTGCGCATATAGCACCCTTAAAAATTATTTTCTGTTCCTGACGGACAGCAGAGTTTCCGTCAGAGGAGGATACCGCCTGGCCAAAAGGCAATGAACGGGCCGAAGGCGATAACGATAGAAGAATACAGGGCCCGCACCAAAAAACCGGTAGAAGAAAAACACCAAATTCCGGAAGTAAAGAAACTTAAACGCCGTGGAGGCTACAGATGCCGTCTCCTAAGGGAAAAAGCATTTTTGCTTCCTCCAAAATGGGAAGACGCCTCCCGGCTCTGGGCTAGATTGGACACCTTGGAAAAATTAATAAAGGACCATATTAAAACTAAGTAATTTATTTATATATATAAATATATATATAAAATATTTATATATATTTTAAAGGAAGTGCATTTTATATGCACTCCGTAGGTCGGTAGGCGTTAACCGCCATTGACATCTTTTTTTTTTAAATACATATCTAAAATTAAGACAAATTTTTCTAAGAATATTAAAAAAAATTATAATAATTATAATAATAACAAAAAAATACAAAATTTTTTTTAAATAAGTTTTATCCAAAAATTGTAAATTTCATAGGGATCCATATTGGAACAAAATGTGTCAAAGTCAAACAAAACTAGACAGACCTTCAGCCAATGTTATAAATGAGGTTGAACTAACACAAAATCAGATAGATTTAAAAACAGTAGAAATTTGCCTCATAATTATAGTGATACTATTAGGGTTAAATTTTGCATTACGTATTTATAGGATGCATAGCCGTCAGCTAAAAAAGAGGTATACTAGCAGAGCTAATGAATTGGATAAAATTTAAATTTTTTTATTCCAAACGTAAGTAATGTATAAGTATATTCATGAATTGGCAAAGTATTCTAAACAAATGTAGGGATATTAAAGCAACATTTGAAAAATCCTACAAATGTATTAACATAGAAAGACCTATAAAGGACGACACACTACAAAAACATTTTGATACTCTGTTAGATTGCCTTGAAAAAATCAGAGTAATTTTAAATGTAAACTATGACCAACTGACGTCTACTCACAAAACTGCCGCAGAAGCATTCTTTTTTGACATTAGGAACAAGATATTGACAATAGCATCAAAGAAAAACTTTAAAATAGAATTACCAGAAACTTTACACGAAGAAATATCAATTAAAAATATAACCTTAAAACAAGAAACACATAGCAAAATTACCCAAACAACAGTAGAATTTCTAAATACCGCCTCAAGGCTAATACCCGATTTCGACGGTAAGCCTGAAAATTTAAGATCATTCCTTGATGCTCTCACACTGGTTGATTCATTAGTAGACACACATGGTAACGTGGCTGTGTCTTATAAAAACGAAACTAAAAGGAACTGCGAGAAACCTTATTAGTACTGAGTCTTCAATCACTGAAATTGTGACTAAACTCAAAGCATCTGTGAAGGGAGAATCAGTTGAAGTTCTGTCCGCTAAACTAATGAACATCAAACAAAATAGTAAAACTGCAAATGCATATTGTGCTGAGATAGAGGCTATGACAAAATCATTAGAAAATGCGTATATATACCATCGATAAGGTAAAACTAATCATGGAAGCAGGTCAATTTAACAGCATGAATGAAGCAATTGGAAAATTTGTTAACAGCTGCACTGAAGCCACTGGACAACAGAATGCAGTTTTATACTTCGGACAAAGACCTAACCGAATAAACTATCGGGGAAATAACAGACGATACCGTGGAGGATATAATTATCCACGTTATAACAACAATAATAACAGACACAATACACAAAGACCTCAAAATACTAATGGAACTAGAAACCAGTCAAATCATAACTACAGAGGTAGGAACCGAAATTACATACATGTAACAGGTTCAAATGAAGATAGTTCGGGAAACTCCGAAGACCCCCAAGGATCAACCCAGTGAATAACAAAGTGTATAATTTAAACCTCAGCTTATGTTTCTTTATTCGAATTAATGCAAATCTTTTTAACACTACAATAACACTACTAGTCGACACAGGTGCCGACATTTCACTCGTAAAGCTAAGGAATCTTGACTTAAATCAAATAAATACACATAAAACAACAACAATTAGCGGAATAGGACATGGTCAAATACGGTCGCTAGGAAAAGTATTTTTAGAAATGAAGGTAAAGAACTTTATAGTGCCACATTATTTCCAAGTAGTAGAAAATAATTTTCCTATACCATGTGATGGAATCATTGGTATGGACTTTATTAAAAGATACAATTGCATATTGGATTTTAATGATGAAAATGACAATTTTATCCTACGTCCATCTAATTTGACACATGGTATAACTATACAAATAAACAATAACCACAACGAAATTTCATTACCGCCAAGGTCGGAAGTAATTCGACAAATTAATTTCGTAGCTCTTGAAAATGATATAATAATACCAAACCAAGAAGTATCACCAGGTATTTTTATCCCAAACATGTTAGTAAAATCGAGTAATGCATTTATTCGATTTTTGAATACTACAAATAATATAGTTACAACTAAACAGGATAACATACAAACAGAGATATCTATGACTACCAGATAATCACACAAAATTTAAACCAAAAAGAGGACAGAAGTTATGAACTTACTAATGAAAAATTTTCCAGATCAATTTAAGACAACGTTAACTAAACTTTGCACAGAATATAGCGATATTTTTGGTTTGGAAACAGAAGCAATATCAACTAATAATTTCTATGAGCAAACTCTGAGGTTAAAAGATACGCAACCAGTATACATTAAAAACTACCGTATACCAAATTCACATAAAGATGAAATCAACAATCAAGTTAAAACGCTAATAGAGAACAACATAGTTGAACCTTCATTCTCAGAATATAACAGTCCAATTCTATTGGTCCCAAAGAAATCACTTCCAGGTTCAAACGAAAAGAGATGGCGACTCGTGATAGATTATAGGCAAATAAATAAAAAATTAATATCCGACAAATTTCCATTGCCTAGAATCGACGATATCCTCGACCAACTTGGCAGAGCAAAATACTTTTCTTGTTTAGATTTAATATCAGGTTTTCACCAAATCACTTTGGAGAAAAACTCGAGAGACTTGACGTCATTCTCAACAAACAATGGTTCATATAGATTTACTAGACTACCCTATGGCTTAAAAATAGCGCCCAATTCTTTTCAAAGGATGATGACACTTGCATTTAGTGGTTTAAAACCAGACCAGTCATTCCTATATATGGACGACTTGGTCGTATTAGGATGTTCTGAGAAGCATATGCTTTCCAATTTACGTGATGTATTTAATATTTGCCGCAAATACAATCTAAAGTTACACCCTGAGAAATGTTCATTTTTTATGAGAGAGGTTACCTATCTGGGTCACAAGTGTACTGATAAAGGAATACTACCAGACGACGGCAAATACTCGGTAATCGAAAATTATCCAACGCCGAAGGATGCGGATAGCGCGAAAAGGTTCGTCGCCTTTTGTAACTATTACCGAAGATTTATTAAAAATTTCTCTGAGTATTCCAGACATCTTACACGCTTATCTAGAAAAGGTGTACCGTTTGAATGGACAAATGATTGCGACTTCGCATTCAAATACTTAAAGAAAGCATTAATGAGTCCAACTCTGCTCCAATATCCTAATTTTTCTAAGGAATTTTGCATAACAACAGATGCAAGTAAACATGCGTGTGGTGCAATCCTTGCTCAAGAATATGAGGGCAAACAGCTACCAATATCATACGCTTCAAAAACATTTACCAAGGGAGAAAGTAATAAGTCAACCATTGAGCAAGAATTAACTGCCATACATTGGGCTATCACACATTTTAGGCCATATATCTATGGAAAACATTTCTTGGTCCGAACAGACCACCGACCTCTTTCATACTTGTTCTCAATGAAAAATCCCAGTTCTAAGCTAACAAGAATAAGACTAGATCTGGAAGAGTATGATTTCACAGTTGAATACCTTCGGGGGAAAGAAAATTATATCGCCGACGCATTGTCGCGAATTTCAATAAATGATTTGAAAGAAATTAACAAAAGAGTATCAAGTGTATTAAAAGTCACGACAAGATCGATGACAGAACATAAAGATAGTAGAAATCTAATAAATCAGCATGAAACAAAAAAAATTGATGAGCCCAAAATATATACACCCATTAAGAATACTGACGTCAGAAAATATTATAAGTTGAAGATTTTTCCTAATAAAAGCTATATTAAAAAAGGAAAATCCATTTTTGCTAGCATAAAAATTGATGATTTGTTTACTAAAGAGAAATTTGACATAAGACAATTCTTCTCTAGGCTCGAAGAAGTGGCCAGTAAATTAAGCATTAATAAAATACAAATAGCACCAAGTGAGAAAATATTTGAATATATATCAGCTGAAGATTTTAAAAGTATGGGCAATAATGTGTTACATAAAATTAAAATAGCGCTATTAAACAAAGTAACCATAATCAATAATAAGAATGCCAAGGCAAGTCTAGAAGTAATGCTGAAATACCACGATGACCCGATGAAGGAGGACATTGTGGGGTGTTTAGAACCACTGAAAAAAATTACCATAAATAAAATTATATATATTTATTTTGAACCTAAACCAATCTACAGGATATTAATACTCCCTCCGTAAAAGCTATATATCGTTTACAAAATCGAAATAATAAAAACAAAAACAACTCTCCTGATGCTGTTATTATGGTGAAACTAATTTCTGTTGAAATCTCTAGCTTGATTTAGAAAAGCTAAACGATGTCCTTTAATACTCAAGCATATTGGCTTTAAATCAGGAAATTCCGAGCGATATAAGTCCGATGGCCCTATTTATATCAACGAAAACTTAATGTCTAACAACTACAACATCTTTATATCAGCTCTACGTCTGAAGAGGAGCAATCACCTGGAATCTGTTTTCACTATGCGTGGATTAGTCTATGTTAAAAACGATATTTCCGATCAACCTGTCCGTATAGACACTGTCCAACAGCTCAACGAGTTTTTTCTTCCTGCGAATAATGTACATCATGTCAACAATCAATGCAACCTGTTTTCTAGCAAGATCTTTTCCCAATAAAAAATTTTATCTTTATTCTGTCATTAATTATTTTTATTTAAATATTAAAACTTTAAATTTTATTTGCCTCTTAACTACTTTTGAATTAATTATGTATTTTTTTTTTAATTATGAAACATTTCCTTTTCACCCCAGTTGTTGTTTGTTTGTTTTGCAAATCACAAAACCATGTTGAATTTACATCATAACGCTCGTATTAGTTCCAATGACGGATCAATGAACATGTTGCGTGTTTTAACCAAAATAAAAACTGGAATTCATATATCTCACATCAATGCTCAAAGCTTAAACAATAAAATTGACAAGTTCAGACTTTTCTTCGAAAACTCAAAGGTAGATGTCATATGCGTTTCGGAAACTTGGCTTAATGAAATAACTCCTAACAGCCTTGTAAATCTTAATGGATATAAAGCCTTTAGAGCCGACCGTGAGACGCGTGGTGGTGGTGTTGCAATTTTTATAAAAAAAAATAATATTAAATGTCGTTTTGTATCCTCCAGTGAATCAAATAACCCATCGAGCTCAAATGGTATTGAATACATATTCGTTGAAATTGTATCAAATGGAAAAAAACTGCTACTAGGATGTGTATATCGACCTCATCGCAGTGTCCCTACAGATACCTTCCTCAACTACCTTCGAGTACTTACTCTTGCATATGCTGATATTGTTATTGCTGGTGATTTTAACTCAGATCTACTCACAGATACAAACTTTGCTGATGATTTGTCATCTATTGGCATTGAACCTATCAATCGTTTTCAACCAACTCATTTCTCTTCGTATTCAAACACTCTGCTTGATTTGTTCCTTGTTTGCAATAAATCAAAAATCCTGTTATATGATCTATCAACTATCTGTTCCATGTTTTTCAAAGCATGATCTTATTTTTACCACATACAACTTCAGCTTACTTAATGTAGATCAAACATATAAATACGTATCGTGACTTTAAAAATGTTGACTATGAAGTACTAGATGAATATTTTTCAAATATCGATTGGAGTTCTATATACTACATGTCATCCGTAAACAAACAAATTTCATTTTTTGAAAACAACAAATAGGTTATGTACGATTTATTCATACCACAGAAAACTAAAATCATAAAGCAGAATACTCGATCATAGTTTTCATCAGCCATAGGTAATCTTATAAAACAAAAAGATCTGTCATATTCCCGATGGAAACGTTTTAAAATCCCTTTTTTAAAAGATGAATACCGTAGACTTAAAAATAAAGTTTTTTTTTTATTTTTTTTTTACATGCTTATATTTTATTATTGAATCTTTCTAAAAAGAAAATAACAATAAGTAATCAAATCTTAATCTAACGTAATACTATATAGAGGTTGCCAGAGCAACTCTATTTAAAATTATTCGAATTGGAATTAAATTAATAAGTGGGCAGGTCCAAGGTATCCATTCTTCTTAATCGTTGGTGACCTTCGAATTGCAAAAGCTGCCGTGAGAGATGATTTGGGTGAACATGCAGCTTAAAAATGTATTTAGTGCAGCACCTTCTAATCTCTTCTTGGACAAGGAGAACATTCAAATCTCTGTGAATGTTGTTATTTCTTATGAACCAAGGAGCGCAAGTTATTAAACGTAAAATCTTGGATTGTCTTCTCTGTAATTTAGCAATGTTGGAGGTGGAAGCCGTTCCCCATAGTTGAATACCATATGTCCATATTGGTTTAATTATTGTTTTGTACAAAAGAACCTTGTAATCTAATTCCAGAGCAGATTGTGGGCCAATAAGCCAGTTTAGTTCAGCGGATTTCAGTTTTATCTGAGTTATTTTGCTGAAAATGTGATGGGACCATGTGAGGCGGCGATCTAAATGTATACCAAGATACTTAATGTGAGTACTCACGGGGATGGTCACGTTATTTATCTTTTTTGCAGGACAGTTGTCTCTTCTTAAAGTAAACGTTACGTGAGCACACTTGCTCGGATTTACCCTAATTTTCCATCTATTAAGCCATACTTCAAGCTCATGAATATGGGACTGCAATAATGCAGATGCAATTTTGGGATCGGAATGAATTCTATCATCTGCGAAAGTAGATGTGTATGTTTGAGCATTCGTTGGCATATCTGCTGTGAAGATAATATATAGCAACGGACCCAATATACTACCTTGTGGAACTCCAGCAGCGATTTTTATAGGAGAAGAATAATCATCTTTGGATCGAACTCGGAATGTTCTATTGGACAAATAACTTTTCAAGAGTTTGTGTATATTTGATGGTAGCAGATTTATTATTTTGTTCATAAGTCCTTCATGCCAGACTTTATCGAATGCTTGTGAAATACACGGTGCAACATGAAAAAAAATAACCACATACGGACACCACCACGAGATAGAGGACCAAAAAAAAGAAGACACGTGTCTTTCAGTTTTGTCAAATGTCCTCCCCTTTTTTGTGGGCGGGGCCTTAAAAAATTGGGCCTCTTTGTCATTTTTGCAATAAAGTGGTCATCTTCTCAGGCTCATATCTTCCAAACCGTTAGGAATTTTGATTTACTTTTTGAAACAAAGTTGTAGCTATTGTCATGAGGAATAAAAATAGTGAACACAAAAAAAAAAGTGGTCATCTTCTCAGGCTCATATCTTCCAAACCGTTAGGAATTTTGATTTACTTTTTGAAACAAAGTTGTAGCTATTGTCATGAGGAATAAAAATAGTGAACACAAAAAATCAAAAAAACGCCATCTTGAATATCAAAATCGCAAAAAACTAAAAAAAATCGATTTTTTAGGCTTTTTTCACACGTTCAGGTTCCTACGTAGCAAACCGTTCAAAATTTAAGAAAACAATATACTATACTATATAAAGTAAATATACAATAAGGTGGAAAATATAGGATTTAGTTTACTACAATACATACCTTTCTTAATTTTGTCATCGCTACGCTTTGGGAAAACACTTTTCAAATAGTCAAATGCATTTGGACAATTTATAACAGCCACTTCGATGAATTTTTTAACAATTCCCAATTTTATGTGGAGCGGTGGCAGCAAGATATCATGAGTATTGTCAATCAAAGGTGCAAAAATGATTACTTTTTTAATGACACCAAGACCTCAAATCTTTGGGGGACTCTGAAAAAACTCCATGACTTGGGGCAAAACTAGAATATATGGGCTTTTTTGTCTTTTATCACGTAGTGGTATTTGTATATGGTTATATTTTTTATTGTTGAAGTAAAAAAAAATAACCATTGAAAATATCATTTTTTTGGGAAATTTTTAATTTTTATGGTTACCTTATCGCTACCCTTACTGTGTTAAGGATCATTCCTAGGATGTGGTCTTAGCTACATTTTTGTAGTATATTGTTTTCTTAAATTTTGAACGGTTTGCTACGTATGAACCTGAACATGTAAAAAAAGCCTAAAAAAAATCGTTTTTTTTAGTTTTTTGCGATTTTGATATTCAAGATGGCGTTTTTTTGATTTAATGCGTTCACAATTTTTATTCCGCATGACAATGGCTACAATTTTGCCTCAAACAGTAAATCGAAATTCCTAACGGTTTGGAAGATATGAGCCTGAGAAGATGACCACTTTTTTGCAAAAAAAGGCAAAGAGGCCCAAAATCTTTAGGGCCCCGCCCACAAAAAAGGGGAGGACATTTGACAAAACTGAAAGACACGTGTCTTCTTTTTTTTGATCCTCTATCTCGTGGTGGTGTCCGTATGTGGTTATTTTTCCATGACCTAAAAAATTACACACAGTGATATCGATGAACAAGGCTGAACAGTATTGTTTTCTTTCAAAGGATTTTCTGATCATTGTTGTTATTAAGTGTACTTGTTCAATGGTACCATGACATTCGCGGAAACCGAATTGATGGTCCGGAATAATATCCATCCAACTAACGAATGAGTCCAAAGTGCAAATAAAAAGCTTTTCTAACAATTTCGATAGGATAGAAAGTAAGCTTATAGGCCTATAAGATGGAACTTGACTGACATCTTTTCCTGGTTTGGGAATCATAACGATTTCTAATACCTTCCAGGACATTGGAAAATGTCCCAAACGAAGAATCGCGTTATAAATAAACATTAGAATTCTTACAGCCGAATTTGGTAGGTGGATAATCATTGACGAATAAATTTTATCAATGCCAGGAGACTTTTTTGAATTAAGCTTTTGAATTTTTTGGTCTATGATATTAGCGCTTATATCAGAGTTCGTTTCGTTTGGTGTGATTTCTAGGTGATTAGCGAAAGCTTTTACTTTTTCAGACGGATCTCTTGCCCAAGTACCGTTTTCGAGCCTGATTGGAGACTCATATGCAATTGGATGCTGCATGTTTTTAACAGCCCTCCATAGATTGAAATTTTTTTCCTTAGAGGAATCTAAGTTTTTTAAGTACTTATCAAGAGATTTTTGTTCATTGATCCTCAATGCGAAATGCAGTTTTCTTTGACATTGTTTTAAACGGCTTTAAGGCAGGACATCGACATTCTTGCCACCGTCTTCTTAGCCTTCTCTTTTCATTTATTAGACTTTGAATATCGTCTGAAATAATCCGGCTACCCTTTTTCTTCGGTTTAAAGATTGGAGTTGCTATACAGGCTGCATTAGTGAGAATTTCTGAAAAAGTGTTAATTGCAGATTCGATGTCAGTTGGATTCCTGAGAGAAATATTGAACGGGAGGTGCGAACTCACATACATTTTATATTTTAACCAGTTTGTATTTCCGTTTGAATAAAAATGTCTTTCTTGTTGAACTTCATTGGGACTGCCATAAAAAGATATAATAGATGGCGAATGATTGGATGATAAGTCTAGCGATGAGCAGACGGATAAGTTGGATCTTTTTATACCTCTTGTAACGGCAAAATCTATCAAATCGGGAATCTTATTTAAGTCAGAGGGCCAATATGTTGGGTGACCCCCTGATGCGGCGTCCAACTTGTGTGAAAAGATAGCACCCAATAGCTGTCTACCCCTAGGTGTAATAAGACGTGAGCCCCAAAACGTGTGCTTCGCATTAAAATCACCAGCCACTATGAATTTAGAGCCAAGCGTGTCAAAAAAATCAAGGAATTGATCTTTTTTATTATTATATCTTGGCGGACAATATATAGAAGACAAAGTCATTTTATATTCCAAAAGTTTAACAGATGTTGCCTGAATATATTCCTTTTCGTAATAAGGCAATGGAAAATGCCTTATTTTATTATGTATTAGAATAGCTGTACCACCGCATGCTCTTCCACTTGGATGTTTTGTATCATACGTTAAATACCCATTTACTCTAAAGCAATTTTTTAGAGTAAAATGCGTTTCAGATACCAGTAATACGTCAATTTCCTGTTCATACAGGAAATTCTCAACCTCCTTTTTGTGTTGACTAAGGCCGTTTGCGTTCCAAAAACATATTTTCAACAGGTTCATTTTCTTTCCAACAAAATCTGCATAAGCATGCTTTGATTTCTCATCATCTCTTGGAACATATTTTGCATATTGGACATGAAGTTATTCATGGTTTCAAATTATTTCTCAATGGATCTTTGAGATTCTTTAGTTTGAATTGGCGGACCCTCTTTAACCATATGAGCATAAGAGAAACCATTTGGAGGTGGGGGATTACTTTGTTGTGAACCGTTGTTAGAACGACCCGGAACTGTAGGGAGCGATGGAAAATAAGATCCTTGATACTGAGCAGCAGTAGGTTTTCGCGATGAGGGTGCCTTTTGTCTGAGGCGTAAAAATACAGGGCAACCACGGTAGTTAGCAGTGTGATTCTGTCCGCAGTTACTGCACTTTTTAGTTGTAGAATCTGTCTTGGATTTGGGACACTCGGATGTTTTATGGATATCGCCACATATTACGCATACTGTCGGCAGTTTACAGTATGATTTGGTGTGACCAAATTAATGACAATTTAAGCATTGGGGAGGATCTACAGTAATTCTGCGATTAAGCAGATATCTTAAATTATATATTGGGTGGGATTGACCTTTTTTTAGCTGGGAAGAGTTAAAAGATATTTCCACTCTGAAAAGTGGTTGAGGAACTTTATTTTTGTTAAGAATATTGTGAATGGACTTCACGTCGTAACCTTCGATTTCAAGAGCACTTTTTATTTCATTGATCGGAACAGAGCTATCTATACCTTTTATGACAACCATTAGGCCTTTAGCACTTTTCTATTGGTAAGTGTAGTAAGTTTTGTTGTTGGAATCAAAATGATCAACTACCTTTCTATAATTATTTTCTAAATAAACTTGAATTTTTGTTTCAAATACGTTTCCTCTTCGTATTGAAACAACATGAAAATTATCCTTACCTACAATTTGGGATAAATTGTTGACGATGGAGTTATTTGTTTGCTTTCGCAAGAATATGGGTGGAGGTCTAAGTACCTTAACCGTGCTACACTCCTGATCTTCATCTTCAGTGGGAGTGAGTAATTTAAAGCGGTTTTTACTTACCGACATATTTCCTGATATTGGACTATTGATCATCTTCGCCTGTTTTAGGAGAGGTTCCTGGCGCAAGGTCGTAGGACACGACTTACGTTTCGGTATGGAAAAACACCGGTCAATGCCTGTTTGAATTTGTTTACTAACTGTGTTCTTTGAACTAGTACCACTAATATCAATATTGGGCAAATTAAAAGATTCACTTACATACTGCTTGGATGCGTCTGTTTTTTTGGCACTGACTGTATTTTCAATGTTTTTTATATTTTCTTTTTCGTTCGCACAAAAAATTGTTTTTGTTTGAGTTGGCGCAAATGTAAACTTATTTGTCACACAAGAATTTGTTGTTGATTGATTTGGCGCAAATGTAATATCGATTGAGTTTAGCGAGGGAGAAAGGGACCGTGCTCTCTCAATTGTCTTCGCTGTTAAATAGTTTTTGTTATACTCTTTATCGTATAGATTTTTGCATTCACCCGACTCTTTTATAGAAATGTATGCATTTCTACCATTTAGGGAGAGCCTTCGATCTTGTTGTTGTGTTTCATTCATGAACTTTTTTCTTTTTTGTAATTTTTCTGTAATTTGTTTTCAAAAATGTTGTTTGTTTGTTATTATGCTGAAAAATTTCAAAACGCCGTAACCACCTTCACCACTTGTGAAGTCTAATTCTATGGGCTGTGACAATATAGATCCCCGATTTATAAAAATCTTATTGCCAAAGCTGCTTCCATTTTTAACACATATTTTCAATACAATTTTTACTACCTGCGTTTATCCTGATAGTTGAAAACAGGCTTAGATAATTCCTATTCCTAAATCTAACTCCGAATTTCGGCCAATTGCGATACTACCTTATATCTCCAAAATAATGAAAAAGCTCATGTATCTACAAATTTATGAGCATATACAAAGCTTTAATCTACTTACATCCCTACAATCTGGCTTCCGTGCGAAACATAGTTGCGTTACTGCATTAATTAACTTGTGCGAGGATATTCGAATGTGCCTTGATGAGGGGAATATAAATTTACTGGTACTTCTCGATCACTCGAAAGCTTTCAACACTGTCGACCACTCCATTTTAAGTGTCAAATTACAAAAGCTGTTTGGATTTTCCACAACATCTAACAACTTACTTAAATCGTACTTATCCAATAGACGTCAATCGGTGTTCTTAAACAGTGGATACTCACCCTCTATTGCGGTTAGAAAAGGAGTTCCACAAGGATCAAATCTGGGACCACTATTATTCTCAATTTATATAAACGGCTTACCTAAATTTCTAAAATATGCAAAGGTGCAACTGTACGCGGATGATGTCCAGATATATATGGATAGTAACTTACAACTCATTCAGGAGAACGCCTACAAGCTGAATATTGATCTAAACAATATCTACAGATGGGCCACTTCTAACAAGCTTTTAATGAACCCACATAAGTCCAAGTGTATTATTATTCATAAAAAAATTCGAATAAACTTAGACCTTGATATTATGTTAAATAATCATAAAATTGAATGTGTGTCGTCTGCAAAAAATCTTGGCGTCATTTTCAACAACCATTTGGATTGGTCCAATCATATTAGGAAAGCTGCTGCAAACACATACTTAATGGTACGAGGATTATGGTCTACACAACACTTTACCCCATTAAATATTAGAATTTTGATTGCCAAAACTTATTTAATGCCTAAACTGTTATATGGTAGTGAACTTTTCGCCAGCTGTGACTCGGCAAGCAGCAACATATTGAGCAAAACGTACAACCACATTATAAGATTTGTATACGGCCAACGAAAGTATGATCATATATCGTCTTTTTCAAGCAAGCTATATAATACGTCTCTCAAAAATTTATTGAACATAAAAGTCCTAGTCATGTTACATAAGATTATATACACTAAGGAACCACCATATCTACACAATCGTCTTATATTTGCTAGATCAAAAAGAGGAAACAACATAATTTGATGTAGACACCGTAGCCTGGTGTCTGAATACCAATTTTTCGTACACTCTATCCGTCTTTGGAACTCGCTTCCTAATAACCTTCAAACAAACAACAACGCTAAAGAATTTAAAATACTTTTATTTTTGCACATTACATGAAAGATTGAAAATTTAAATTACTTTATTATTTTTTAATGTTATTAATATTTGTTTATATAATTAATTAATATTGTATTTTTTTTAACTTTTTTATTTTTCATTTATTGTATTACTAGCTGCTTGTACCCGGCGTTACCCGGGTTAACAGTAAAATATTTTTACTTACTGCTGTGTTAACCATTTCTTTAACAATTAACAATTATTAAATATTTTTTTTATAAATTTTTGAACTGAATCCTTTAATAATGTATTTGCATATGTATTTATTTGACTTTAGTGATTGGCAGTACCCCACATTAGTGTGATTTATACCACCTATGTCCGACCAAAAATGGAATACAACTCTCATGTATGGGCCGGTGCTTTAAAGTCTATTTTGGAGCTTGTCGACCGCGTACAGGGGAGGGCGAAAGTGCTTATCGGTGACAGTAGGGTATCCAACTCTACTGACTCACTGGAGCACCGCCGCAATGTGTGTTGTATAAAACTGTTATATCGGTACTACTTTGGAATGTGTTCTAACGATATCAGGGACCTCGTTCCCTAAACCCGAAGATTCTTACGCAACACACGTCAATGCATTTGTGGTTGATTGTCCAGTGGACCGAGCAACACACTATAGAGAAAATTCGTTCTTTAGCCGTACAGTACGTATGTGGAACTCACTTCCTGCAGAAGTTTTTCCTGACAGTTGCAATATAGGAAAATTCAAACCTAATGTCCACGAACACTACTCCCTCTTTCCTCCTTCCCACAACCTATTTTCTTAGTTCCAACACAATGCATAGCATAAGTAGGGGTCATCCCCTGAGTGCTGGTCCTAAATAAAAAAAAAAACATACAACAACAGACGCGAATATTTTTTTATATTTATAGATTATGAAACAATCGCCAAATAGTAATCAAATAACCGTGAGTTAATCGTGAAACAATTATCGAACAATCATAAAAAAATCATTGAACAGTCGTCAGTCAATCATCAACAAGTAAGAGTGGTATATTCGGCTTTGCCGAATCTTGGATACCCTTCACCAATAGTGTTCCAAAAGTAAAGTACAAAATCGTAAGAATATATTGTTAATTATATAGTTTCTGATTACTGACTTAGTTGAGCCCCACACAAATGCTTGACATGTATATTAATTTTCTTTTGTTCATACTAAATGTGGCGTCATCATCAAGAATAGTTATGGATATTTAAGCCAGCCAGTAGCTTCGATATATGTGTCTATTTTACGAAAACTTAATAAAAGATGCTTCAAAATGTAGATGACCTTAGATTTGCAAGAGCACATCGATTTGATGAAGATTAAGTATTCTGGCATGCAACCCAAAAACAGCGCCCAGTGAGGGTTGTGTACTTTAATTCGTACGAATTATCCAACTAGTAAAAGTTCTTGATTAGTTATGTAAAACTTTGAAGTTAGCGGACTGATTTAGGTCAAAGCTTTAACAATGATTGTCAATATAAACAAGCCTTAGAATTATAGGGTATAAACTCTTAGTTTCAGATACATACGTGAAATATATAGCTTTTAAATGGAATTAAGATGAATACTTCATCAATAATAATGTATTGTTCTTTCGATCTGTCCGATGGATGTGTGGAAAGTTTTGCTCTAGTTCATTGTGCAATTATAATGTGATTTAATTTATCAGTATTAAAGTGATTCCCGGTAGGGGTTATATGGGAGATTTCACTAAATGTAAACCGAGCTCGACCATTTGTCAAATGTTGTGAATCTAGAAAGTTTAGTTTAGGCGCTTTCGCCCTGAATAACGATATTGTACAACGTCTTTATACTAAATGTCATCATCGTATCTATTATAATTTGTCATTTATTAGCTACTAAGAGATTGCCTCAGGCGAAGTTATACGGAAGCAATTGTCAAACGTGAACGGATTTCTCCCAATTGCAATTAATATGATATGTGAGATACATACATACATATGTAGGTTTTGAACGGATATCATGTACTCAGTTACATTTTTGTACTTCCTGGGAAGATTACCTATAATTTGATATATAATACATTCTCAAATGTTCAAAAGTCAGACACAAAATTAAGATAAATGCAGTGTGTCTGTCTTCTAAAATCAGATTTGTGGAGCTCCTGGAAGGTATAAATATATGCATTTTACACAAAATTTTAGGATATCGTAAATTTCAGCATTGTCGATCAAAACACCTGAAATATCGCTTAAACACTAAATTATATCTACCACAAATTACAGAATGCATCAGAGTTTAGGTAATCCCCTGCGAAGTACGCTATTAAATTTCATCAAAATAAACATCTTAGATATCGACAAAACAGGAGCTCCAAAAAATTGACTACAACAGAAAAAAAGGACAGACAGGTAGACGGACGGACGGACAGAAAAACAGACGGACGGACAGACAAACAGACAGACAGACGGACGGACGTCGCGAAATCGATTCTCCTGCCGATTCTGAGTCGATCGGTACAATTTGAATGGTATTCATGATTAGATTTGTAGAGTTTATATATATGATTTTAGGAAATCCTCCTAACGCTGTTAAATTTCATCACAATCGATCTATAAACACCTAAGATATCGCTGAAACAATACTTACAAAATGTAAACAAAATTTCTTAGACACGTACTTTGGGGAATTTGCTGCACATCACAAGTAGTGTTTTGGCGATATCTCAGTTGTTTATGGACCGCTTAAGGATGATGGTTTTTCCTATTTCTGCATTTCATTTTTTCAACAAACATTCTCTAATGCGTACTTTGGGCAATTTGCAATACATCAAATTTAGTGTTTTGGCGATATCTCAGTGGTTTATGGACCAATTTTGATAAAATTTTACAGAGTGCTTTGGGGAACTATTTCAAACAATCTGATGTATAATATATTATCACATGTACACCAGGAGTATATTTTTTCTCTTGTTATTCAAAAGTGTGTTTCAATCAAAAATTTTAAAATTTTCGTCTAATTTTTGGTATTTTTTCAATATTTTCAGTGTTCATAAACCGATTTTAATGAAATTTAATAGCGTTCATTGCGGGAGAATTTCCTAAAATCTGATATATAATTTATGTAGGTCCATCCTCCAGGGGCTTCAGAAACTTGATTTCAACAGACAGACGGACGGACAGACAGACAGACAGACAGACAGACAGACAGACAGACAGACAGACAGACAGACAGACAGACAGACGGACATCGCTTAATTGATTCTCCTCCCGATTCTGAGTCGATCGGTATAATTTTTATGGGGTCTACGATCACTAATAAAAAAATTTAAAACGGAATCACAAACTTATAATACCCTTTCACCTATTGGTGAAGGGTATAATTAACCCTCAAACAATCGACAGAAAATCATCAAACCACCAGAGCTGCCAGATTTGGGGTTTTGGCCCCAAAGTTGGGGATATTCAATCTTCGAAAAGAAGAAAAAATTTGATTTGGGGCTTGGGGATTTTGTTGGGGATTCACTCAAATTTGTTGGGGATTTTTTGGGGAAATTTTAACTTGTGAATTTAAAACTTCATATTTTATTAATAAAGGAAAATATTTTTGTAATAACCCAACAAACCAAGAAACGATACCGTATTATTTATGATATGTGATTTTTAATTTTTTTAGAATCATGAATGATAAGAGAATATGATATCGTTATAATATTATATTTATATAAAAATATAATAAAATATTCGTTAAGAAAAATTTTAACTAAAATGAAAAATTTTATAAATATAAAAAAATTACAAACATTACAAATTTTTTATAGAGAGATGTAAAAATTGAAAAATCTAAATCATCTCTAGTGCAAAAAGTAATTTAAATATTTTAAACTGGTAAGTTCATATTTGCAACAGCAGCTATTTTTTATTACGTAAAATTTAATGGCATTATAATTAATTTAGGTTGACAAAAATTGGAGGAGAATAGTTGTTGTAACTGAAGTAACAGTTCCTGGGTTATAATTCTAAAATTTCCGAATCGTTTCGGTACGAAGAGCCGTTGGAACGCTGAATTTTGTATTATTTGGCCAAGTAAGTATGCGGTTCCTGTGAAAATTTCAAGAATAAAGATTCTTTCATTGGTTTTTAGATTTCCTTGAACAGTCTCGCTTTTTAAAATTAGCAAATTGCAACGTATTGGAGCTCCATCCACTTTTAAATGTTCTTGGAGAAAATCATCCAATTTAAAAGGTAATGTAACAAAAAATATTATATTAAAAATACATAACAAGAAATTTTATATGCATCCGCCTGGCTGATTTACATCAGATTTACTTTTTATAATGAAATATTATTGCATTTTTATTAATTAACTTTTACATACCACTAGAAATGCATTGCATATAGGTACAATTATGTATTATGTCAGATTTACTAATTTTTGTATATATTTTTCAGATAATGGTACATTTCTCAAGAAAAAGATGCTGCTAACATATATCGGTAATTGATCTTCTCAAGCCACTTTTATTGCGGATGAAATTATGATTGCTTAATGTTTGTTGTAATATTGTATACATTTTACTGAATTATTTGTTTGTAAAATAAATCATTAAACTATTGTCTAAAAAGTGGGTTTCATTTAAAATGAATTAAAAAAAAAAACTATCGCAAAATTGTTTTTACAAGTATTAATAATGATATCATTGTGATAATAATATTGTTATAAACTTGGAAATTCTCAACAATAAGTAGAATGTATCGAGAATATATCGCGCTGCTTTATGTTTTCGATATTGCAAATGATACCATAATTTTAAAAAATTATAATATCATAATCGAGTGTATCTTTTTATAGGAGACTACTATTAATTTAGAGTCTAAAATGATATCATTCTCGGAACTGATTGCCGAGAAAATAATATCGTTATGATATCATTATGATATCGTTTGGTTTGTTGGGAAAGAATGATTCGTTTCTTGATATTAAAATTGCATCCGATTATGGGTCAGAATTCGAAAAAGAATTACCAAACTATAATCTGTCAAGTCAAGAAAGGTACATTTAAAAATTAATAATTTAAATATTTTCAAGCAGCAAATACTTTGACATGCTAAAATGTATAAACCCAATATCTCAACCAAAATTCAGTGAACGATAATACTCCCAATTGTTGTCTACGAAACTCAATGGAATAAAATTTCTTTTACAAATTGGAATACCATGTTTGAAAAATTGCCGTCCATCTTAATTGAATTTTGGCCAAAAGTTTATAAATTTCAAGATGTTGTACAATCACTATAAAGGTTCCTACAAGCAATGCCTATGTAGAACGAGTATTTTCAGTTATGATTTTAACAAAAACAACAAAACATAATAATAACAAAATTTGTTGTCACGAATTTTAACCGACAACTGAAATGTTAACGAATTCAATTCAAAAAGTTAGTCCTTTCCTATCACAAATCTTTTGAATATGCATTCCCGTTCACACACGAACATTTGCTTAAACAGTTTCCATTTTATTTTCCTCAAATTTTATACAAGTTTTCAAAATTTTCGTAAGCTTATTATCAATTTCAATTCCATAAATTTTTTCTGATACAAATTTAAGACTTCATGAGCCCAACTTGACTGGTGTGAAAGTAGACGTATGTATAGTTTTAATCATATAATTATCAAGAATTTAATGATTTTGAAGTTTATGAAATATTAGATTTCTAATATTTTATTATTTAAATTTGTAATGACTGATAGCATACAGAACTATTTGTATGTTAATAAAATCGATCTCTTCATTTAATTGAATAAAAAATGATGACCAAAAAGTATCTGGCAGCCCTGCAAACCACCACCATAAAATCGCCAGTTAATCGAACAACAATTATCAAACAATTATTACAAATCTTCAAACAGTCAAAATCGCCAAACAACCATCAAATAATCATGAAAAATCTTTAAACAATCATCAGTCAAACATCGTCATTATCAAACATCCATCATATTTCCAATATCCGTGCCGCCGTTTTCCGATTGTAATTTTTATACCCTTCACCAATAGGTGAAAGGGTATTATAAGTTTGTGATTCCGTTTGTAATTTTTTTGTTAGTGATCGTAGACCCCATACAAATTATACCGATCGACTCAGAATCGGGAGGAGAATCGATTAAGCGATGTCCGTCTGTCTGTCCGTCTGTCTGTTGAAATCAAGTTTTTGAAGCCCCAGGAGGATGGGCCTACATAAATTATATATCAGATTTTAGGAAATTCTCCTGCAATGAACGCTATTAAATTTCATTAAAATCGGTTTATAAACACCGAAAATATCGAAAAAATACCAAAAATTAGACGAAAATTTTAAAATTTTTGATTGAAACACACTTTTAAATAACAAGTGATTGTAGAAAATAGTTCCCCAAAGCACTCTGTAAAATCTTATCAAAATCGGTCCGGTAAACAACTGAGATATCGCCAAAACACTAAATTTGATGTATCGCAAATTGCCCAAAGTACGCATTAGAGAGTGCTTGTTGAAAAAATTAAATGCAGAAATAGGAAAAACCATCCTCCTTTAGCACGGACATACATAAATTTTATATCAGATTTTAAGAAATTCCCCCGCCAAGCACGTTATTAAATTTTATTAAAAGCGGTCCATAAACAACTGAGATATCGCCAAGACGTGTCTAAGAAATTTTGTTTACATTTTGTAAGTATTGTTTCAGCGATATCTCATGTGTTTATGGACCGATTGTGATGAAATTTGGCAGCGTTATTTTTGGGAGGATTTCCTAAAATCCTCGATATAAACTCTATAAATCTAATCATGAATACCATTCAAATTGTACTGATCGACTCAGAATCGGAAGGAGAATCGATTTCGCTACATCCGTCCGTCTGTCTGTCCGTCCATACGTCCGTCTACCTGTCTGTTCTTTTTTCTGCTGTAGTCAAGTTTTTTAGGACTCCTGTTTTGTCGATATCTTAGATGTTTATTTTGATGAAATTAAATAGCGTTCTTCGCAGGGGATTTCAAGTGTTTTGATCGACAATGATGAAATTCAGGGTGGGACGATAAATAAATAGTATACCTTCCAGGAGCTAAACAAATTTGATTTTAGCAGACAGACAAACATTTATCTTAATTTTGTGTTTGACTTTTGAACATTATTATAATATTTGAGAATATATTATATA
This sequence comes from Stomorhina lunata, assembly GCA_933228675.1. Classification (NCBI taxonomy): domain Eukaryota; kingdom Metazoa; phylum Arthropoda; class Insecta; order Diptera; family Rhiniidae; genus Stomorhina; species Stomorhina lunata. The sequence continues at coordinate 30,511,536 of OW121743.1, read as the reverse complement.
TCAAGTTATAGGCAATCTTCCTAGGAAGTACAAAAAATGTCGCTAAGTACATGATATGCGTTCAAAACCTACATTTGTATGTATGTATCTCACATATCAACGAAAATTTAATTTTATTAATTGCAATTGGGAGAAATACGTTCACGTTTGATAATTGCTCCCGTATAACTTCGCCTAAGGCAATCTCTTAGTAGCTAATAAATGACAAATTATAACAGATACAAATATGACATTTAAAGACGTTGCACAATATCGTTATTCAGGGCGAAAGCGCCTAAAATAAACTTTCTAGATTCACAACATTTGACAAAAGTATTTCTGATCTCTTGAAAAGTTCGGTATTGAAAATGGTCGAGCTCGGTTTACATTTAGTGAAATCTCCTATATAACCCCGGTCAGGAATCACTTTAATGCTGATAAATTAATTACATTAAAATTGCACAAAGAACTAGAGCAAAACTTTCCACACATCTAGATGATGACGCCACCGAAAAGCTTTTCATTTTCCGACTCTTCATATCAAGCATTTGGTTGGGCTCAACTAAGTAATCAGAAACTATATAATCTATATATATCAAAATGGATGTGTTTAAGTATGTAATGTATGAACTTCAAAATGGCTGGGCCGAAATTTTCAAGGAATCTTGAGAATACCCCGGCGGGTGAAACTACGAAGTCTGATTTTTGATTTTCGATCGGCGGGTGGATATATATATATATAATTCCCCGACCAACATTCCAATTGGAACAAGGGGTACTTCTCTCAGACAATGAGCTGCATCCGATTCTATTTTTGACTCATTGAAAGGGACCTACGTTTTAACGCCGGCTCCGAACGGCAAATGCATTAGTTAGAGAAGTTTTTCATAGCCTTATACTCAATAACCAGTGGCTAGCTGAGTTATGAGGTGAACCGCCGCTTTTTTGAAAATTAATTTTTTTCAAGTGGGTCTGACAGGGATTGAACTTGGGACCTCTGGTATGCTAGGCGGATGACTAACCTGCTATACCACGGCGGTTCACATAGGCGGGTGGATAGGCGTGTCAAAATCCAATTTTCATACTGTACCACTAATGTTTGCTTAGGGCCAGCAACGCGGACCGGGTCAGCTAGTTATCAATAAATTCTTATGATTTTGTACTTTACTTTTGGAACTCCATTGGTGAAGGGTATCCAAGATTCGGCAAAGCCACTCTTACTTGTTGTATTTTAGATTCGGGAGTCCATAAATTGTATTATTGTATATGACACTCCACATGATTAGGATAGGACACGAACCCCCCTTCACTACTGATTAGCTAGCAAGTTAAAGGCTCCCTCATCCTGCTCCTTTCATGAAGGTCTAACCATGTTTCTTAGGGAACAAGAACCATCAGAATGTTTGTTTAAAATTCAAATATTTTTGTATGCCTCAAAAGCATGTTCATTACATCATCGAGAGAAAATTCTAAACTGGCTATGTGTTTGCGGCTTTTACATGCGTGGTTGCTAATCTTAAAAAAGTGATATAATCCTACTTTAATGAAAGCATTTATATACATCAATTATAGATTTTAGGAAATTACATCGAGAAGTACGCTATTAAATTTTGTCAAAATCGGATAATAAACAGCAGAAATATCGACAAAACAACCAGGCCCGAAGTAATTTCAATCATGCAACTAAATTGCAATGGTCTCCAAAATAAGATCATGGAGATCACCAATTAAGGTCGCGGCGGTCCAAGAAACGAAGCTAAACAACACCATTAGCCTCCAGAGTTGTAATGGATACAACGTTCTGAGGTTGGACCGCACAAGGAGTAACGGTGGAGGCTTAGCGTTCATTCTCCACCAAACAGTGCAATACAGATCAATCATAAATGACCAAAACAACATCGACCAATACTTAGAACACCAAGGTATCGCGGTCAGGTCAGGAGCTGCAGAGATTGAACTGTATAATGTGTACATCCCGCCAGTAGCCAGCTGCCCAACCGGTTATCATCCGGATATAAGCTTTATGCTTAATGGAGATAACCGAATGGTGATGGGTGACTTCAATGCTCACCATGAGCTTTGGCACTCGAACCTCGGCGATGATCCGAGAGGCTCAGCACTGGCAGAACAAATTGATGACTCCACATTCTGCACTTTAAACGAAGATGCCCCTACCCGTATTATGGGAACTTGCGCTAGCTCGCCAGACATAACCATCGTAAGCGCAAGTCTGATAAATATTGCAACATGGCGAGCAGTGATTTCTCTTGCATCAGACCACCTTCCCATAATAGTTACCCTAGACCGACCCAACGATTTCATATTCTCCGAACGTCGTACCTATATGAACCAGAAAAAGGCAGACTGGGTACGATTCAGAGAGTACACTAATCGCAAATTTCGTGATCTACCTGCTCCCTCTGATACAAGAACAGCAGAGAAGATGTTCCGAAAAATCGTCACAACAGCAGCTGCCCGTTTTATTCCCGCTGGTCGCTTGGAGCTTGCGGAGCAGCGGGACGATATTCGCAGAACCAACTCCAGCGATCCCAGACTAGGACCACTTAACATGGAGATCAGCAAATTGGTTAGCGAATTTAGAAGGAGCAAGTGGATAGATCACCTAAAAACCTGCAACATGAGCTCCGGAGCCAATAAACTTTGGTCCACCGTTAGATCTCTCTCGCATCCCACGAAGCGAGATGACAGGATCGCAATTACATTCGGTAGTAATACCTTGTTAGATCCTAAGAGGTGTGCGAGCCATTTTAGCCGCCAATTCATAGAACACCCCGAGAGAGATATAGCTAAGAGAAGAATCGTGAGGAAGGTTCACGATCTCTTAGTCGAAGACGCGCCAATTATCTTCCCGTCGAGCAATGTTGCAGAGGCCGTCAGAAATGCTAAACCATCTAAAGCACTTGGCCCTGATGGAATCTCAATGTTGATGTTAAAAAATCTAGATGCACCAGGAGTTGAGTATTTAACTAAAGTCCTCAATTTGTCCCTTACCACTCTTGTGATACCCGAGGTATGGAAGTTGGGTAGAGTGGTACCAGTGTTAAAACCTGGCAAAAATGCGAGCCAGGGAGAATCATACCGTCCTATCTCCCTGTTGTCACCTGTCGCAAAGACACTTGAGGCACTTCTCCTCCCGAGGCTGACACAACATCTACCAGCTGCAACTCATCAACATGGTTTCCGCAAAGAACACAGTACTACCACTGCGTTAACTGCCATCACCACACATATATGCCATGGCCTTAATCAAAAGAAGCCATGTGAGCGCACAATAATGGTAGCGCTTGACCTATCAAAAGCATTGGACATGGTCAGTCATGCAACCCTCTTTGAAGACATCGCCAGCACAAGTCTTCCAAATTCCATCAAAAGATGGGTTGTAAACTATATGTGTGGCCGCAAGTCATTTGTGGAGTTTAGAAACAAAAAGTCAAAATCCCGTAGAGTTAAACAAGGAGTACCACAGGCTGGAGTTCTCTCCCCGATCCTATTTAACTTCTACTATTCTAAACTCCCGGCACCACCTGAAGGAGTGGAATTAGTGACATACGCCGATGACTGCACAATAATGGCAAGGGGCAATAACATAGACGAGCTATGCGATAAATTAAATCAATACCTACGGGACGTAAAAAACTTTTTCACTGCCAGAAATCTGCAGCTTTCTCCAGCCAAATCATCGGCAACGCTCTTCACCACATGGACGAAGGAAGTATCGCTGGAACTGAATGTCTTAGTCGACGATGTAAGAATACCGACGAAAACCCGCCCCAAAATATTGGGAGTGACATTCGACAGCTTATACTCTTCGTCAGCACATGCCACCGCAACTTGCGATAAATTGCGCGGTAGGAATAAGGTCCTCAAGTCACTAGCCGGCAGCACTTGGGGAAAAGATAAAGAAACCCTACTTGCAACCTATAAAGCAATTGGTCGGTCCGTGGCAAATTATGCTGCTCCCGTGTGGTCACCAAGTGTGAGCGAAACGCAGTGGAAAAAACTCCAGAGCTGTCAAAATGCAGCCCTCAGAACTATAACAGGCTGCCTAAAAATGTCCTCAGAAAGCCATCTACATGAGGAGACGAAGGTCCTGCCACTTAAGGAACATAGCCAAATGCTAACTAGGCAATTCCTTCTGGGGTGTCATAGGAGAGATCATCCGAACCACCATCTAACGGAATTAGATCCCCCTCCACGACATGTTAGGAAGGACCTTCGTTGCTATGAGAGTGATATTAGACAGTATACCACCCAGCCACTCAATATCACCTCATACAGGGCAGCTCTGGAAGACATTCACAGTAGCATGGTGACAGCAACAATATCTAGCTACCAATTGAATGTTATACTTGGTGGCCGTCCCCCACCCATTGCAGAGGAAGAGAGAAGTCTGCCTAGAACTATTAGGGTATTACTGGCACAACTAAGATCAGGTTATTGTAGTCGACTTAATTCATACTGGTCCAGAATTAATCCTACAATACCAAACACCTGTCCAGCTTGTGGTGAAAGTCCACACACTACCCAGCACCCCTTTCAATGCGCAGCAAACCCGACACTCCTGATTCCCTATGGACTAACCCTGTCGAAGCGGCGCGTCATTTGGGACTGGATTTAGAGGAGTCCCCTGATTTAGGAGAATAATAATGACATATCTTTTTTCATATTTTGATTGCAGGTCACGCTGTTACAACAACAACAACAACAACAAAACAACCAATCGATGTATCTCAAATTGTATATTAACTAATTTTTAACATTTTAAACTTTTTTTAATGTATTTTGGCGATATTTTTGATGTTTATGAACCGATTTTAATGAAATAGCGTACTTTGCGGAAGAATTTCCTAAATTTTTATATATAACTAGCTTTATAACCCGCTACTTCGTTAGTGGTACAATTTGAATTGACAAAGTTACAAAATTTACCAAAATAATTTTTTCACATATTTATCGATCCCGATATAAATTTAATTTAAAATGTATGTAACAATAAGTAAATACCATCTACTGGTGAAATTTTCAAAACAGTACTTTATCACGCCTCCCTTATTTTCGTAGCTGATCCAATTTTGATTGCTAACCCAATTTAAATCTTGTTCTTGTCGCTTCTGCATCAAAACATTTGAAAGGCCTTTCAACACATTCGCTTTTTTTAGATTCAACTCTTTATTTGTTTTTGTTCCCGCGAATCAAATTCGTGTAGAAACGAAAAAGACACACAATTAAAAAAACACACAAGAGAAGTGCAAAGAACTGTAGAGAGTAAAAAACTCGGCACGACAACAAATAATTTCAGAAATAACAGTTTTGATTCGTAAAATTACGAATTAACACTCGGCACGACAACAAATCATTTCAGAAATAACAGTTTTGATTCGTAAAATTACGAATTAACACTGATCATTCAAATTCATTAGTATTCATTTTTGGGTTGAAATTTAAAAATAAAATTAATGTTAGTTTTCGTATTTTTATTTTTAATTTAATTTAACAATTCTTAGGAAAATGGTTAAACAATAAAAACATAAGAATACAGTTTATCAATCACTTAACCATAGCTGTATAGTGTGATTAAAATAAAAAATAAAACTACTTTTTTGAATTATTTCAATTATTTGTTACTTAATATGAATAATTGTTATTCTATTTCATGAATTTTAAATTAAATTATTTGCTTGACTTATTCCTGCTAAAAGAAATTAAATTAATGTATAAATTATTATTCTTAATATAAATAAATTTTTCAGAAAATTATTTGAAAATTTTTGAATTCAATATTCTTCATTCTAAACAAAAATATCAAAATTTTAAATATTTGAATAATACTAGCAATAATAATATTCGATATTTTTTTATTCAAATATTGAAAAGTTTCATATTTTTCCAACAATTTTATTTCAAACAAAATATTCACATTTTTTAGTTATTTCAATCTTTTTGTATTGATTAATTTTATTGAAACCAAAAAATGAAGAATAAAATTTATTTCATACAATATTTTGGAATTTTTTGAATCTTCAAACATTTAAAGTAAATAAATTTATTTGTTTTGAGATTTGAAAAATAAAACAAAAAAAAAAAAAATAATAACAAAAACTAAACTACTCTCAATACACATGAGCGTAAAGCAAAAATTCATGCAAGCGAAAATTGATTTTCCGTATTCCGTATTTTCCGTAAACGACGTTCTACATCCTAAGATACTTTTTTCTTAGGTATACATTAGTATAAAACTAATTTCGTTAAGCCATGGTGTTGTGTTCAATTGGCCGATATGTCTTATATCCGATAGATAATCCTAGTTCCAAAACAAAGATCCATGCTAACTTTAGTCAATATATCGTGATTACAATTTACACATATTTCTAGAACAAACTTATGTATAAGCGAGTAGATAATCCTATTAATAATATAATTCTACAGTCACTTCTATGGTTATATGATATGGACCAATAACGTTACAAATTTTAATAAATTCGAAGATACATATCTGTGGTAATTTTTATATTTTTCACCATCTCGAGTCGATTTAACACTCCAGCTAGGTGGGTGATATGTATGTATTTAAGCTTTAAGAAAAATCTGTAAAGCTTTTGATCCATATTTAAAATTAGTAGTAAAGGGCATCACTTGTTTTTTTTTTTAATTTCACATTTAGGAATACATTACGATTTTGTTCAAAAAGTATTAGGATCTTCCGTAATTTTCGCAAAAAAATTTTATGAAATTGGCTGAAATCGATCTATTTTTTCGGAGAACTCACACTGGTCTGAATTCCCGGAATATAAATTTTGACCACAAATTTGTGTATTTTGTATTTAATTTCGAAGAAATATTTATTATACAAATAAAAATCTTTTTGAATAAAAATTGCACCAAATTTCGTTGCAATCGGTGGTCGAAATGTTGACCAATTACCTAAGAACACAAAGGTTGGAACCATAAAATGCAATACTAAAGATATTCAAAATTATATAATGGATATCTTAACTTAATATCGAAAAAAATGTATTTTGTTGATCGTTGGAAAATATGGTCACCAGCAGGACGGACGAACATCGTTAAATCCACTTAGAATGTGATTCTGTGTTGATTGGTGTACTTAAAGATGGATGTAAAACTAATATTTTATTGCGTTAGAAATGCAGCACAAACCCAATATACCCTTTCCACCCATGGTGACGAAGGATAAAATTATTTCTATACTTAAATCGCTAAGATTAAAATATTTGCAAATTAAAATTTATGTCCGATCTTCTTTACCCATTTCAAACGCTATATCGTTTACATTATTATGATTATAATCATCACACTAAAAACCATCGTCTACACTAATTTCTTTTTATCTTTTTTTTATTTTAAAAAATCTGTAAACGATTTTCAATAGTCAAAAAATCTTGTTTGAAATAAATTCTCCAAATATTTTATTTTTACTGTTCACAGAAAATTTTGAAATAATCAAAAAAAATTAGTTTGAATTAAAATTATTCCAAAAATTTTGTTGTGAATAAAATTATTCAAGCTAAATTTTCTTAAATAAAAAAATTTTGGGTGTTTCGAAGAAATTTTAATTTTATTTACAAGCAATCAGGGGTGTCATAGAAACCAATTTCATTGGTATTGGTTTTGAAAACAACAAAAAAATTAAATTGGTGTCATGAATTCCAATATTAATGTTCGAGCTACATTTTTTATTGGTTTTATGTGTCACAGAAAATAATATTATTGGTTTAGTATTGGAAATAAACCAAGCAACTTACAGTTAACAGATTTCATTTCAAAATTGGTCTACCAATTTAATACAAAGGCGTTACTGGCCAACTGGTGCCTTTTTCGATTTAAAGATCCACTAAGAACAGATTTTTGAAAATTTGGCCTTGTGGGGGATAAAAAAAGGGAAAATTCAATAACGCTATAATTCCCAAACTAAAAACAATAGAACCAAAATCGAGTTTGGATCAGTTACAAAAATAACAGTACAAGTGGTAAGTACTTTTCGAAAAAAGGGGAGAAAAAGAGAAAACACATTTTTGGTACTTTTTAGTTTTAACTTTCAAATAAAAAGAGATGGGTGAAAAGTTTACATAGCATTTTTTATCATGTAATAAGATAAAAACAAGTTTTGGTACTTTTTTGTGTCTGTGGAATCAATGAACCGTATCGACAAACATAAAAAATATTAAAAATGGGGAAAATTGTAAGGCTAGAATATTCTTTGTGTGGAGGTACTGGCGAAGCAAATGCATATCAACATATTTGTTTGCAATTTAATGAATATCGCATGTAAGTGACAATTGTCCTTTGATCGGCTGTGGTTTGTTTCTTGGTGTAGGTAGATTACATTTTTTCCAGTCCGCAATTCGGTCATTTCATGATGTTTGGGTATACAAGCTTCATTTGTCCAAATAGCGTTTTCTCTATACCTATACCAAAACATCAAAAAAAAAATGAAATTTTTTTTTCAAATAACTTTCTTTAATAATTTTTATTATATTTTTTTATTTGATTTTTGATGTTTCAAAAAAAATTTCAAATGAAATAATAAAAAAATTGATTCGAACATTTTGTTTGATTTAAAACCAATAACAACAAAACCGACTTGGTTTCATGGCAACAAATATAATCGGTATTGGTTTTCAAAACAGAGAAATTTAAAAACTGACTTGGTTTCTATGACACCCCTGAATAAAATGAAATAAAGAAATATTTTATTTCTTTTTAAGGAATACAAATTTAAATTATTTCAATTTTTACAAAGAAAATATTGATTTCATTTCAAAATTTGTATTTGAAACGTAATGATTTTAAATAATAACTTAACATAATAAATCCAGAAAACCACATGCAAATTGTTATTTTATTTTAAACAATCTTAAATAATTCTAATTTAATTATAATCCTTGTAAGTAAACTAAATAACAAAATAATTAAATTTTGTTCAATATTTTATACAAAAATAATCGAAATGTACAGCTATGCACTTAACAACAACTAAGTACGAAGGGAATGTACAACTGTGATTCATTTACTTAGAATGTTTTTAGAATATTTAGTGATATTCTCTTAATAAACACAAAAGAAAAAAACACACATTGTAAACGAAACAAACAATGTTTTGACTCTATTCTCATTTTTCTTCATTCGATTTGAGTTGTAAAGCTACTGGAGGAATTATGTATCAATTATATATCAGATTTTCTTCAAAATCGGCTATTAGCACCTGAGATATCGCCAGAACACCAACAATTTTTACCAAATATTTTTAATGAAGAACTTATTGAAATCTTGAGAGATTTCCATGGTAAGCCATTAAGTTTTTTAATAATATCTATTAAAAATCTATATATTTTAACTATGTATCTTTAACTAGGATCCTGTTTACATCGTAAGAATACGTAGCCCTTGCAACAATTAAAAAATTATTAAAGAGTCATAAGAAGAAACTTTCCATATATATATTTAGGTGAGATATTGATCTAAATTAGTCAACTTACTTTAGATACGCATTTAAATATTCAAGAACTTTTCCGATAAAGCTATGATACTTTACCAACCATAATTTGTTTTATTATAGAGTCATATTTATAGTCAAATATTTCTAACAACACTGTAAGAAAAATTGTGAAGTTTTTAATCAAAATATGTACTTTTCAATACACATAAAATATATACTTAAATATGTGTAAAAAAGTTTAGGTGTTTTCTATGTCAACTTTTGTAAAAAAATATTTGATATTTTTATTAAAATTATAAGTTGATATTTTTAATATTTAAAAATGTATGATAAAAGAAGGCAATGGTTATAAGTATATTCAATACTTTAAGCAATACTAAGATAAAATATCAAAATGTTTAAAATGTTATATTCAAAAAGATCAAAAGGTACGGAATATCAATGTTATTTGAATACCAATGGTAATAATGGTTTAAAATACTTTAAACAATAAAAATACTAATAAAATGTTTAAAATAAAGTTATATTCTAAAAGGAATGTGGCAAGTATATAGCAAGTATTTTAAATTGCTCCAGAAAGATGGTATATAATGCTTTGAGCCATATAAAACCACACGGAACAATTAAAAAGGGTTCACGGGCACCTAGACCAAGAAAAACGATAACAAAAGAGGATTATTTAATACATAGAATGTCAGTGGCCGACCCTTTTTAGAGCTCCAGTGAAATAAATAGTGAAGTGTCTTCAAAATATGGTATTGATGTCTCCGACAGAACGATACAAAGACGCCTTAATGAAAAAAATTCGCGTGTCTGTGTTGTGCAACACAAACCACATGTGTCAAAAAAGAATTTGAAATCACGAATTTCTTTCGCCCGATAGCATTTGGAAAAGCTATAAGATTTTTGGAAAAACATACTTTGGAGCGACGAATCAAAGTTTTGCATATTTGGATCTGATGGAAAGAGATATGTATAGTATCTTCCGAACATGCAGCACAACCCAAAGTATACGTCAAAGACTGTTAAATATGGTGGAGGAAATGTGATGGTGTGGCTTGCATTCTCAGGGCATGGAGTTGGTCCAATACACAAAATTGACACACGTATGGATCAACACAAATATTTTAGCCGATATCATTATACTATAATCAGAGGCAAATATGCCACCTAGCTGGCGCTTCATGCATGACAATGACCCTAAACACACTTTACGTACTGTGAAGTGTTGCTTGGAGAAGAGTCAAATAGATGTTTTGAAATGGCCAGCTCAATCTCCAGATCTCAATCCTATTGAGAATCTTTGGAATGATATAGAGAAGCATATAACAAGCGTAAAACCTAAAAACTTAAATGATTTATGGACGGAAATCCAAAAAATATGGCACGCTATCCCAAATGAGCGATACCTGGCTCTTGTGAAGAGTGTGCCTAAAAGATGTGCGGCAGTTATACAAAATAAAGGATATCCTACAAAATATTAGGGTTTTTTCAAGAAGTTTTAATTAATAACTTGTTTTTGATTTTTAATAAATATTTAGCCAATTCACAGTCTCTGCTATTGTGTGCTATTGTCCTATTGTCATAAATATTTATGACTGTCATAAAAATTTTGTTGGTATTTCCCATTAAAAAATATTATATGACAATATCACATTTAAACCTATGTTTATTCACCGTGCTATTTAATTCAGTGATGCCACGCTCATATTTCAGCGTTTTTTGTTTGAAAAAATTGGCATGATTGATCTTATCAAATTTTTTCTGTTGACAGATAATTTTGCACCAAAATTAAAACAAAAACAATTACGAATTTTTTTTAACAAAAAAATCGAATTCAAATACATAATACAAATTTGGAAATGGAATCTGACAATGTGGTAAGTTCTTGTTGTTTTTCTTTTTCTGTGTAGTAGTATGACGTCTATCAAAATATACAATGGTTAATATACGACAGGTGTTCACAGTAGTGCTATTTGACCCTAAATAGCACTTTAAGATTTAGCACTTTAGTAGACATAGTGAATTGGCTAATTGTTTTTAATTTGTGCTAAAAATATGTCCAGTATTTTTTATGGGTTAGTTTTAAATAATTGCAAAAATAAATATAATTTTTAAAAAATATGTATATAGAAGGAATACGACTTCATCTTCGCATCACGTGTAATACATAACAAAAAAAAAGTAGTGAAAAAAGTTGAATTAGGACTTAATATTTCCTATAAGAGATAACAGGTACCATTTGTGCTAAATACGTGGCCACCACTGTATATATATATATATATATATATATATATATATATATATATATATATATATATATATATATATATTAGTTAGAGAAGTTTTACACGGCCTAGTACTCAATAACCAGTGGCAAGCTGAGTTATGAGGTGAACCGCCACTTTTCTGAAAATTTATTTTTTCAAGTGAGTCTGGCCAGGGATCGAACTTGGGCCTCTGGTATGCCAAGAAAGATATGTGCCAAAAATTACATTAGGCCACCATAACTAATTCCAGTTTTTCCAGTTTTACTATGGGTCGGTTTCATTTTGTTTAACAAATGTTACAAAATCAAAGAAGTCGAAGTCGATATCTACCGGTTTTGAAAAAAAAGTCTGGTATATGCTGGTGGAGATGATTTTATTTCTATATCCGGCAGGGTCACCCATACCATTTAGGCTCTTTGTTATGCTTGACTGACTTCCAGTCGAATTATTGGCTCTGCAAAAAGCTCTTTATTTGGCAATCCGGTTAAGCACTATTGTAATATGGTCTCATTCACCTATAGGTCATGTCAACATTCTTGTGAAAGTTTCCAATATCCATAAAAACGTGGACTGCTGCATATCAACTCCCCTATTTTACTATGATTATCTCTGGAAATCTTTCTTCTGGAGGGCGTCTGGAGGCAAACACGGATCCAAGTCAAAGAGGGGGGTGGGAAAGGCTTCTAAGCCCTCTAATAGGGAAATCTGTTTTAACCCATATCATCCTAGTGTTCCATTTTTGGAACAGTTGCTTTATTTATTTGCATTTTTTTTTAACGAAAGTGCAATCGTAATTATTTTTGAACTCTGGTAATACTGAAGTTGTCAGCTATCAAATTCCGGTTCCGTACTTCCTTGTTAAGAACTTCATTTATGTTTTGTTGAGTATTATTTGGCGAATATTTTATAAACCGTAAGTTTTGTTAAAAGTTTATAGATAAACTAACTAAATTTATAGTGAAAAAGTTAATACTTTTGAACTTTTTATCATTTTGAATAAAGGTAACTCAATAAAAACTATGCTTTTTACTATTTGTAATATGTTTGTATGAACAGTGGAAAATTATTCTACTTTTTCATATTCGGAACGTTACTAAAACTTTAGAATGGGAAGCTGATTTTTGTTTTTCGATATATACATTTGTTCAGGATGGTTTGATATAACGTCTTATATTTCTTTATCGAAATTTGATGACAGGAAGGTTGTTTGGGAAGATATGTATTAAGCTCCCCGATCTATGTAGAACTCTTCAACACATTAATATATTCGTGTCAGTATCGACAGTCAGGCCACCATAAAATACTTATCTAATGTTCTCACTCACGAATACCAGGCAACTCTCAATGAGATGGTATGATATTGCTGTATTAAACTCCTCTGGGTACCTGGTCATAGTAACATTATTGCGGATAAAATTGCAAAATATGGCATTTTTATACAATACTCGTAAGACTTATGCTTAGAATGAACAAAAACAAATTAATATATAGGTACCAGAGAACTTCAAAATCACGGGATTTCTTGATTTCATTCAGCACAAAAATTTTTGTTCATTTTAAAGAATAAAGAAAAATTCAACGTGATTAAAAATCATATTCATTCTACTGTACACATCAAATTCTGATTTTGTGAATAATTAACAAAAGCATTTTATGAACAAGTTCGCACAGGCAAGAGAAGGGCTTGCAGTAAATTCATCGTGTCCAAACGATCTTATTCTCATTAACACACACAACATGTTTGAACCGAACGTCTATATGAATTGAGCAATATAATATGCCAACAATACAAACAACATTTACAATTCAACATTGATAAGTGAGCTTATTTGAATTTTTCATCATTTTGAATTTGTTTATCAAAGGCAAAATTAGAAGGAATACGCATTGGAAAATGCACAGTGGTTTATAAGATTTTTTTTATTAGTTTGGTAACTTTTTAATTGACGTAGTAAATAGAGAAAAATGTGAATGTATAATTATTATACATATTATATAACAATTATATAACATTCTAATTGTATAATTGAATAGAGCAATAAGCGTTATTCAGAAAAATATATATATATACACAGTGAGATGGAATATATAGAAAAATTATTTTTATGCTAAACATTCAATCGTTTTTATAGAAAATATTTTATTTTTTAAGTAAAAAATACGTTTATATTTTCTTTATAGAAAAAGTAAGTTTTTCTATAGAAAAAGTAAGTTTTTCTATAGAAAAAGTAAGTTTTTCAATAGAAAAAGTAAGTTTTTCTATAGAAAAAGTAAGTTTTTCTATAGAAAAAGTAAGTTTTTCTATAGAAAAAGTAAGTTTTTCTATAGAAAAAGTAAGTTTTTCTATAGAAAAAGTAAGTTTTTCTATAGAAAAAGTAAGTTTTTCTATAGAAAAAAAGTAAGTTTTTCTATAGAAAAAGTAAGTTTTTCTATAGAAAAAGTAAGTTTTTCTATAGAAAAAGTAAGTTTTTCTATAGAAAACGTAAGTTTTTCTATAGAAAACGTAAGTTTTTCTATAGAAAAAGTAAGTTTTTCTATAGAAAAAGTAAGTTTTTCTATAGAAAAAGTAAGTTTTTCTATAGAAAAAGTAAGTTTTTCAATAGAAAAAGTAAGTTTTTCTATAGAAAAAGTAAGTTTTTCTATAGAAAAAGTAAGTTTTTCTATAGAAAAAGTAAGTTTTTCTATAGAAAAAGTAAGTTTTTCTATAGAAAACGTAAGTTTTTCTATAAAAAAATTAAATTAACATTTTCTTACAAAAATTACCTATTTTGTCTAGGCAATACGAATAGACATCAAAAACCAATGTAAACTAAAATAAAAAAAAGATCTTACCTTTGAACAAATTCATACACAATGATTTCTTGCTTTTTGCATTTCAATGTTTATCAGATTTTTGTATGTTTAGTGGAAAAGCAAAGCACACGAATGGACAAGTTTGATTCGACCTATGACAAAAATAAGACTGTATTCAACATGCGAGTTGTTCGATTGCCTTAAAATGAACAACATGTATACAAGTTCGAACAAGTTTGATTAATTCATTCACTCCCAGTTTAAAGAAAATCATTTTCAATGAAGGGAAATATGTTCGGTTGCTTTAAAATGAATAGCAAAAGAGTGTGTGTAGGCAAGTTTGATCTTTTACAAATAAAAGACAAGTTTTTTGTGCCTTTGTTATTGTTGAATGTTTTTTAATCAGCAAGTGAAGTTCTCTGATAGGTACATATCACGCATTTGTGTAGGGCTCTAACAAAGTCAGTAATCAGAAACTATCAAATTAAGCATTAATTATCCTTCAACAATGGTGTTCCAAAAGTAAAGTATAAAATCGAAAGAGATGATTTTAAACTTCACTTTTGGAACAGCATTGGTGAAGGGTATCCAAGATTCTACATATACCACTCTTACTGGTTTTCCTCTAAATTCCAGTTTGGAACATGAATTTTAAAAATAAATTTACTGAAAATTATTCTTAAACTTTCCATAAAAAAAAATTAAAAGCAGAAAACAAGAACACACATATATATATATATATATATATATTCTTGAAGGTATATGTTCCGGCCAAGTAAAATTTTCTAATAAGAAAAAAACTTAAAAAATTTTATAATATTTTGACGAAATTCAGCTATTTAGTACTTACAGCCCATAAAATTGTAAATTATGTCTTTTTTTGGAATTGTTTTATTCGAAAGTATTAATTAAATTATTTATAATCAAAGTAAAAAAAATCAGGTATTTTGCAATTTTGAGCGGGCACGCTTTCCCTCCATCCGATTGATCTAAAATTTTCAAGGGATTATTTTTTTATCATTTCAAACAAATTTGGGGTTGGCCGCATACAAATTCCAACTTTGAAATGAAATGATAATATATATGTGTATACAATTCCCCGACAATTCCAATTGGAACAAGAGGTGCTTCTCTCATACAATTCTATTTTTAGTTAGAGAAGTTTTACATGGTCTAATACTCAATAACCAGGGGCTAGCTGAGTTATGAACTGCCGCACGGTGGTAAATTTTGATGGTAGTTTATAGCCAACACTCTAAAGTTTTCAATTTAACTTTATCTTCGACTATCTGATAACCGATTCTTTTTTTATACTAGCTCAAAGTTTATACTTTTTTGCCTACAATTTTAAAGTTAAAAAAATTTGATTTTTTTCAGTAAAGTTTTTGTTCTAAATTTGTAAGCACTTTTTTAATATTGTTATTAGTGAATCATTTTGTGTTTTTTTTTTCGAAAATTGAAGTGAATTTGAAATAGTTAAATAACTAGTGAAAATCATAAAAATCAAAATTTTGAAAGGCCATATCTAAGGAAAAGGGGGTAAAAGGGCTTACACATAAATTGGATCTTCCACTCTTAAATACTATATATATATTTCGAATTTCAGCCGCATCCTCTTGCGGGCCTATTAATCAGAATCTTTTTACTAACTTCATCTATTTACATATTTCAAACATTTTTAATTACACCAGGGTACAATTTAGTAAGAAACAGGTTCATAAAATACTTGAAAATAAGCTAAAGCAATATTTATCGAATGCTTAGATTAAAATTTACTTTAATTACCACCAATAAACCAATTTAAGACAACAAATTATATAATGAGTTTAAATAAGTTTAAATGACCTGTATAATGAAAATTTGGGCGTGGCGTTGAATTTTTCAGCCTTCTTTGTTAGCAAACACGTTTTTGAGTCAAATTTTTACCGATAGATTAAAAAAAATGGTGGCCACATAATGTACATTAAAAAATGCAGAAAGAACATAAAAATCACAGTTTTGAACATTTTCTCATGAATTTTAAACATATTATTGAAACATTGAGCTTTTTGTTATATTTTTTATATAATACTAAATCTTGACTAATACACATTTTTTTTAGAAATTTAAATATATCTCTGAAACTACTCATCCAAATTTTTCAAAACCCCCACCTATTTACTTGAGGGAACAAAACTCTAATGATCTAATAAAAAGCTTGGTTTCTTTCGTTAGTCGACTAAAAATCTTTCTATGTTGTTTCCTTTAAACGCGGCAATATATGCGTAAGGTTGTAAACGAGTTTGAATCGCGGAGAAAAAGCTTTTACACTTATCAGCTTAAAAGCAGTAAAGGTCTTCAAGTTGTCCTTAAAGGCATCGACTCGTACGTTGATATAGAGGATATAAAAGAAGGTCTGCAAAATAATGGATTCAAAGTTAAGCATGTTACAAACATCAAAAATAGGGAAAACATCCCCCAACCGATGTTTCGAGTAGAATTGGAACCCGGCGATATCAGGCTAAAGAAAAATGAATCGCATACCATTTATAACCTTAAATACCTGCTGCACCGGAAAATCACAGTTGAGGAGCCGTACAAGAGGAAAGGTCCTATTCAATGCTCAAACTGTCAGGAATTTGGGCATACCAGAACTTACTGCAAACTGCCTCCGGTTTGTGTAATATGCGGGGAATTGCACGGATCTGCACAATGCAATAAACCAAAAAATTACCTAAACGTGAAAAAATGTAGCAACTGTGGCGGAAATCACACTGCAAACTACAGAGGTTGCCCTGTCTACTCATTTTTAAAAAAATCTATAGTTCGAAAACCAAACATTATCAGCACACAGCCTGATGTTAATACACAGTATCCACAGATTACACAATTCAATGTGAACAAGAATGCAATCCATGCTACTGCAATCTATTCTTATCAAGCCATGAACTGCTTGAAAATATGTTTTTGGAACGCAGACGGCATTCGCCAACATACCAACGAAATTGAATACTTTCTTCACGATAAACAAATTTATATTATGTTGATTTCCGAAACTCACTTAACGGCAAAGAGTTTTTTCAAGATTAAGGGATATGTACATACTTTATGATACTAAGGATCCTAGAGGAAGAGCATGTGGTGGATCTGCAATACTTATTAAAGATCGTATTAAGCACGACTTATGTTGTGATTTTTGTGAAGATTATCTTCAAGCAACCACAATTTGTCTTAAAGACTTTTGCCGAAACTTGGTGATTTCATCAGTATATTCTTCCCCAAGGTTTTCAATTAGTGAGGACGAATATACTAGATTCTTCAACTCACTGGGACCCCGTTTTCTTGCAGATGGCGAGATTGATAACTCCAAAAGGTCGTGCTTTGTTCGACACAATTTTGAAAGTCAACTTGGATGTGATATCGAGTGGACAACCCACTTATTGACCCAGTGACCCAAATAAAATCCCCGATGTCATCGATTTCGGAGTAACGAAAAGCATCCAAAGGCAATTGATTCAAGCCGAACCATCTTTGGAATTATCGTCAGACCATTCACCTACCATAATAACACTTTTCAACTCGGAAGGTTTTGCATCTCCGTCTGAAGACATTTCATTGACAAGTACAAAAATAAATTGGCTCAAAATTAAGAAATACCTCAGCACTCACTGCACCGAAAACATACCCCTACGTACGCCGGAAGATATCGATCTCAACATTAAAGATTTGGAAAATAATATAAAACTGACTTTTCAACATGCTAATTTACCCGCCCGTCAATGTACTATGTATTATGCTCGGAAACATGTCACATTAGCCCCTATACAACTTGCTCCATTGCCTCCTTAGCAACATGCCACATTAACCCCCCGACAACACTCTGTTCTATATCCCAGACAACATAATATAATACACTCAACACAGTATAACACATTACCCCCCGACAGCATGCTTTATCAACACCCCATCAGCAATCTCCATCATTGCCCCCCAATGATACATCATTGCCTCGACAACATACTTCATTAGCCCCCAGTCAACATACCTCATCAACCCCCAGACAACATACTAGAAAAACCCCCCCAACAAGGTCCGTTATCCCCCTGGCGCCATGCTGCATACTCCTACCGGCAACATGTTACATTATCCCCTCGACAACATACTATATTATCCCCCAGCCAGCATGTAACACTGGCCTCCCAGCAATTACCTCCATTATCCCCCGGCCGTCATGCCACATTATTTTTCCAGCAACACAATGGGTGCATATTGCACCCAATGCAATATGCCCCAGACAACATGTCACACAAACCCCTCCTCGACAACATACTACATTAGCCCCCAGTCAACATGCCTCATTACCCCCTCGGCAATATGCTTCATTTCCCTCGCGACAAGTCAGGTACAGAATTTACTCCGCCGATGTCGAACGGCTCTTAGCCGAAAAAAGAAGAGCTAGAAGAGAATGGCAACTTCATAGATCCCCCCAATCTAAAAATAGACTACAGAATTGCACTAAACTATTAAGAAAATTACTAGAATCTCATAGAAATTAATCCTTGAAAACATATCTAGAAGAACTAGATGCAACCTCGCAATCTGACTAATCGCTATGGCGAGCAGCTAAAAATCATAAAAGGCCAATTATGCGTAAACCCTCTTTGAAAAATGTGAGGGGCTGGGCAAGAAGCGATTCTGAAAAAGGTGAACTGTTTGTAAACCACTTAAACCCCAAACTCATCAAATAACACGGTCGAGCTGCCTCCAGTTGCAGAAAAAAGTGGAGCAACCATTATGTTTGAAATTCGAGAAGTAGAAAAGGCTATTCTTGATTTAAACGATTTGACAAAATCAATAACAAATTGCTAAAAGAGCTACCCCATATAGCAATAAGAATAATTTTATTTATTTTTCCCACAGAATGGAAGGTATCACCATATCCCGAAGCCAGGAAAAGACCACTCAAAAGTAGAGTCATATAAACCTATTAGTTTGCTATCTAATATGTCTAAGCTCTTTGAAAAACTTCTGGTGACCAAATTAACGCATATTCTGGATGAATTCCAAATCATCAGTTCGGCTTTAGGAAAAAACACAATACAATCGAACAAACCCATCGAATCGTTAGTGCAATACGATCAGCTTTTGAAGAAAAAAATATTGCTCTGCTGTCTTCATAGATGTATCCCAGGCATTTGATAAAGTATGGCATGATGGTTTAATTCATAAATTTAAAAAAAATTTCCCTATGGATGTATGCAAGCTCTTAGAAAGCTATTTGACCCAACGTAAATTCATACTTAAAGAAGGAGACTTCTTAAGTTCGCCACAACTTATCGAAGCTGGTGTACCCCAAGGTAGCATATAGGTCCAATCTTGTATGTTATATATACTTCTGATATGCAATACAATCACATTCACATTTGCAGATGATACTGCCATTCTAAGTATTAATCATCTCGGCATTTGCAAAACTATATATTCTATTTGGAAGAATGGCTCAGGCAATGGAAAATAAAAGTAAACGAACAAAAGTGCATTCATATTACCTAACGTGGAAAAGTCATATAGAATCCAAACTCGCACAAATTAAGCTAAAATCAGCCCAAATTAACTGGCTCATTAGTAAACATTCCAAACTTAGTTTAGATTGTAAAATCCTTCTATACAATTCAATCATTAAGCCAATATAGTGTTATGGAATTCAATTGTGGGGCACTGCCTCAGAGTCAAATATTGAAAAAATTCAAAGGCGACAAAATAACCTCCTAAGAATCATTACAGATGCCCCGTGGTATATTAAAAATTCGAACTTTCATAAAGACCTTGAGGTTCCGTTGGTTAAAACCAAAATATCAAAACGTGTTGTCAATTACATTAATAAGTTAGCATGCCACCCGAATCCACTAGCCCGTAACATTTTAATTAGTCGTGGCCATATCCGCCTCAGAAGGAGGGATACTGGTGACTTGCACAGCCGCTAAAGGAAAAGGATTTTAGCATAAAATCCAATTATAAAAAAAAAGCTCACCAATGGATGGACTTTTATAACTTAATAATTTAGATTTAAGATTTGAAAACTTATGGTTAGTTCATTATATTAAATGAAGATACAATAAATACAAATAAGCTGAAAAAAAATACAAATTATTTATAATAAGGTAGACAAAAAATATAGAGACAAATGAAAATTATTGAATATTTTTCAAAATTATTAAACACATTTTATTTATGTATCTTATATTTCCCCTTTTATTTGACCAACCACATTTAATTTTACAATCTAATTTATACAATATACAGAAAGCACTATAATTTGTCAGCTCATAATTTTTCATGAAGAAATAAGCAAGTTATTGATTTTTGCCCGTATTTTACCACCGTGCGCCGCTGGGTTGAACTGTTTTGAAAATTTATTTTTTTCAAGTGAATCTGGCCGGGGATCGAACTTGGGACCTCTAGTATGCTAGGCGGATGACTAACCTGCTATACCACTGCGGTTCAAAACAAGAATGAATTTATTAGTTACCAATAAATAGTTGCGTTAAGTTGATTTGTTGGCTGCATATCTTTAGTCGAGAAAAATTGCAATTACCTCGAAACTACTTCATGAATGTTTAATGTTGATGACTTAAAATAAAGAAACTTTAGTTCTCTTTTATATTCCATTAATTTTTTTTAATAATATAATTCTTAATGGTTAAAATTTAGGCAAAACCTAAAATATTTTATGTAAAACATTTTTGGGGTGAGTTGTTTCAATTTCTCCACTTTCGTAAAATACAGTGCACCCTAGTATACATGTTTCAATAAGAGAATGGTCTGCACAAGCAGAATTTCTATTTAAATCGCGCGCGATAGACAAATAAATGTTTGTGTAACACTGCCTTACAGCTACTACTTTGATCGTATTAAATTACAATTTTACTTAACGCTGCTTATGATTTATATGCTTATATTTGAATTTACAATGAAATAGAGAGAGATCAGACGACCAAGTACAAAAATTTTATGACTTTTACAATATTTAAAGATTAATGCAGTGAATTTTAAATGTTTTTATTCAAAAAAGTAAATACAATAAATTAAAACTCACGTAAAGCACCACTATCTATATGTTTTCAGTAACTCTGTGCCTTTTATATGTGTGGTTTCTAATCTTAAAAAAATTATATAATCCTACCTCAATGAAAGCATTAATATACATAAATTATAGATTTTAGGAAATTACACCGAGAAGTACGCTATTATATTTAATCAAAAACGGATAATAAACACCAGAAATATCGACAAAACAACCAATCGATGTGTCTCAAATTGTATATAAACTAATGTTTAACTTTTTAAGGTATTTTGGCGATGTTTCTGATGTTTATGAACCGATTTTGATGAAATAGCGTACTTTGCGGAAGAATTTCCTAAATTTTTATATATAATTTATGTAGGCCCTTGGTCCAGGAGCAGGTTTTTTTAATTTTTATTTTTTTAACAAAATTTCTAAAATATGTACTTTTGGCAATTTGCGGATAAAATATGTTTTTGGCGACATCTCAGGTGTTTATGGGCCGATTGTGTTAAAATTTGCAGCGTGCAGCATTGTACGGGATAGGTTAGGTAATAAAGGAGGTGTCAAGCGACACCTTTATTCGGAGACCCCAGGGGTCCACTGTGATCCTTTACTAGAAGAGCAGAAAGAAAAAGATTGAAGATAGAGGAAGAGAAAAGATAATAGAAAAGTGTAGAGGGAGAAGATGAATCTAGGCCAATTGAGACCAGTGGTGAACCCTACAATATCATACACGGGATAATCTTCTAAAATCTGATATACAATTCATGTCGGTTCACCCTCTAAGAACTCCACAAATCTGACTGTAGAAACCAATAAAATTATACCGATCTACTCAGAATCGGCAGAAGAATCGATTTAGCAATGTCGGTCTGTCTGTTCAAATTAATTTTCTTGAGCTCGTGTTTTGACGATATCTCAGATATTCGCAAACCGATTTTGATGAAATTTAACAGCATACTTCGCGGACGGGTTGCTTAAATTCTGATACATAATTTATGTAGGCCCATGCTCCAGGAACCTACAAATTGCACAGATACATATATTAAAATTACAGTAATGTTCGGCTATAGTCTATTTCGCTTAATGGCCAAAAACGGGTATAAGCTAATATCATATTTACTCGCAAGTTCTTATCGTATTTCATACAAATTATTCGTTCTAAAGTCCATTCCGGTTTAAGTACACTTTTGTTTAAAGGCCACATTTTCTTTGTATCTGTGGCTAATATTATATTGTTACGTTTTTCCTGTAAAAACGTGGAAGGAATTCTTTTTGCAAACAACCGTAAACAAAATTAAAACACTTTATGCAATTTTACAAAGTAATACTTTTATTAACTTAAGAGTTAATCACTTAAAACACACTTTCACAAAAACTGTAAACAAACTTCACAAAACTACCAGCCTCCGTTATGCGCTTAAGGACTTCCTCCAGATTTTTCAGATGTTCATCGAAGGTTTTTCCCATGACGATGATGTCGTCTAGATACACCAAACATGTTTTTCACTGAAGTCCTCTCAATACTCGTTCCATTAGACGTTTAGAAGCTGGGCCCACGCTTCTAAACGATCTAATGGATGGCATAACGTTGAAATTAAAAGAAAAAAAAAATACTATTTTATTTCCTACAACAATGGTAAAATACCAAAAATATTATCCAAAATAGTTGTATTCAACGCTTATTGACTACATGTTATGTTAATTTTTCAGGTTTATTTACTTTGTCATGGCAGGATAATTTAAGAACTCTTACAGGAACTCTTCCGTTATTGCAGGGCTTCATTAGAGCTTTTGCCGTAATGATGTCATTGTCGACTTTTGATTCTACAACCCACAAACTGCTGTCCTCACAATCTTCCTCCATACGGGCCCATATCAACGATTCGGACTGTGGTGGCAGTTTACGATGCTCGACAGTTATCAGTTTCCAAACATTGGGGCTTGCTCTCGTAACCAACATCGAGGGGTATTTCTATATTTCTCCAAATCATTATTTTTGGCCCCAGGTGTAAAGTAAAAAAATCTGCACCGATTATTACTTCGTCCACAATGTCAGCAACAATGAACACGTGGTTGACGCTCAAGTTGGCAATGGTTACTTTAGCACTTACTTTGCCATAGACTGTAGCATGCTCTCCAGTTACTGTGCGCAGGTTTGTACCGCTCAAGGATTCAAAGTTTCTACGCACCAAATCGGGCCTAATAACTGACTGAGACGCCCCTGTGTCTATGGTAAAAACATGCTTTTTGCCTTTGATGTATCCCCGAGCTGTAAGGTTGCTGTTTTTCTGTTGTATAACTGATATGGAGATTGTGGGGCCACCAATTGTGAAAGCTAACTTATGCCCCGCGGAGCTAGCTCGATTTAGTTTAACGATTGTTCTTGAAAAGACGGTTGGCTTTGCTATGATTTTTGCTGTTTCTTAGGTTAATGCGAATGACACAGTTTCAGCAAAATATGTTTTTGGAACGCAAACGGAGTGGCACACACCGCAAATTTATTATCAGAATCTCGTATTCCATTCACAAATGCTTCAATCTTGTACTGGTCCAAGAAAGTCTGATTTTTGCCAGGATAAATTTTCTCTACCAACCGTTCAATGTCCAAGGCAAAGTCCTGTAAGGTTTCTGGACTCTGCTGCGAAGTTATAGACAGTAAATTTCCTTTTTGTGCTCGCCACCGTACTTACGCTGGAGGGCAGACATGACGTTATCAAAATTCTTTCTGCTGCTTAACGGCACACTTTCTAGAACTTCTGCTGCATTGCCTTTTAGAGCCAAAATTAGTTCTTAAGCTTTCTGGTCGTTGTCCCATAAATTTCTCTCGGCGACTGTTTTTAACTGGAACTTGAAGACATTAACGGTAGACTGCCATCAAAACTAGGTGCTTTTGTTTATCCAGATGTTTCCTGAGCAACTTGCACTGGACCGCCCAGCTGTTGTATGTCATTAACTTTCGCTTCTAGATCGCCAATCTTCTTTCCGACGTTAGCCAGTTCTTAGTCAAATTTGTTCTCATTGACTTTCGCTTCTATATCGCCCATCTTCCTTTCGACGTCAGCCAGTTCTTTGTCAAATTTGATCTCAATGCCATCAACGCGATTGTTAATTGTTTCCGAAATTTTCTGAAGTGGTTTATTTGTGGATCCAGAAATTTCTTGCAGCTTTTCTTCTATCCTTTCTAGAAGTTGCTCATTGTTGATTTTCTAGGCTTCTTGAGGTTCCGATTTCAAACCTGCTTGAAGTTTCTCGTTGTTGATTTCAGCAGCTTCTTGAAGTTTCGTCTTCATACCTACAATCATGATTCTCGTTCGCTTGTTGTTGAAGAAGTTCCGTTTTCAAACCTCCTATTTTTGCCATCATCGCAGCGAACATTGAGTTTATGTCCAGGCTGCTAGTCATTGAATGATCTCCATTTCTTCTTTACACTCGAATTCATAAGTCTCCAGGTCAATACCTCGACTTTAGAGCTCCTCCCTGAGCCTTTTTTGTAGTTCGGCTTTGGTGCCGGCTGTTGGCACGTTCATCTTTCCCAACTCCTTAAGTTGGTCCTATTTTAGATCATCCAGTTTCACCATGGTTGTTTTTGCAATTCCACTTCTGACACCAGTTGTTACGTTTTTCCTTTAAAAACGTGAAAGGAATTCTTTTTGCAAACAACTCACAGTGGTTTACGGACGCTTTTTTTTGGAAATAATTCTGTAACTTTTGAACGACTGGAGATATTTGAATGAAATTTGACATGGTGGTAGTCAAGGAGTATTCGAGTTGGTTTTTAAAAGCACTGGTCCATGAGGGGTCGGGAGAGTGATTGATGGACCTTCAAAGTTGGTCACCTCGGGTGTTCGACTTTTTTAAAAATTCGCCAAAAATCCATTTATGTATGGATTGAAAAGAAATTTTAAACTTAAGTTGTCCTTGTGAAGATCTACAAAAAATACGCTTAAATGTGTAGGTTATCTCCTTTGGATTTCGAGATATTTGGGTAAAAAGGAATTTTTAGGTTAATTTTTTACCTCTTTTTTTAAGCTTTTTTTGATCTGGTGGACGCATCTGAGGACCAAGAATATTCTTTAAATTTGTAATAAAATTCTGAATAATTTTTGTGCAAGTTAGTTATAGATATCTTCTTTTGTTTAAAAGTTAAAAATATTCAAAGTTGAAACTTACAAAAAATTTCGCCTTTTTTTTAGTTTTTCCCCAAAAGATAGCTATATTTTTTCACTAATAAAAAAATATTTTCTTAAGAAACATAAAAAGATTTTTAAAGTTTTTAAAAGAAAACATAATGAGAATGCGTATAAAACAAATTTCTTGCTAATTGGACTTTTGGTCCTCGCACATGGCCTCTCCAAAAAATGGCAATTTGTAAAAAAAAAAATTTGTTTAAACAAAAATTTCTCAAAAGGCAAAGCACCGATTTGAAAAAAATTATAATGTTCATATTTTCCAATATATCTGTTATTGATTAGAAAAGTTTTTTCTGAAACGCGCTGCAAATAGAGACAGTGTTGCCATATTTGTAAAAAAACTCATTTTTTGACACCCCTTTTTCCCCAGTTGCGAATTGGGGAATTTTTAAGTTAAAATTGGGAATTTTTTTTAGTCTATTGCTTTTAGATCTTATTGGTCTATATTACTACAAAATTTCATTGTAATATCTTTATCCATGTCATTTCCACAGAATATCAAAGATTAAAAATATTTTCCTTAAAAAAGCAGAAAAACAATTTTTTTTGTTTTACGATACAAAGTGTAAAAAAAGTAACGCACTTAAAAAAAACTTTTACTATTAGTGCTAATCTCCTAGTCTTTCCCGATCTAATGATACTAAACATGTATATAAAGCATTAATACCGAGTCTTAAAAAACTCTGAAAACTTTGGCCCCCGTAGCATTTTTACACTGTTTATTTAAATATAAGTGATGAATTTGTGCATATAAAGTTAATTATCATACTCAAATATTTCACTAAAAGATGAAAATGATCCTTCGCTAATAAACAAATATTTTCTTCAAAAAGATATAAATAGTTTTTTATTTTTTTAAAGAAAACATTATAAGAATGACTTAAAAAAATTTTATTCGATTTTGCCTTTTGTTCCAAGCTAAAAAATAAAATTTTAGTAAAAGATTCTAAATAAGTAAGTACGAGTAAGGCACCGTATTTGATAACAGTGTAAAGGTAATATATCCATAATTTGTAGCAAAAGTTTAATTAGAAGAGTACGGTTATAGTAACAGTGTGACAATTTATTTAAAATAAGATTTAAAGGCATTTTTCCGGTATTTAAAATTGGTGTATTTGAAAAAATTGCAAAATTATAAAATGTTTATTAATGTGAATGTTAATAAAATAGGAAAAAATTGTTACAACTTGGGTTTTTCATAATGGTCAGAAAGGATATGGTTATTCTCCTCCATACAGGTAGGTTTTACGAGACGCACATATTGGTTGAGTTATATATGCACCTATTTTTAGAGGTAAAAAATACATTAATTCATTGATTTCTTTATTATTCTTTGGATACAGGTATATATAAAAAATGTTTTTATACCCTTCACCAATAGGTGAAAGGGTATTATAAGTTTGTGATTCCGTTTGTAATTTTTTTATTAGTGATCGTAGACCCCATACAAATTATACCGATCGACTCAGAATCGGGAGGAGAATCGATTAAGCTATGTCCGTCTGTCTGTCCGTCTGTCTGTCTGTTGAAATCAAGTTTCTGAAGCCCCTGGAGGATGGACTTACATAAATTATATATCAGATTTTAGGAAATTCTCCCGCAATGAACGCTATTAAATTTCATTAAAATCGGTTTATAAACACCGAAAATATCGAAAAAATACCAAAAATTAGACGAAAATTTTAAAATTTTTGATTGAAACACACTTTTAAATAACAAGAGAAAAAAGATACTCCTGGTGTACATGTGATAATATGTTATATATCAGATTGTAGGAAAGCACTCTGTAAAATTTTATCAAAATCGGTCCATAAACAACTGAGATATCGCCAAAACACTGAATTTGATGTATCGCAAATTGCCCAAAGTACACATTAGAGAATGTTTGTTGAAAAAATTAAATGCAGAAATAGGAAAAACTATCCTCCTTTAGTACGGACCTACATAAATTTTATATCAGATTTTAGGAAATTCCCCCACCAAGCACGTTATTAAATTTCATCAAAAGCGGTCTATAAACAATTGAGATATCGCCATAACACTACATTTGATGTACAGCAAATTGCCCAAAGTACGTGTCTAAGAAATTTTGTTTACATTTTGTAAGTATTGTTTCAGCGATATCTCAGGTGTTTATGGACCGATTGTGATGAAATTTGACATCGTTCTTTATGGGAGGATTTTCTAAAATCTGATATATATACTCCACAAATCTGATTATGAATACCATTCAAATTGTACCGATCAACTCAGAATCGGCACAAGAATCGATTTCGCGACCTCCGTCCATCTGTTTGTTTGCCCGTCCGTCCGTCTGTTTGTTTGTCCGTCCGTCCGTCTACATGTCCGTCCGTCTACCAATCTGTACTTTTTTCTGTTGTAGTCAAGTTTTTGGAGCTCCTGTTTTGTCGATATCTCAGATGTTTATTTTGATGAAGTTTAATAGCGTCCTTCGCAGGGGATTATCTAAATCCTGATGCATTCTGTAATTTGTGGTAGATATAATTTAGCGTTTAAGCGATGGTGTTTTGATCGACAATGTTGAAATTCAGGGTGGGACAATTCAGGAGCTCCACAAATCTGGTTTTAGCAGACAGACACACTGCATTTATCTTAATTTTGTGTCTGACTTTTGAACATTATGATAACATTTGAGAATGTATTATATATCAAATTATAGGTAATCTTCCTAGGAAGTACAAAAATGCAGCTAATTACATGATATCCGTTCAAAACCTACATATGTATGTAAGTATCTCACATATCAACAAAAATTTTAATTTTTTAATTGCAATTGGGAGAAATCCGCTCACATTTGACAATTGATCCCGTATAACTTTGCCTAAGTCAATCTCTTAGTAGCTAATAAATGACAAATTATAATAGATACGATGATGACATTTAGTATAAAGACGTTGTACAATATTAATATTCAGGACAATAGCGCCTAAAATAAACTTTCTAGAGGGACAGCATTTGACAAAAGTATTTCTGATCTCTTGAAAAGTTCGATATTGAAAATGGGCGAGCTCTATTCACATTTAGTGAAATCTCCCATATAAACCCGACCGGGAATCGATTTAATGCTGATAAATTAAATCATATTAAAATTGCACAAAGAACTAGAGCAAAACTTTCCAAACATCCATCGGACAGATCGAAAGAACTATACAACCCAAATATTATTGATGAAGTGTTCATTTTAATTAATTAACTAACTTCAAATTAATAAGTAAACTTTTCCGACAAAGCTGATAACCATCCATTCAAAAGCTATATATTTCACGCATGTATCTAAAACTAGGAGTGTATACCCTATAATTTTAAGGCTTGTATACATTGACAATCATTGTTAAAGCTTTGACCTAAATCAGTCCGCTAACTTCAGAGTTTTACATAACTAATCAAGAACTTTTACTAGTTGGATAATTCGTACGAATTAAAGTGCACAACCCTCACTGGGCACAGCGTTTTTGGGTTGCATGTCAGAATACTTAAACTTCATCAAATCGATGTGCTATTGCAAATCTAAGGGCATCTACATTTTGAAGCATCTTTTCTGCATGGTTTATCTGGTCTATCGAACTTTATTAAATGTTCGTAAAATATGTGTCTATTTTATTTCGAAGCTACTGGCTGGCTTAAATATGCATTCTCTACTTGTAGTCTAGTAATCATTATCTTTCACAAAGGGACCACTTTAGAACCCAAGTGAAGCTTCCCTAGACATCAGCCACCTGCCCAACCTAACCTTTGGGTGCATAACTATTCTAGATGATGACGCCACCGAAAAGGTTTTCGTTTTCCGACTCTTAATTTTAAAGACTCTTTGCATATAATACTAGTATAACCAAATATTGCTACGAATTACATTAAGTACTTTTGGAACACCATTGGTGTAGGGTATCCAAGATTCGGCAAAGCCGAATATACCACTCTTACTTGTTTTTTTTTTAATATAAAAAAGAAAGTTTTTAATGTAACTGCTATTAACAGTTAAAACATCATGGCTATAACATTGGAATTTAAAGTGTTGTGCGATATTCTTTTTGAACAACCAAGCAGTTCGAGAGCAGAAAAAATTAAAGTAATCATGCGATATGCTAAAAGTCAAACTAACTCCATGATTCTTAATAGTGAGGAAGACAAAGTCTTAAAATTTGTAAAGTTATTTGAACTTAAAATTAAGTCGGTTAATTACTGTTTAAAAAGATTTGAATCTAAATTTAAAGACTGGCTGAAGGACTCAATTGAGCTTAAAACTTCTGGTGCTGGAGCCCCTCTAAAAAACTATGATGATCTCGGAGAAAGATCTAAAAAGATGCGATTATCCGAAGTTCTTTCTACTCATTCGGTTACTGAAATCAAAGATTCCTTTAAGGAAGTGCTCAAACGAAATAATCAACCAGCTGAAGCTAAACAAATAGCAGATATTCTCCCAGAGGCTTCTCCTAAACGTCTTAAGCGAATTATTAAGAGTATACCAACTCCTTCTTCTCAATCAGAATTTTCGGAGGAAGAAGCACTTGCTCTTATGCTCGAGTTGAAATTGAGTAAAAATAAATATATTAAACTCTGTAAGGCATTACGAGACAAAGGACACTCAATTTCACCAGGATATAATGCGTTATTAAAAACCAAAAAAAAACTTAATACCAACAAACGTGATAGGAGACGAAAGTGCATCTGTGGATTTATCAAAATTATTGGAAAATACGGCATCAAGGCTGATATCTACTACATTGTCTGAAGAAGAAGTCAAGAAACTTGACAACAAGGACTTAACTTTAATATGTAAATGGGGATGTGACGGTTTATCTGGATTACCGGAATACAAACAATCAACATCTCATCAGAACACAAATGACTAAAGAAGCGTTTTTATGGCATCTCTAGTACCACTAAGATTAAGAAAGAATCGTTCTGAACCATCCACATCAAAAGAGCGTACTGAATATGTGTGGGTTAACACATCTCCAGGATCAAAGGCATTTTGCAGACCGATCAGATTCGAATATTTAAAAGAAACTGCAGCAAGCACAAAAAATTGGGTTGATGATATCAAATATTCAATAGACAATTTGAGTCCAGTCTGCATAGACATACATGGATATTTGATTAATGTAAATTTTGAGCTTCAATTGACAATGATAGATGGAAAAGTAAGCAACGCTATAACGGAAACCCATTCAACTTGGAAATGCTCATTATGCGGAAAGAAGAAATCGGAATTTCTACAAACTTCAGAAGATGCATCAGCTAGTACTGCAATTAATCAAGAGGTTCTGGAATTTGGTATATCGCCCCTACATGCACGTATCCGATTTTTAGAATTCAACGTGGTCGTGAAATAATTGAATCAAATCTTCTCCCACTTGGTGAACTGACAGAAGAGGCCCAGGAAGCGCGGAATTCAGATTTCAAGTATATCCAACTATTTAATACCAGAAAATGCTCAAGAAAATCGCAAAATCAGGATCTAATAAATTATCTCTTGTTGTCTTCTGATCCTGCTCTATCAACGATAAGAAAGAAATGGTGGAGCAGTTATACAAAAACTTCTGAAAACGAACACCTGGAAGAGGTTCTTGATATAATAGATTGTACTGATTATTTTACTGAAAATAAAAATTAAGTAAATATGTAATAAAAAAATAAATAAATATGTAATAAAAACTGTAAGTTTAAACTTTAACTACAAATACTTCAATAAAATCTATTTCACCTTTTAATATAAGTACAAATTATTTACATTTTGATATTTCATAAATCCTCATGATATTTTCTTTAAAAAAATAAAAAAATATTTGTTTATTAGCGAAGGATCATTGTCATCTTATAGTGAAATATTTGAGTATGATTATTAATTTTATATGCACAAATTCATCACTTATATTTAAATAAACAGTGTAAAAATGCTACGGGGGCCAAAGTTTTCAGAGTTTTTTAAGACTCGGTATTAATGCTTTATATACATGTTTAGTATCATTAGATCGGGAAAGACTAGGAGATTAGCACTAAGTAAAAGTTTTTTTTAAGTGCGTTACTTTTTTTACACTTTGTATCGTAAAACAAAAAAAAATTGTTTTTTTGCTTTTTTAAGGAAAATATTTTTAATCTTTGATATTCTGTGGAAATGACATGGATAAAGATATTACAATGAAATTTTGTAGTAATGTAGACCAATAAGATCTAAAAGCAATAGACTAAAAAAAAATTCCCAATTTTAACTTAAAAATTCCCCAATTCCCAACTGGGGAAAAAGGGGTTTCAAAAAATGAGTTTTTTTACAAATATGGCAACACTGTCTCTATTTGCAGCGCGTTTCAGAAAAAACTTTTCTAATCAATAACAGATATATTGGAAAATATGAACATTATATTTTTTTTAAATCGGTGCTTTGCCTTTTGAGAAATTTTTGTTTAAACTAATTTTTTTTTTACAAATTGCCATTTTTTGGAGAGGGCATGTGCGAGGACCAAAAGTCCAATTAGCAAGTTTTATACGCATTCTCATTATGTTTTCTTTTAAAAACTTTAAAAATCTTTTTATGTTTCTTAAGAAAATATTTTTTTATTAGTGAAAAAATATAGCTATCTTTTGGGGAAAAACTAAAAAAAAACCGAAATTTTTTGTAAGTTTCAACTTTGAATATTTTTAACTTTTAAACAGAAGAAGATATCTATAACTAACTTGCACAAAAATTATTCAGAATTTTATTACAAATTTAAAGAATATTCTTAAAGAATATTCAGATGCGTCCACCAGATCAAAAAAAGCTTAAAAAAGAGGTAAAAAATCAACCTAAAAATTCCTTTTTACCCAAATATCTCGAAATCCAAAGGAGATAACCTACACATTTAAGCGTATTTTTTATAGATCTTCCCAAGGACAACTTAAGTTTAAAATTTCTTTTCAATCCATACATAAATGGATTTTTGGCGAATTTTTAAAAAAGTCGAACACCCGAGGTGACCAACTTTGAAGGTCCATCAATCACTCTCCCGACCCCTCGTGGACCAGTGCTTTTAAAAACCAACTCCAATACACCATGTCAAATTTCATTCAAATATCTCCAGTCGTTCAAAAGTTACAGAATTATTTCCAAAAAAAAGCGTCCGTAAACCACGGTGCAACTGTAAACAAAATTAAAACACTTTATGTAGTTTTACAAAGTAATATTTTTATTAACTTTAGAGTTAATCTGTTAAAACACACTTTCACAAAAAATGTAAACAAAATTCACAAAACTGCTTTACAAATACTCTTAGTCTCACTGTTTTCTTAATTAAACTGAGCCCACAATACTCGTCCATCGGCCTTATATAGTAGAGAAGAGAGTTTCTAGCAATTTCCGCAAACGTAAGCAAAGAGCTGCTGTTGTTGATTACACTAACAATGTGGCTTATGTGGCTTACGAACATAGATGCCCAATGTAATAGTATTAGTGAGAATGAAAAAAAAACGCAGAAAACAATTTTTTATTCATTTTATTTAGTCTTCAGCGAGATTGCGACGAGTGCACATGTGTAGCGGGTGTTGTCATTTATTTCTGTTTTTAACAAAAGGAAAAAAGTAAAATGAATGAATGTATAAAGGATGTTACAGAAATTTTTTTAATAAGTTATGTCTATAGAAAAAAATAGCCATATGCATTTGAATTAACAAATTGTTATTCCTTATTAAAAGAATTTTGGTCATATTTTCCTATCGGAAAAAACTATTAAAATTTTTTTAAACTTTATAGATATTATAGAAAATATATTATGACATTTACGGTAAATAGGATTAAATTTGATAGATAGAAATACATATGAAGTGTTGTCATTTATTTTTGTTTTTAACAAAAGGAAAAAAGTAAAATGAATGAATGTATAAAGGATGTTACAGAAAATTTTTTAATAAGTTATGTCTATAGAAAAAAATAGCCATATGCATTTGAATTAACAAATTGTTATTCCTTATTAAAAGAATTTTGGTCATATTTTCCTATCGGAAAAAACTATTAAAATTTTTTTAAACTTTATAGATATTATAGAAAATATATTATGACATTTACGGTAAATAGGATTAAATTTGATAGATAGAAATACATATGAAGTTTTATAAAAACTTTACCTAAAATGTTTTTAACAAATGTCCCATCTAAAAATGGCCTTCCTTTTTTGACAATATCTAAACTTATTAAGCTAGATAAACCCATTTTTGAATTTTGCTCTACTTTGTGTTCTTCAGACTTAAGTATAATTTTTTAAACGTCCTATTACAAATAAGGCATTGTATGTCATCAAAAGCATTTCGTAGCATAAAATATGTTTCAGGTGACATTAATATTATTAATATATTAATAATATTAACGTTTCGCTATACTAATTTCCCAAATAAGATACAATATTGCTGATTTTCTATTGGTTGATTGACGATTAAACGAAAGAGCGTAAGTGTACGTGTGGGTTCAATTTCCTGATTTCAGCAACTAGCTGGGCTACTTTGCTTACGAAAGTTCATGCATGTTCCAATACATTCTCACATGATCAAGAACACACTCGCACATACGTTGTACAGATTATCTGAAGTTAACAGTAAAAGAGAGAGAGAGGATGTAGATAAAAGAGAAAAATGTTGCTATACTCTTTACAGTACATAAGAGGAACATGTTGCTCTGCTTATAGACTTAAACGTCTATTACGTCTCAGACAATAAGCACCCTCTTCGAGAAGACCTACTACTGCTCAATACCAGGCCTCTTATTTCCCGTCGCTCCCTACAGTTTCAGATCGTTCAAATAACGGTTCACAGCAAGGTAATCACCCACCTCCAAATGGCTTCTCCTATGCTAATATGGTTAAAGAGGGTCCACCAGTTCAAACTAAAGAATCTCAAAGCTCCATTGAGAAACTAATTGAAACCATGAATAACTTCATGTCTAATATGCAAAATATGTACCAGGAGATGATGAGAAATCAAAGCATGCTTATGCAGATTTTGTTGGAAAGAAAATGAACCTGTTGAAAATATGTTTTTGGAACGTAAACGGCCTTAGTTAACACAAAAAAAAGGTTGAACATTTCCTGCATAAACAGGAAATTGACGTATTACTTGTATCTGAAACCCATTTTACTGTATGGAATTGCTTTAGAGTAAATGGGTATTTTACATATGATACAAAACATCCAAGCGGAAGAGCATGCGGTGGTACAGCTATTATAATACATAATAAAATAAGGATTTTCCATTGCCTCATTATGAAAAGGAATACATTCAGGCAACATCTGTAAAACTTTTGGATTATAAAATGACTTTTTCTTCCATATATTGTCCGCCAAGATATAACATTAAAAAAGATCAATTCCTTGACTTTTTTTGATACGCTTGGCTCTAAATTCATAGTGGGTGGTGATTTTAATGCGAAGCACACGTTTTGGGGCTCACGCCTTATTACGCCTAGGGGTAGACAGCTATTGGGTGCACGGTGGTTCAGAATCAAATTTCATTGGCCAAAACCTATATTTTTTGTTGACATAGATTTTTAAAATTTTTATACCATCAGAAAGAAAACATATCAAAACTAAGGTGGCCAAAAAATTTGGTCAAAATATCTGCTGTAGTGGGCGTGGCATGCTGCTAAAGACAAGGAATTTTGGTTAATTTAGAAATGAAAGAAAAATTGTAATTTTTGATCTCATATTAATTACGATTTCTTGAAAACTATTAATGCTAATGGGCTGCAGTTTTTTTTGTTATGTTGGGTGGACTGTTGGTTTTAACAAATGGTATTTGCGCACCCTGTATAATTTGTAGTTAAGGTGTTAAGGAAAAAATTTAAAATCACCATATACTCATAAAATTTCAAGTTTAGTAGTGTATAACTTTTGTAGAAACAAATAGAAACAAAAATCGAAACCACCCAAAGAAAGCCAAGAGTGTTCCCTTTAAGCCTATATATACTTTTGCACCCGCCCGAACCCGCCCGTAGAACACTTTTTTATTTTAATGAAAATACTCAACATTTTTACAAGCAAAATTACTAGTAAATTTACTTTAGAAATCATTCACTGTCATAAATACAAATTGCAGATAGTTATTTCAATAAGAGGAAAGTTATTAGTGGTTTAAACTTTTATTCAAATGGTTGGTATCTTAAAAAAAACTTCCCTGAATTTTTTAGGGAATTTTTCAAAGAATTTTGAAAATATTTCATTTTGCACAGATATTTCAATTACCTGTTAAAAAATTATAGGGGAAAACCTTTAAAATGTATTTCAGTAAAGTACAGAATGAATTTTAACAGTTAAAATTTTCCATTTTTTAAGGAATGTTACCTAGCCTGTTACTCATCAGCGTTAAAGGGTTTTATTATACTTAAAAATTATTATAATTGGTCTTTTATGGCATTAAATAAAACTTCCTAAATTTATTCACTGCATTTTAAAAATTCCATGAAAAAATTTTGAAAATATCTTTCAGTGAAATACAGGATGAATTTGAACAGGAACAATTTTCCATTTGATTTTATGGACAGCTACCTAGGTAGAGTATAATAATATCAAAGCATGATATAAGGACAATAATTTGGAAATAAATGTTAGTTTCGAACAAGTATTCGATTTAAAAAGGTTGATAAATATTTGGAAGTTTTATTTCAAAGCCCTTTAAAAGTACATTATTTTCGGCTAAATTAAAATATGGAGACTTTCAGATACAAAGAATTGGCCGAAGAATATTTTAAAAATAAAGATGGTGTTCTAAGCCATATTCAAACAAAACTGAATATAAATAGTCTCTACATTGAGACACAACTGGAAATAAAAAACAAAGTATCTAATTTCGTCTAAACATTGAATAGATACTACAAGGAAGTTGACTTTAGTAAAAGTAAATTTTACAAGCGCTTTGCGAATTGGTTAGAAGGTGAACTCCGTATCCAGATCATTTCAGAAACAACAAATGATGGGAGTTGTGGAAGACCACAAAAACCGTTAGATAACTGTAGCGATAGATCTAAGAGACGAAAACTGAAGAATTTTAATGAAGAAATCGGGTGTGAAAACATTAAAGATAGTTTTCTGCATAAACTTCGATCTGAAAAACAATTAGCGAAAGTGGATATCATTCAGAAAGTCCTTTCTGCTAGTCCGGTGAGAACAAAACGGGTTCTTAAAAGCATTCCAACACCAAACGAGGAAAAACAGTTTACAAACGAGGAAGCACTTGCATTATTTCTGGATTTAAAGCTAACAAAACACCAGTATACTCAACTCAGATTGCGTGCGATCGAAAAAGGCTTAAATTTATACCCGTCATGTCATCACATAATTGCAGCTAAAAAGGAGTGCTATCCTCCAAAGGAATCTATGAAAATCACACCAATTTCTGCACAGGTAAAACTGCAAGCTCTACTTGATCATACAGCTAAAAGGTTGCTGCAATCACTTAAAGGAATTGATTTAAAAAAACATGGAAACTGCAATTTAACTCTCTTTTGTAAATGGGGATGCGATGGATCTTCAGGACAAAAACAATATAAACAATTTTTATGTGAAGATATTTCTGACACAGATATGTTCATGGTGTCATTTGTGCCATTGCGATTAATAAAAAACTTAGAAGACTCGGAAACTTCGTCCAGCACAATGCAAACAAATTTTATTTGGAAAAATCATACTCCATCGTCCACGAAGTACTGCAGACCAATAAAATTTGAATTTAAAAAGGAAACTCATGATACCATTAAGAATGAAATAAGTGGCATCAAAACTCAAATTTCAACACTAAAGCCATTAGAGTTAGAGATAGATGAACATACTATTAAATTGAATTATCAATTAATACTTTCAATGATAGACGGAAATACTGCCCAGGCTTTGACTGATACAAAAGCTTCATCCAGCTGTTTTATATGTAAAGCAACATCAAGTCAGTTAAACCAAGAACCTACAAAGTCACTAGATAGTATTGATGCATTTGAATTTGGATTATCACCGCTACATACGAGAATAAGATTTATGGAACACATACTGAAAATTAGCTATGATTTGGACTTCGGATCTTCAGGATCAGTAAGAAATAATGACACCAACAAAGAGAAAAGAAAATTGAAAAAGAAACAAGTTCATGATGCATTTCTCAAACACGGGTTAATTATAGATCAACCAAAACAAGGATCAGGCAATACAAACGATGGCAATACCGCAAGAAGAATCTTTTTGGATCCCGAAACTACATCTGATATAACAGGTGTTGATATAGATCTTATTTCAAGATTTAAAACAATTACTGAAGTACTTGCGTGCAATGAACAAATTAATGCTAAAAAATTTGGTGATTATGCCAAGGAAACTGTTGTTATATATACATCCAAATACAATTATAGAAATATGTCAGCAACAGTGCACAAAGTTCTTTATCATGGAGAAGATGTCATTAAGCACCATTTATTACCAATTGGAGATTTATCAGAGGAAGCCCAGGAAAAAAGAAATAAGGATTACAGATTTTATAGAGAACATAATACCAGAAAAATGTCACGAAGTTCTACAAATGAAGACTTATTTCACATATTATTAGCAACATCAGATCCATTCATCTCTAGCATTCGAAGTCAATGGAAAGTAAATCCTTCGGACCTAAGTGCCGAAGTTAAAGCACTGCTACAGGACAGCAGTAATACAGAGCAGACAATAAAATATTTACAAGAAATATTCCAGCCAAATAAACAATAATTATAATTTGCATTTAACATTTGAGTGCAATAAAGTATACAAATATCAATATTAAATATTATTTTATTTATCTACAATCTATTTATGACTACAAATAAATATATATTTAAAGAAAAATTATGTAACATTCTTTTATTTAAAAAAAAAAAACTAGGTAATATGTAAGTATTATTAAGCAAAAATTAAAATTAGGGCCACCCTAATAAAAATACTGTAAATACCTCAACGAGAAAAGGGGCACCCTAAGGATAAAATATTAAAATATTAAATTGCTATCCAAGGACGACTTGTGGCCCAAATTTGAGCCAAATCGGTTAGGAGGAAGTGGGTCAAAAATGAGTTGGCAGATTTGAAACAAAATAAAAATGAAAAAAATCGAAAATTGAATTTCAAGCTTAAATTTCTTAAGAACCACTGTACCGATCTTAATAAAACCTACAATCGAAAATGCTACAGATGTTATCTATTGATTAAAAAAAGAACTACTAAAAAATCTTTAATAGTTAAAAAGTTACAGAGTTTTGGCCAATGAAAAACGATTCTGAACCACTGTGCGCCGTATCAGGAGGTCAACCAACGTATTCGCCCTCAGACTTAAATAAGATTCCCGATTTGATAGATTTTGCAGTTACAAGAGGTATAAAAAGAACCAACTTATCCATTTTCTCATCACTAGACTTATCATCCGATCATTCGCAATCTATTATAACATTTTATGGCAGTCCCAATGAAGTTCAAGAAGAAAGACATTTTTATCCAAACAGAAATACAAACTGGTTAAAAAATAAAATGTATGTGAGTTCCCACCTTCCATTCAATATTTCTCTCAGGAATCCAACTGACATCGAATCTGCATTTAATACTTTTTCAGAAATACTCACTAATGCAGCCTGTATATCAACTAAAATTTTTAAACCGAAGAAAAAGGGTAGCCAGAACATTCCAGAAGACATTCAAAGTCTAGTAATTGAAAAGAGATGGCTAAGAAGACGGTGGCAAGAATGTCGAAATCCTGCCTTAAAAAGGCATTTAAACAAATGTCAAAGAAAACTGCATTTCGCATTGAGGATCAATGGAAAAAAATCTCTTGATAAGTACATAAAAAACTTAGATTCCTCTAAGGAAAAACATTTCAATCTATGGAGGGCTGTCAAGCACATGCAATGTCCAATCTGAAACAGTTAATGCTTTTGCTAACCACCTAGAAAAAGTTTTCACACCAAACGAAACAAACTCTGATATTAGCGCTTATATTATAGATGACGCCGTGTTGTCTCAATAACTCCTACCAACTCTCTCTGTTAGATATTCTGACAATGGAGCCCTATATAAAACATCTTCTGCTTTTCCCCGATACCACAATTGTCCGCCCACGTTAGCTTGTTTTCAAGGAATCTGAAATCCTCCCTTAACATAGTCCCATATCTGAAATTTTTGAAAAATCTCAATAACTCCTACCAACTCGCTGTTAGATATTCTGACAATGGAGCCCTATAGAAAACATCCTCAGTTACTCCCTGATACCTCATTTGTCCGCCCATGTTGCCTTCTTTCCAAGGAATCTGGAATCCTCCCTCAACATAGTCCCACATATGAAATTTTTGAAAAATTTTAATAACTCCTACCAACTCGCTCTGTTGATTTTCTGACAATGGAACCCTATAGAAAACATCCTCAGCTTCTCCCCGAATACCTTATTTGTCGGCCCACGTTGCCTTGTATCCAAGGAATCTGGAATCCTCCCTTAACATAGTCCCACATCTGAAATTTTTTAAAAATCTCAATAACTCCTACCAACTCGCTCTGTTAGATATTCTGACAATGGAGCCCTATAGCAAACACCCTCAGCTACTCCCCGATACCTAATTTATCCGCCCACGTTGCCTTGTTTCCAAGGAATCTGTAAAAATCTAAATAACTCCTACCAACTCGCTCTCTTAGATATTCTGACAATGGAGCCCTATAGAAAACATCCTCAGCTACTTGTCCTTGTTTCCAAGGAATCTGGAATCCTCCCTTAACCTTCATCTGCTCTTTGCGTAGAAAAACTCGCTCTCTTAAATATTCTGACAATGGAGCCCTATAGAAAATATCCTCAGCTACTCCCCGATACTTCATTTGTCCGCCCACGTTGCCTTGTTTCCAAGGAATCTGGAATCCTCCCTTAACATAGTCCAACATATGAAAATTTGAAAAATCTCAATAACTCCTACTAAATCGCTCTGTTAGATATTCTGACAATGCAACCCTATAGAAAACATCCTTAGCCACTCCTCGATACTTCATTTGTCCGCCCACGTTGCCTTGTTTCCAAGGAATCTGAAATCCTCCCTTAACATAGTCCCACATCTGAAATTTTTGAAAAATCTCAATAACTCCTACCAACAAGCTCTGTTAGATATTCTGACAATGGAGCCCTATTGAAAACATCCTCAGCTACTCCCCAATACCTCATTTGTCCGCCCACGTTGCCTTGTTTCCAAGGAATCTGCAATCCTCCCTTAACATAGTCCCACATATGAAATTTTTGAAAAATCTCAATAACTCCTACCAACTCGCTCTGTTAGATATTCCGACAATGTAGCCCTATAGAAAACATCATCAGCTACTCCCCGATACCTCATTTGTCCGCCCACGTTGTCTTGTTTCCAAGGAATCTGGAATCCTCCCTTAACATAGTCCCAAATATGAAATTTTTTTTAAATACTAATAACTCATAGCAACTCGCTCTGATAAAGGTTCTGACTACAGGTGCTCATAGGAAAAATTCCTTAGCTATAACCAGATACCACATTTGTCCGCCCACGTTGTCTTGTTTCCTGGGAATTCGCAATCCTCCCTTAGCATAATCTGACATTTGATATTTTGGAAAACTGTTAACAGCGCCTACCAATTCACTCTGTTATAGATTCTGACTATGGGTATCCATAGATAACATCCTCGCCTACAATCTGATATCCCATTTGTCCGCCCACGTTGCCTGGTTCACTAGAAAATCGAATTCCTTGTGTATTCCCTTTATTTTTGGTTCTTAGCAGAGCTGTGTTAACTACATAACAGAGCTCTGTTAAAAACATTGGTTTGTGTCTAGGGTTTTAAATTTCAAATTTAACTTCACACACATCTTTCTAATATAGTTCTGATATATATGCACATATGCACATTAAAAATAGTTTGGATACTAAGGCTACAATAATACTTCTCAAATGTTATCGTTTGCGTATTCATCTTAATAGGTCCATTAACTCTAAAATTATAACTACTAACCGTCATACGTAATTAATGAATTCAATCATATATATATAAAGAAGGAAAAATATTTATCAAATATTATTGAAAAGGGACTCAACGTTTTACTAAGTCAGATAAAAGTGCATATTTATAAACTTTTTAGAACCGTGAAGTCTTACGTTTTCTGAGTTCACGAATCATAAACTATGCATATGGAATATATGTATATTTATATATTTAAACCGCAATATAAACCAAGGTAATTAAAAAATTAATTTATACCCACGTGTGCCAAAGTGCTAAGACGTGAAAAAAACTCTTTTCGAGCAGCGTCTTCGTGCCAAAGTTCTTACTGCTCCTAGGGGCAGTTAAAGCTTCTGGTCATTCGTTAAAAGGGTGAAGGATAATGCTAGTTCTTCAATTCCTACTCTTTTAAGGAATGACCAATCATTCACTAACCCGGTTGACAAAGCTAACCTCTTGCCGGAAAGCAGTCAACCACTGCCTGAGTCCGAAAGAGTATCTGTAACTATGCCTAGTATATTCTTTCGAGCCCGTGCTGTCAGAAAGGTTTTAGCGGATCTGAACACAAATAAGTCCTCTGGGCCGGATGGCATTCCAGCACTGGTCTTGAAGCAGTGCTCTTCGACTTTGGCTCGTCCATTGGCTCACCTTTTCAGCACACTATACCATGCTGGTAAATTTCCTATGTGTTGGAAGGTTGCTAATGTAACGCCAATTCCAAAAAAGGGTGAGGCTAATAACCCTGAAAATTCCCGCCTAATAGCAATTTGTTCTGCACTTTCCAAAGTATTGGAAAGTATGGTAAACTACCATTTGGTTAAGTATCTGGAGTCTAATAACTTACTAAGCGACCGGTAGTATGGATTTCGTAGGGGCCGTTCTACGGGGGACTTGCTAGCTTTTTTATCGGAAAATGGTGTCGTTCTATTCACCGTTTTGGCGAAAGTAAAGTTGTAGCTATATAGATATTTCCAAGGCGTTCGATAGAGTGTGGCATGATGCGCTTTTATCAAAACTTATTGCTTTTGGGGTCTTCTCTCGATTTTTATCGAGTTTCTTTAGAGATCGCTCTATAAGAGTTGTTATAGATGGGATATCATACAACGAGTTCAAGATAAATTCAGGGGTACCGCAAGGCTCCGTTCTTTCTCCTACTATTTTTCTTATATTTATAAATAACCTTCTATATCAAACTTTCAATCCTATCTACTCTTTAGCAGATGATAGAAACATTTGCCATTCATATTCATTCAGCTACAGGCCAAGCCTCTTAGACATTGAGGAAAATAGGCAGAACATGAATGATACTCTAAATTCAGACCTAATATCAATTTCTGAGTGGGGTCGTATAAATAGGGTAGATTTTAATGCCAGAAAGACGCAATGCTGTACATTAACACACAAACGTATGGCTGTCAATGTTGCTTCATCTGTTACTATGGGTGATATAAATATTGAGGAATCAGAAGCTCTTGATGTTCTGGGCATGAAAATATAGTGTGATGTCCGTTGGACTCAACATATTTTTCAAGTGTCGAAGGAAGCATTCAAGTGTCTAGGTTTTTTAAAACGGTGTAAGACATACTTCACTCCATCTGATCTCCTGACTATTTATACCACCCTTATCCGGCCAAAAATGGAATACAACTCTCATGTATGGGCCGGTACTCCAAAGTCTATTTTGGAGTTACTCGACCGTGTACAGGAGAGGGCAAAGGTGCTTATTGGTGACAGTAGGGTAGCCAGCTCTATTGACTCACTACAACATCGTCGCAATGTGGGTTGTGTTTCACTGTTCTATCGATACTACAATGGTATGTGTTCTAATGAAATCAGGGACCTTGTTCCCGAAACCCGAACTTTTGCACGCAGTACTCGTATCTCCTCAAGGACTCATCCATTTGTTGTCGATTGGCCAGTGGATCGCACAACGCATTATAGAGAAAACTCGTTCTTTAGCCGTACTGTCCGTACGTGGAATAAACTTCCATCAGAAATCTTTCCGCTCATATATGACATCAAAAAATTTAAATCAAATGTCCACAAACACTACTCCCTCTTTCCTCCTTCCCATAACCTTTTTTCCTAGTTCCATCAAAAATGTTGGGTCATTTTTTCCCCAAGTCTATTAAGAGTTAAATTATTTTTTTTTTTTAATATACTTACTTTTAAGTATATTTGTTAAAATTCTCTAATATATAATTAATATTACGTATTTAAAAAATAAAATACAAAAAAAAATAAATTTTTCACCTTTGACCCCGAAAAAAAGGGTTAAGTCTACCCAATTTTTAAGAAGAAAATCTGTTTATATTTTCCATAGTATGGATAATTTTATTCCATATAAACACAAGTGTTGTATACATCATGCATTAATATTAAGCAATCATTATGAGATACTTTATAAGTTATTTTATATAGTAAATCTGGTAACACTGTCATATAAATTGTAATCAGTAACCAGATAATTAGTTACTATTGTTAACCAATAATATAGATAAAAAGTGATTGATACTGAACGAAACAGAAACAGGTGTCAGAAGACAAATTTAAGAATTAAAAAAATTGAAAAGGAAAAGTATATTAAAAAG
Source organism: Stomorhina lunata (assembly GCA_933228675.1). Classification (NCBI taxonomy): domain Eukaryota; kingdom Metazoa; phylum Arthropoda; class Insecta; order Diptera; family Rhiniidae; genus Stomorhina; species Stomorhina lunata. The sequence goes on along the minus strand of OW121743.1, from coordinate 30,467,210 downwards.
AAATATAAATTGTTTTCTCTCAAAAAGTTTAAAGGAAAAGAAAAAATGCCTGATGAAGTTTTAACAGGTTCTTCGCAAATGAAGGTGGACAATTTTTTGCTACCACGTTGCCGCCAATTAACCTAAAATCCACAAATTGAGCTCAAGAGTGGAAGATGTGGCACACACAATTTAAAATATTTCTGACGGCCTCAAATTTGGAGACGCAAACGTCATTTAATGAAGACATCGACTCTTTTAAGTATGACAGCTTGGTAGACAAGTTTGATAAATTTTATATACCAAAGGTCAACATTGCAATGGAGCGTCACAAATTTTTCATCTACAAACAACAGCCAAATCAAACAATTGATGGGTACGTCACAATGTTAAAAACTTGAGTTTAAACTGTGAATTTGGTGCCATGAGAGAAGATCTAGTTCGAGACATATTATTTATTTTTTATTTTTATTTATTAATATAAAAATAAATTTATATATTAATAATTACAAGTATTAGGAGCTGGCTGCCTGGGCCTTCGTCCTTATCTAAAATACAGATATTTTTTATTTTACAATTCTTTAGGATATTATTTGGGATGTGTTTTTTAATAATATTGAAATCTAGTGCTTGAACTGATTGTAGGAGGTTGGTAGGAATTGTAGGGTTGTTGTAGCATGATAGTATGTGCAGCATTGTTAGTCTCTGAGAGCATTTAGAGCAGGTTGGAGCATTTTCTTTTTTTATGTAGTATTGATGAGTAAGTTTACTGTGTCCTAGTCTAATCCTGGTTATGATTCTTTGTTGGTATTTTGGTATTTTAGAAGGATATGATATAGATCTGAGAGTTGGGGTTATTGTTTTGTAGTGGTTATTTGGTGAATAATTTGTGGAGCTGTTGTTTTTTTCTCTAATTTTTTTGGTTATATAAGTACTGATGTCGCTTTTTGTATAATTGTTGATCATTAAAGATGGTGACTTAACTGCTTCTTTTGCTGCGATATCTGCAAACTCATTTCCGCGGATGCCTATGTGACCTGGAGTATGTAACAGTTTGGTATTTTTTGTCTTTGCAAAAGCTCTCGAGTATAAATTACTAATGGTTCCTTCATATTTGTGTTCATAATTGCGTTTATAGATGATAGACTTCTGAACAAATCACAAGTTTTTTCCTTGGCGGTTTTGAAATTAAACCTGTTTGAATGGCTGTGATTTCGGAGGTGAAAATTGAGGAGTAATGTGGTACCAATCCTTTTTTAACCGTCTGCCCTTCTTCTGTTACAATTTCAAAACCGTTGCCGAGCTCTGATTTTGAACCATCGCAATACCAGAATAACCAGTTTTGTTGTTTCCATTGTGTTAAGGTTTGAAGGTGTATCTGCTTGTGTATGTCCGGGTTAATGTACTTTTTTGAAGGCATTTCTGAATATATGATACAATCGGAAAAAGTGTTCCAGTATGGAGTGAAGGTTCTAAAAGGGGGCGGGTTATTTAAGTCTATTGTATAAAATTGTGCCAAATCACGGATAGATCCAATCGTTGTTTTAATTCTTGGTTTTCTTTTTAGTTTGAGATAGCCTTTAGAATCATTATAGATAACATTTGATTTTTGTTGAGAGATTTTAATAATTTGATTACTTAGGAGTTTAGTATATCTGTCCTCAATGGTTGGTAAATTGAATTCGTGTAGAATGTTTTTAATTGGGGTTGTGTAGAAAGCATTTGTTGTTATACGTAGTGCTGCATGATAGTACTTTTTGATTGGCCGTAGATTAGATTTTGCCGTTTTTCCATAAATTACAAGGCTTATAATTAAAGATTTTAAAATATGTTTTAATACTTCGATATGACTTTCACTAGATGATCCGTTTATAGATTTTAATACATTTAAACGTTTTCACAAATCCTTAGAAAGGAGTTTTATGTGGCTATGCCAGGTAAATCTTTTATTAAACGTAAGTCCAAGTATTTTCAGTTCAGTAACATTTTCGAAGTAGGTATCGTTTATTTTGAATTTTGGGGTGTGACAGTTATGTTTACGGCAGACATGAAGGTGTTTAGATTTAGGCTTAGATATTTTGGCTCCTGATGTAGTACATCATTTGTTTAAATCTGCAACCAATTTATCAAGATTGTTTTGTGTGATGTTTGCGTTTGTAACTTTAGTGATAATATAAAAATCGTCAGCATATAAACAGTGTGAAAATTTATGTTTTGCTACTAATTTATTAAGCTTTTCGAAAGCGATTAAAAATAGTATCACCGACAATGGCGATCCTTGAGGGATACCGTTTTCAAGTTGCGAGGTGGAAGATGCGTGACCATTGTTTTTAACCATGAAGCTTCTGTTTGTAAGAAAAGATTTTATGAAATAGTAGATATTTTTTCCAATTTTCCATCCTTAAGCTGGTTTAAGATGGAATGAATCCCTACTTTATCGAATGCTTTTTCGAAGTCTATACTGAAAATTGAACAATGATTTCTTGATGAGATGATTTTGGCTATATTATATTCTAAATGCATAAGAGCGTCTATTGTACCGCTATTAGGCCTAAATGCCGTTTGTTTTGAATCTATGAGGTTGTTGTCAAAAATGAACCAGGAAAGTCGTTTTGCTACGAGCTTTTCAAGGGTTTTACTTAAACACGAAATAAGGGAAATCGGCCGATAAGAATCAAGCTCATCCTTATTTTTGTTTGGTTTTGGGATACATATTATGACTGCTTTTTTCCAATTGTGGGGTATGATACCATTTGTAAAAATTTCGTTGAATAAATCAGTTACACGCAGCTTAAAGTTGTCAGATGAATTTTTGATCATAGAATGTGATCTTATCTATTCCTGGGCTATTTTCTTTTGTATTTTTGAGCATAAGGTCAAATTCGAACTTTGAAAAAGGTTTTTCTAATTCTCTTGCAGATTTGCTTAATCTTGTTGGGTTGTATTCGGAATTCAGTATTTGTTGTTTACTGTTTAGATATTCTGTTGGGAAATTGGAGTTAGATGATATGGATGCAAAATTTGAAGCTAGTAAATTAACTATTTCTTGTGAGTCTGTTGTAACGGAACCATCAATTCTCTTTATAGCTCGTATGTTTTGTATATTACATGGTTTATCTGAGAAAGCTTTAACTGTTTTCCAGATTTTTTGAATATGCGTTGTGGGAGAAATGTTTGAAGTATGCTTGCGACTTTGCTTCCTTGACTTGTTTCCTAAAGACAGCATTTAGTTTTCTATATTGAATTATTTTTGATAATACGGGAAAAGATTTAATCTCTTTCCATAGCAACTTCTTTTGCTTCTGTAAATCATTCAACTGTTTGTTCCACCAAAAGGTGTTGTGTTTTTTCTTATGTGGGTGACTTTTTGGTATAGAGACATTTGCTGCGGATAATATTGATTTTGTAATAATTGCTGCCTCTTGATTAATGTTGGATGATTTTTGTCTATCGTTAGATTGATTGTCTAATTTTTCCGAAAAAAGAGGCCAGTTGGCACATTTTGTTTTAAACTTTGGTATGAAATTTATTACAGCATTATCGGATTGGTCTATTATGATTGGATTATGGTCACTCCCATATAAATCTTCTTCGATATTCCAAGTTAGTTTTGATGATAGATTAGCAGTACAAAAAGAGATATATACTGTTGTAAGAGTATGGTGAGTAGATAAATGAGTGCTTTGTCCAGTGTTAAGAACGAAAAAATTTTGATTATTTATGAAATTTTCAACAATTTTTCCTCTGTGGTTCATGTTCAATGAACCCCATAGGGGACTCCAGCCATTGAAATCTCCCAGAATTAAGTTGTTGGTGAATGACGTATTGATGTATTTTTCAAGCATTGATTTAGTGATTGTTACGGATGGTGGAAGGTAAACATTTTGAATGAGTATTTTCTGATTTAGATTAATTTCCAGAGATGCTATCTGGAAATCCCCATTATCATTTTTTGGTAAATATTTATGTGGAATATTGTTTTTAACTAGAATTGCTATCTATACCTTGTTTGCTTGAGAATTGTGTATTATGGAAGTATGAATTGTAATGTCTAAGTGATTTAACTTTTGTGTTAGTGGGAATATTGGTTTCTTGCAATAAAATAACATCAAAATTGTGCTTTTTATTTAATAGTAGTAAGTTCGAAAAATTATGAGTGAATCCGTTTATATTCCACTGTAATACTTTCATGTAGAGTTATATTGTAGGTGGATGCAAAAAAACTATTTATCGGTGTTTATTTATGTTTTACATATCCATTGCGTGAGCATCTTCATTGGAATTATGCAGAACTGCCTGAAGTTCTGCTTGTAGATTATTAATATTAACATTTGTACTTTGTTGGGAAGAGTTTAAGTTTACATGAGAAGAGTACTGTGGTTCAATACAAGTAATTGGAGAGTTTGGTTTATTATTGTTTTCTTTATTTTCATTGTTGCTGTGGTTCTCATTAATTTCTTGTTTTGATTTTGTTTGATTTTGGTTTCTGGAATTGTTTTTAGTTATTTCTTTTTGATCTGTTTTTTCTGAATTGTTTTTAGCGGTAGTTGTGGTTGGTAAATGTTCAATTGGAATATTTGTAGAAAAGTGATCTGAAGCATAGTTCGTATTTACATATTTTGTTGATTCGGCTAAAGAGATTCTATTAATTGTTGAGTGCTTTATAATTTCTTGTTTTTTTTTTTTTAAATAAGTAGGGCATTGTTTGTTTGTTGATTTATGCTGATAACTGCAGTTAATACATCTTACTGATTGGCATGGTGTTTCTTCGCTGTGAAGAGGCATAGAACAAGTGCTACACAATGGATCCCCATTACATCTATTTTTTGTATGGCCAACTCGGTGGCACAATTTACATTGCATTGGCTTTGGAATATAATGGTCAACTTTAACGTTTTCAAACCCTACTTTGATCTCGGTTGGCAATGTGTACGAGATAGTATGTGTAAAGGTGAGTTTTCTGGATTTCCATTTACGAATTTTTTGATTTTTTGGACTTCGGTTACATGTTGGTCAGATAATCCGCTAAGGATCTCTGATTCAGTAAGGTTTTTGAGCTCGGGACAAAAAACAACACCTTTTACCGTATTGAGTTTATCGTGGTACGAGCAAGTTATGTCGCATACATTCGAAAGTTTTTTAGCTTTAATGAGTAATTCTGATTGTCTTTTGGTGGTAGTTAGAATTAACAAATTTCCATCACGTGTGAATTTAGTAAGTTTCCTCTGATTTTCCGATATCATACCATTTAAGGCTTTAGTAAGCAAAAATATATTAATCGAATTCAAAGGTTTTTTATCGTCTGTTGTCTTCATTATTACAAATTTTGGGGAATCTTTGGAGTTTAATGGTGAGAAAGCAAGTTTAGGGAATTCATTTTCATTTAAGTTCTTTCCTCTATTGGACTTTTTCCTTGGTGGTGAGGCATCAGGGATTGTGCCTCCACCAGGAGGTAGCGCACTAGACATGATTTTAAAATTATCTAATATTATTGCGCGTAATTTGATTTTTTATTTTAGTAGACTTGATATAGATAAATAAAGAAAAAAAGAAAAAAAAAAACGAGTTATAAAAAGGGGAGATTTAACGGTATCGATCTGAGTTAAACGCGTGAGTTTAATAACAAACGTCTGATCACTACGATATCTGTCGAGAGACTGTCGAGACATATTTACATGTGGATTATCTCAAAAAATGGGAAATATTCGTGAAAAGTTGCTGGCTGAAGGCGGTATTACATTGGAAAAGGCAGTTTCTATTGCCAAGGCTATAGCCATAGCAAAAGAAAATGCATTGAAACTTGAAGATACTCAGGAAGATGAGCCAGTTGTCAACGTGATACGAAGAAAACCTTCAACATACAACAAACAGCAAAATGCTACTTGCACTCGTAGTCAAACCCACAAAAACAAATGTCCAGCAGAGGGAGCAATATGTCACATTTGAGGCAAAAACGGCCATTTTGCGAAAATGTGTTTGATGAAAAAGCGTTTTGTTAAAAAAATTAGTGCTGAGAGAGATAATGATGATGAAAACTTATCAAATGACATAATGGAGTTGCCCCCTGCTGTACAGTAACGTAGAACAACGATTAGGTTTGAGACTCGGGAGGTTATAAAATCTATTTTTGACTTAAACCCCAAAAAAGCACCTGGATTTAGACAAAGTGAGCAATAAAATGTTAAAAGAGCTCCCCTTAATAGCAATTAGAATAATAACATTTATTGTTATTCTTACATCTAAAATATTATCCCCAAGAATGGAAGGTTTCATTAATCACCATGGTACCTAAGCCAGGTAAAGATCACTCAAAAGTTCTATCTAATATGTCAAACTATTTGAAAAATTTATAGTTACCAAATTAACGCAAATTTTAAATTAAATCGGATACATTCCCAATCACCAGTTTGGTTTTAGAAAAAAGCATAGTACAATTGAACAAAAACATAGATTTGTAACTGCAATTCGAAAAGCTTTTGAAGAAACAAAATATTGCTCTGCTCTCTTCATTATTGTATCACAAGCATTTGACAAAATATGGCATGAAGGTTTAATTTACAAATTAAAGCAAATTTTCCCCATGGACATATACATGCTCTTAGATAGCTACCTAACCCATCGTAAATTTATTATTAAAGAAGGAGAGTTCTTAAGTACTCCACAACCTATTGAAGCTGGTGTTCCCCAAGGCAGCATATTAGGACCAATTCTTTATATTATATACATCTCTGATATGCCTATAAATATATACACAAGCACGTCAGTTGAAGCATCTAGGAATTTACAGAACCACATATTCCAAATAGAAAAATGGCTAAACCAATGGAAGATAAAAGTGAATGAACAAAAATGCATTCATATCACCTTTACATTGCGCAGAGACTCGTGCCCACCTGTTAAAATTAATAACCAACCTATCCCTCAGCAAACAGAAGTGAAATACCTAGGTATTCACTTGGATCGACGGCTTACGTCGATGCCAAATTGACCCAAATTAATCTAAAGTCAGCACAAATTAACTAGCTAATTGGTAAAAATTCTAAACTAAGTCTAGATTGCAAAATTCTTCTATACAACTCTATAATTAAAACATCTTAGATACCCTTCACCAATGGTGTTTCAAAAGTTATGTATATAATCATAAGATTTTGAGGTGAATCCTAAAGAAATGGTTAATATGTATATGGATTTGCTGATCAGTTAAAGGTCGCTGCAATTAACGCAGCTTTTAAAGAGTAGATATATTTTGATATTTTTCAGACCGATGTGTAAACTACATCGCTATGCATCGGTGTAAATTAATTTTTTAATTACCTTAGTTTATATTGCGGTTTAAATATCTATACATACATATATTCCATATACATAGTTAGTGATTCGTGAACTCAAAAATCGTAAGACTTCAATGTTCTAAAAATATCATAAATATCAGACTTCTGCAATGAATTATTCTAAATCTCAAATCACAGTAAAATTCTTAAATGGTGTCGATCAGTGCAAAAGAAAAATATAAAAGAAAGAGAAACGAATGAGTATAGCAAATCAAGTTTGGTGTTACAACCAGTGCTGCCGTTTTGTGTACTTCTAACCAAAATTGGTTACTTTTTTACTTAATGTGTACATGTGTACTTTGTTTTCATTTTGGTTATTTTTTTCGGGAAAGTTCATAAAAGTGAACTTCGACGATTTTTTCAAGATCGATATTACTATCAGAACACCTTTACTTTATAATTTTACTTTACATACTAGTCTTTATAGTTACATTAAAATTAATTTAATTATAGTTACATTAAAATTAATTACATTAAAATTAATTTTTCGTGAATTTTTTGATTCTGATTTTTTTTATATACAAAACGGTTTTTGTACTAAACAATAAAACATTTTTCTTAACATAACTTTTTAAATCGTTAGCACTAAAACATAACTTCTTACTTTTTCAAATCATTCTGGCGCACAGTGTGTGGTGGACAAAATTCATGTTATAATTTCCAATTTCTTTTTTTTTTGCAAAACATAAACAACACTTCCGAACCCCGAATTCCGAGAAAAGGTTGTTTGTCAAATTCGGAATAGATGAGTTAAATCGGTCAAAAGTCATATTTTTCAAACACTTAATTTGAATTTAGTGACTTAGTAGCATTGTGTAATCGCGGTTAGAAAACCGAATTAATTAAACATATAAATCAGATCTTATGACTTCAAGTACTATTTATTCCCATGTGGACTATTTAAGTTATAGTGAAAAAATGTTTTCTCAATTTACTTAGAATAATTTAAGATGAAATTATTATATTTTGGTGCGAACGCCTAAAGGTGGTTTTTGAGATATAGGAAGATTACATTATAAAAGTATCTTTTGAACTATTCGACCGATTTTTTATTTTACTTCTTTATTGAAAGGTAATGAAATTTCTGCAACAAAGTCAGATCGTTTGTATAATTTAATCAAGAATAACTGAGTCACAGTAGATTTAATAGGTAATTTTTGTTTACACTTAATAAGAGGTGGTGTAGAATTTACACCATAATTTTTTGTATATATTTAATGCATTTTTTACCTAGATTATTATAGATTAAATACTTTTAAACAAATTTATTGAAAAAAAAAAACAGAAAGAATTTTCTATTAAAAGAAAATTGTACTTTATTTCATAGCCATGTTTAACTTAAAAAAGTTCTGATTTTTTAAATTTTGGTGTTTTTAACTTATTTTAGTATGAACATTTTGTGCTTAGTAGGATCCAGATCGGTGCCAAAAGGACAATGTTACAAAAGAGCAAATTTATTATCCTACTTTAATTATTAAAAAATAAAAAAAGTATACATAGCTGTTTATTTTCTGCCTCTCGTTCAAGGAGCTACAAATAGGCGCCCAGCTACGACTGTTACATATTGTAATCGTTGTTATTTAAACACTTAAATGCTTCAAATAGAATTGAAAGTCCTAATTTTTCTATGTAACAATTTGTTCAGATCTTTAGCGTTAAGTCGAAAAATTTCACACTGAATTTACTTTAAAGATATCGACATTTCAAATTTTAGTTACTTTTTTCAAAACTTGGTTAGTTTTATATGAAAATTTGGTTATAAAAATAATTTTGTCGTGGCAACACTGGTTACAACTCAATTCGAATGAAGAAAAATGAGAAGAGAGTCAAAATATTGTTTGTTTCGTTTACAATGTGTATTTTTTTTCTTTTATGTTTATTAAGAGAATAAGTATTCTAAGTAAATGAATCACAGTTGTAAAGAGTGCTCTAAATAAAATTTGTAGTTGGATTTTCTTAAATAAAAATCAAACCTTTTAATATAAAACTCTACAAAATACGCAAATATAATGACATATTATACAAAATCATTTAGCATTAAAATGTTAACTTAGTACTCGGGTTTTGCAAAATTATCGACTTTTTTCGGAAACCCTCCCATTAAAGATTTTACAGTTGCTTCTGATACCTTTTTGGAGCATGTGTTCCACCTGCGCTTAAAATCGGACATGTTCTTGGAAATCTTTCCTGTGTTCTTCAATTCCTTTTTTACCAGATCCCAATACCTTTCCACAGGCCGAAGTTCTGAACAGTTAGGTGGATTTGCCTCTCGAGGTACAAAAATGACATTATTCTTTGAGTACCACTCAAGTGCCTTTTTTCCATAATGGCACGATGCCAAATCGGGCCAAAAAAATGTAGTCACTCTGTGCTCTCTTAAAAAGGGTAACAACCGTTTTTGTAGGCACTCCTTTATATAAATTTCTGTGTTTATTGTGCTAGATGCCACAAATACTTTACTTCTTTTGCCACAACTGCAAATAGCTTGCCACACGAGAACTTCTTAGGGAATTTTGTTTGTTTTTTGTGCGAAACTCTTGCCGAACATTGCCCCGTTTATCAGCAACATAAAAATCTTGACCAGGAAGTTGAGAAAAGTCTGCCAGTACGTATGTTTCATCATCCATCACACAACAGGTGTATTTTTTTATAAAATCAGACTTAAATTTTTTCGCTCGTTTTTTTGCTTCTAAGTTCTTTATAGCATTGCGATCTGGAACCTTTTGGACTTTGTATGTCTTCAGTCCAGCATAAGCTTTGACTCTATGTGCAAAATTCGTAGAACATTTCACCGTACGAGCTGCTTTTCTTAAAGAAGTGTTAGGCGCTCTTCGAAAGAGTCGCTCGACTTCTTTTGCCTTACCAATATCTGTAGGACCTTTTTTCCTCCCTGATCCAGGTTTTCTTTCAATGCTCAGGTTTTCCTTATACCGTCTGATGGCATTAGAAACCGTTCGAGCGTCAACTTTCAAATTTTTAGCTATTTTTTAAAAGTCCATGACGGATTTTTTTGAAAAGTTTTAATTATATTTTCACGAACTTTTTTTTCGCAGTCCATTTTGATTGAAATAACTATTGAAAATTAATAATTTCTAAAATAATAGTATCTGACATATCTATAGAAACTAACTTGATCAAAAAATAAATTATTTCTTGCACTATGGATAAATTTTGTCTAAAATAGTAAATGCATATTTTTTTTAGAACACTCTTTACATTCCCTTCGTAATCAGTTGTTAAGTGATTGATAAACTGTGTTCTTATGTTTTTATTGTTTAAACATTTTCCTAATGCATTAAACACATAGACAACAGCAGGCTATACGAACACCGACTACATAAGTCGTTGGCTGCAATCGTCGCCTCGTAGTCAGCTACTTAATTATTTTGGGGACGGCAGATACATTTAAGACGGCAGCTACATTTCGAAACACCTGTTTATGAGTGGTGCCAATATCGTGTTTATAAGATGGACAAAATAACAATTTCAATTTTGATAAAAACGACATATATTCATTTTATTAATTAATCTCCGAAATCAACGGTTTTCCTGTACCTGATAGTATGTCTATATCAAAAAAAAATATAGAAAGATTTTGGTGTGATCTCTTATAGTTTAAGAGTTATGCGCTTTTTAAATTTCAAGAATAATACGGTATAAATTTAGAAGTTTATATCCGGTATTAACTTTTTTGGTATCAAACAAAAGCTACTGAAAATATCTTTTATATTCTTATATATTCTATATAATATTCTTTACAATGGATTAAGAGCTATAATATACTATAAACTTATTTCTGCAACCGACTTTTTTATAAAAATTTGCATATCTTAAAACAATATAGATATAAGTATGCTCTTTTACATAATGAATTTTATAAAGGACATACTGGGCTTTTATATAATATCAGCTATGTAGCTGTAGCACACGTAGCGTGTGAGTTAGAGAGTTTGAAAAATAACTTTTTAAAATTTTACTTATACTGAGTTAGAGTTATATAAATGTAAATTTTTACATAATATTTTATTAATTATTAGTATATACATTAAATATATAAATATTTGATAAGTATGTTAATTGTTTACATAAATTCTTCCCATTGTATTTATGGTAAATAAATCGCTCATTTATTTCAATATTATATGGTGTTGACAGCACTAAATCTATTATTGTCGCCAACAAAAATAGAAAATAGTTTAATTTTGGCTACAGCTACAACGGTGGTCGGTAGTCGTGTAGCTGTGTCGACTCTAAAAAATTTATTTCTATTTGAATGCATGTATTCTAATTTTGACAGGTTGTAGCTCGTAGCCTGCTGTTGTCTATGTGTTTAATGCATAAGAATTGTTATATTAAATTAAAAACAAAAATACGAAAACAAACATTAATTTTATTTTTTAATTTCAACCCAAAAATGAATACAAATGAATTCGAATGATTAGTGTTAATTCGTTAATTTACGAATCAAAACTGTTATTTCTGAAATCATTTGTTGTCGTGCCGAGTTTTTTACTCTCTACAGTTCTCTGCACTTCTCTTGTGTGTTTTTTTAAGTTTGTGTCTTTTTTGTTTCTACACGAATTTGATTCGCGTGAACAAAAACAAATAAAGAGTTGAATCTAAAATAAGCGAATGTGCCTTTCAAATGTTTTGATGCAGAACTCTGATAAATATGCACTTTTATCTGAACTTAGTAAACCGTCGAGTCCATTTTCAACAATATTTGGAAAATATGTATGATTGAATTCATTAATTACGTATGATGGTTATAAAAAAAGTCTTGGTTAGTTATCTTAAACTCTAAGCGGAACGATTTAGATCTAACCATTGGCAATAATATTTGGGAGCAATTGTTTCGCCAATCTATACAAGTCTTAGAATGAAATTAGTTAGATATAAAACTTTAAAATTGATATCAGACCAATACTAGGAAAGCTTATGGTTATTAACGTAAAATACATATATCGGAAAAGTAGTTAAAATTTAGAGTTATAAAGATAAATACGTAAACGATAACATTAAAGAAGTATTATTCTAGCCTTAGTATCTAAACCAGCCTTTGCACTCAGAAGCCGAGTACTGATCGGCTTTTTAACATATATTCAGACATAACACGAACAGTAATCAAAATCCAGTAAGTGAGAAAGGAAAACAATAATATTTTACTTAGTCTCTTTGCTTCTTTCAACGAAGGTTTAACAATGTTCGAATGTCAGACCACAAATTCATATCATATGCAGTTTTTGGAGCGCCTGGAGGAAATACTGACATGAAATTATATATCATGTCTTTGTCTGGTATTTTAGATATCACAATAACACCAGATTCACTGTTCCGCAAATTGCCGAAAACTATATTTTTGGAAAAAATATATTTTTAATTTTATATCGCATTTCAGGAAATTTTTATCGTTTGTAGGGTTTTTGGTGACATTTCAGGTGTTTGTGGACCGATATTTATCAAGTTCTATAGAGTGCTGAGTTGGAAGATTTCCTAAACTCTGGTATGGAATTATACAGGCCCATCATACATAAATATATTTCCTTTACAATCTTCGAAAGTCGGAAATATACCGAAATAAATTATATATCAGGTTTTAGGACGTACTCCATTAATACACACTATTAAACTTCATTAAAATCGGTTCATAAGCACCTGAGAAATTGCAAAAAAATCAATTAAAGTTTTCTCAAAAATTTTGAATTTGGCAATTTGCAATACATCGATTTTACTATTTTACCCATATCTAAGGTGATTATTGACCAATATTCATGAAATCGCGGAAGAATTTCCAAAAGTTTCATATATAATTTATGTAGGCCCATTTTCTAGGAAAATTGTTTTTCTTAATGGGCACTTTCGGCAATTTGGGGATCATTAAATGTAGAGCTTTGGCGATATTTCAGGTGTTTATTGGCCGATTTTGATGAAATTTAAAAGAGAACTTTGCGGGAGGATTTCCTTTAATATGATATATAATTTACGAAGTCCATCATGTGTATGGTTTTTCTTTTCTTTCTCAAAATGTACTTTTCAATGAAAAATTTTATATGTCACACATAAATTTTGGTATTTTGGCGATATTTTGATGAAATTTGATAGCGTGCTGCGTAGGAAAATTTCATAAAATCTGATATATAATTTATGTCGATACACTCTCTAGCAGCTTCACAAACTTGATTTCAACAGACGGACAGACCGACAGACAGTTTAATCGATTCGCCTGCCGATTCTGAGTCGATCGGTATACATTTTGTGGGGTCTGCGACAAATAATGATTACAAACTGAATGACAAACTTATAATACCCTTTCACCTATTGGTGAAGGATATAATTAGTGGAGCCCTGTGGTACATTAAAAACTCCAACTTACACAAAGACCTTGAAATTCCGTTGGTTAAAACAGAAATAGCGAAGCGTGTTTTAAATTATGTCAATAAATTGGCATGTCACCCAAACCCACTAGCTAGAAATATATTAAACGGTTGCAGCCATATCCGACTCAGAAGGAGGGACATGGATTTTAATAATGTAAAAAATTAATAAGCAGTTTACATTTTAAGATTTGATTACTTATTGTTAGTTCATAGTAAATGAAGATACAATAAATAAAATAGGATGCAAATAAAAATGTTCTAATACATTTACTTTTTGGGCGATATATGAATAAAACTTTAATAAGCGAATAAGCGGTAGATTGAAATACAAACAATTTCAGAAATTACACAACATTGTAACATTTCGCACCTTGAGAGAGGTTGTAGTTAAATGCATATTGAAGACGTGCATTGTTACACCAATTTGTAACAATTGTTTTCAGTTTCTAGAATTGGTGAGTATTGGTGCGTCGTTTCTCGTTTTTGATATTGGTTGTTATTGTTACTCTCTAAAAATGAGTAGGTATAAGCAGTTACTTCTTGTTACTTTGATTGGTTTTTCTTGTTATTTTTATTACTTGAGCAGATAACAATTGTTACTTCTTGTTACTTTGTTTGGTTTTTATTGTTACTTTTGTTACTTGGGCAGATAACAATTGTTACTTCTTGTTACTTGGGCAGATAACAATTGTTACTTTTGTTTCTCAAACAGATAACAACTGATACATGTAGGTAGTTTTTTTTTAAATTTCATACATGCAGTAAAGATCTTGTTTAGGTATAAAATTTATGAAAAATAATACATTGTAGGGTGTAGGAAGTTTTTTGTTATTAATTTAATAACTTCTAAACTTAATGTTTAAAAGTTTAAGTCAAAGTTAACCACATCAGCAACTTATATTTTGGAAAAATAAAAAACTTTTGATAAAAATAGGACCAAAGTTAACCACATCGGGTGTATAAAATACAACTTATAACAATACATTTATTGATTTTGGGAAAACTTCGGACGCACAGAGGGTTGGAATAGCCTGTTGTCTTGGATTAATTGAAAAAAAATTAAGTATCGTCAAAATTTTGTGTACCCGGTTAGAGTATATAAAATTCTACATCACTTGTCGTTAAATTAAATGTCAAAAGTGCTCCGGTGTTTTTGTAGTAAAAGTTCAAAGTCAAACTTTAGAGACATTTTTGTGCAAAAAAGGCTGAAAAAAGTGAAAACTTTCCCGTGGAAAATTTTATTTAATTTAAAAAGCATTGCAAAAGTTAACAATTTTTCAATGGAGCCATCAGGTTATTTTGCAAATACTTCGTTAACATTTGTATCAATTTGTATCAAATTGTGTGTGGAAGTGTTCTAGATTTAGTTATTTATATTGGAAATGCCAAAAAAATTAGCATTTTTATATTTGAAATGGATATATAGTTATTATTTGTCCACATTCGTGTCATAATTTTTAGTTTATATTATAAATAAATCTATATTATATTGCAAAATTTTACGCTGCCCTTTTGTGTTTTTAGAAGTTATGCATTATTTAATACAAGTGTTGCAGCAGTCAGTTTATCTAAAAATCACATTGATCTCGCGACTGCTGCTGTTCTTATGTGTTGTGTTTTGTTGTTTTTCATGTTACGTTTTATATTTATTTGTGCTATTCTTTTCAGTATATTAATGATGTTATTTTTGTTTCTTTTAATAATTGGGGTATTTGCATTCGTAGTGCCGTAGCTTCGTAGTTTTGTAACGAGTGATTCCTATTAAGCTCTTTTGGCGACCGTTTTTACGTACATAAAGCGTTAAAATACGTAAAAACTCGAAATCGTGTCAAATTCCATTTTACCTATTGGACAGTTATCAGAAGAAGCGCAAGAAGCTCGAAATAAAGATTATAAAAAATATAGGGAGTTTCATTCACGAAAGTGCAGTCGCGAAAAATCAAACCAAGATATTTTTAATATGTTTTTGATAACTTCTGACCCAATTATTTCAAGCATGCCAGAGGAGGCAATTGATTTAATTGTACCTGCAGCTCTGAACAAGAACTATTTCACAGGGACAGGAAATAAGAGTTATTTTTCAATTTTTGAAGAAATAAATCATACATAAATAAACATCGTAGAAAACTTTATCATAATATGCTGCTTCATTCAAATTTCTATATGAATATAATATATTATGTGACTTATCCATTATCAGCTATAAAAACATGAATGCATAGAAATAGCTTATAAGTTTTGGCTGCCATTCAAGTCAGTGTTAAAAGGTCATTTTCAGGTGTTCAATTTTACCATCATAATTGATTTTAAATGTTCCTCAGATAAATTATATCTCAAATCTCCCAATATTAATCTAAGTGCTGAAAATGACCTTTCTACACTGACTTGAATGGCAGCCAAAACTTATAAGCTATTTCTATGCATTCATGTTTTTATAGCTGATAATGGATAAGTCAAATAATATATTATATTCATATAGAAATTTGAATGAAGCAGCATATTATAATATATAAGGCATCAACAAATAAAAAAGAGTTTTGAATTGATTTTTATTATTGATATAAAAATATAAAAATCAAAAATAACTTTTATTTTTCATTTAAAAATATAAAAATCAAAAATAACTTTTATTTTTAATTTAAAAATATAAAAATCAAAAATAACTTTTATTTTTCATTTAAAAAAATAAAAATCAAAAATAACTCTTATTTCTTGATTTTTTTGATAAAAGTCATAACAGTTACGGTCCCTGCTATTTCAGTAATGTTGAAGTTGCCGATGCTGTTGATGATGATGATAATGATGATAACGATGATGATGATGATAATGATGATGATGGTATTGATGATTAACTTTAAGATGTGCAAAATGCATTATTTAATAAAATTATACTCAAATATACTTTGAAAACATCTTGTTTTACTTATTTTAATGGTATTAACTGAAAAATAAAGAAAAATTATCCGAACATAGCTTCCCTGATTTGATCCAAGAAAACATGTTATTCTAACCCACTGTGGGACAATTTCAAATTGATTTTCAAATTTTTAAAAATTTTGCTGCACGAATACTAACAATTTGAATTTTTTAAAGTTTCTTGTAATTATTTAATCTTTGTAACTAACTATGAATTCTTGATTATATTAAAGACCTTGTTTTTAAAGTGGATTAAGTTCATTTATTTTTAAATTGAGATATAAAGAGTTTTACGTTTTAGTGTTTTTAAAAATTTAGGTTACTAAAATAAATTAAATCTTCTTGATCAGAACCTATAAAATTTATTCTTTTATAAAAATAAATTTATAAAAACCATTTGGAAATGCATTTTTTTTAGCGGGTTGAATGGACTTATACCAACTTCGAAACAAACATTTTAAAATATTAATTTTTTGAATTGAAAAATGTATGGGACTTAAACTGTTATCAAAATAAATAAAATTGGATTTTTTGGTTTTGAATGAAAAAATTTTTACTTTTAAATTGAAAAATGTATG
This sequence comes from Stomorhina lunata, assembly GCA_933228675.1. Classification (NCBI taxonomy): domain Eukaryota; kingdom Metazoa; phylum Arthropoda; class Insecta; order Diptera; family Rhiniidae; genus Stomorhina; species Stomorhina lunata. The sequence continues at coordinate 30,450,029 of OW121743.1, read as the reverse complement.
GGACTTAATCCGCTTTCAAAAAATAAAATAAAACGAAAAATTTAGTTTCAAAAAATTTAAATATTTTTCAAAACAAAATTCATATAAAATGTAAATTTTCAAAAAATTTATATAAAACGCAAATTTTTTAAAAATTTAGTAAAAAAGTAAATTTTTGAAAAATTAAAAATTATTCCACCAAATTTTCAATATTTATACCCTTCACTACCATAGCTGAAAAGGGTATTATAAGTTTGTGCTGATGTATGTAACGCATGGAAATATTTGTCTTTCTGAGTCGATTTAGCGATGTCCGTCCGTCCGTCAGGCTGGCTGGCTGGACCCCCATGTAAACCTTGTAATCAAAATACAGGTCGCAATTCTAAAGATAATTTGATGAAATTTGGCACAGATCATTTTTTTGATAATTGGACCATGGCTATTGAAATTCGTCAAAATCGGTCCATTATTTATGGTACCTCCCATAGGTCACACTGTTTAAGTTAAGATTTCTTTAAGTGTATGTACAACTCCAGGTCTACTTCGTTAAAGTTTATTAGCTCCCTAATTTACACCCTTGCTGCCATTTTTCTTTTTATATCATAAATTCTTGGAATTTTGTACGTGACACACACAAATATCAAAGGTAAAACTTTATTAAATAAAAATTATATATTTTTATTAAAACTTAAAATTTATTGTTCTTTTATTTATTTTCACACGAACATTTTGGTCGATTCGTCCCGGATTTTGGAGATCAAAAGAATTTGGAGCTTCTAGGAAAAGGTTATTAATAATCTTTTTTATTTCGTCAGATTGCCATCTTTTCACCAGCCGACAAACTACAGTCCACCACCACTTTAATTTTTTATTTTGGAAGAATATACATATTTATAAAGGTGCGTAATTTGAATTTAAAAAAGTGAAGCTTCAAGTGTGATATAAATAAACATTGAACAAGTGAATAAAGTGTTTGTTTTCATTTGCATTCGCTTTATGTGTATATACATACATACATATTTTTTGTATATACATACGTTCTTAATTATTGTGATAGGTCGTGTTTGAACCCGTTTTTAAGGTAAAAAGGGGGAAAAAAGGGAAAAATTAGTAATGCTGTATCTCCGGAAGTAAACGTCATAGGCCCAAAATTGAAATTGCGTTGGGATCAGCTGCAAGAATAAGTAGACACGTTTTTGGTACCTTTTAGCAGATGGGACAAATAGGGGGTAAAAAGGGTAAAAATAAAATATTGGTACTTTTTTAAACCCATGTGTATCTTTTGAACCAATCAACAGAGTAACAAAATTCAAAACGGAACCGGTAAACAAGAAAAAAATATTAGACACGTATTTGGTACTTTTTGGATTCAGGGTTCAAAAAGGGGGAAAAGCGGGGAAAAAATTTAGGGTAGGTCCATTTTTCTTTTTCTTTGTATTTCACTTGAACCAATAAAGCTAGAAATAAAATTTATAGGAGGTCGATTGCCCATTATAAAATATTAAATACGTGTTTGGTACTTTTTTCAATTAAAAGGGTAAAAAAGGGAAAAATCGGTAACATTATATCTCCTTAACCAACAGCGATAGAAGCGAAGATTAAATTGGCTTGAGATTAGCACTAAAAATTAAGGGACACGTGTTCGGTACTTTTTTGAAAATCGGCCGCCTAGCGGGCAAAACAGGGCAAAAAAGGGAGAAATTAGTAACATCATATCTCCGAAACCAATATAGACAGAAACAAAGTTTATTGGATTTGAATCGCCTAGAAAAATAAGGGGACACGTGTTTGGTACTTTTTTGAAAATGGCACTAATAAGGATAAAAAAGGGTAAAAACTATATTTTTGTACTTTTTTAACCCATATGTATCTCTTGAACTAATTAACATAGAAACACATTTTATATCGCAACCGATAGATATTAAAAAAGAACTAAATACGTATTTGGTACTTTTGCGATTAATGGGGTACAAAAGGGTAAAAAAAGGGAAAATATTCAAGGATAGGTTTTTTGGTTTTTAGCCATGGATATCTTTAAGGCTAATGATACCAGAAGTATAATTTATTGACTGGTCGATGGACATTGAAAAAAATAAACTACGAGTTTGGTACTTTTTTAATTTTGGGGGTAAAAATCTGTAAAGTATATCTTCTAAACCAAAAGTGATAGAAACAAAAACTAAATTGGTCTGAGATCGGCACTTAAAACCAAGGGACACGTGTTCGGTACTTTTATGAAATTCAACCTCCTAGAAGGTAAAACAGGGTAGAAAAGGGAGAAATCAGTAACATCATATCTCCGAAACCAATACAGATAGAAACAAAGTTGAAATTGGATTTAAATCGGCTAGAAAAATAAGGGGACACGTGCTTCGTACTTTTTTGGAAATATTAATAAGGACAAAAAAGGGTAAAAACTATATTTTGGTACTTTTTTCAACTAATATGTATCTTTTGAACTAATAAACATAGAAACATAATTTATATCGCAACAGATAGATATTAAAAAACAATTAAATACGTATTTGGTACTTTTGCGATTAATGGGGTACAAAAGGGTAAAAAAGGGAAAATATTTAAGGGTAGGTTTTTTGTTTTTAGCTATGAATATCTTTTAGGCTAATGAAGCCAGAAGTATAATTTATTGACTGGTCGATTGAGAAAGAAAAAATAAAATACATTTTTGGTACTTTTTTAATTTTGGGGGTAAAAATATATCTGACTTGAATGGCAGCCAAAACTTATAAGCTATTTCTATGCATTCATGTTTTTATAGCTGATAATGGATAAGTCACATAATATATTATATTCATATAGAAATTTGAATGAAGCAGCATATTATAATATATACGGCATCAACAAATAAAAAAAAGAGTTTTGAATTGATTTTTATTATTGATATAAAAATATAAAAATCAAAAATAACTTTTATTTTTCATTTAAAAATATAAAAATCAAAAATAACTTTTATTTTTCATTTAAAAATATAAAAATCAAAAATAACTTTTATTTTTCATTTAAAAAAATAAAAATCAAAAATAACTCTTATTTTTGATTGTTAAAATAAAAATAAAAAATTTAAAAATCATGCAATATGTTGAATGCATTTCGCCTAAAAATCATGATGGTGTAATTAAAAGTTTTCTACGATGTTTATTTATGTATGATTTATTTTTTCAAAAATTGAAAAATAACTCTTATTTCCTGTCCCTGGTATTTGGTACTATTTCAAAAATGGTACTAATAAGAATAAAAAAGGGTAAAAACTATATTTTGGTACTTTTTTAACCCATATATATCTTTTGAACTAATAAACATAGAAACATAATTTATATCGCAACTGATAGGCATTAAAAACTATTAAACACGTATTTGGTACTTTTGCGATTAATGTGGGACGAAAGGGTAAAAAAGGGAAAATATTCAAGAGTAGGTTTTTTGCTTTTTAGCTAAGAATATCTTTTCGGCTAATGAAGCCAGAAGCATAATTTATTGGCTGGTAAATTGACACTGAAAAAAGTAAAATAAGTGTCTGGTACTTTTTTAATTTTGGGGGTAAAAATCGGTAAAAATATATCCTCTTAGCCAAAAGTGATAGAAACAACAACTAAATCGGTCTAAAATCGGCACTTTAAATTAAGGGACATGTATTCGGTACTTTTTTCTTTAATTCGGCCGTTTTGGGGTTAAAACAGGGAAAAAATGGGAAATATTAGTAACGTCATATCTCCGAAATTCAAAACGATAGGAATAGAGTTGAAATTTGCTTCGGATGGGCTGAAAAAAACGAGAAACGTAATGGTACTTTTTTGAATATGGTACTAATAAGGGTAAAAAAGGGCAAAAACTATATTTTGGTACTTTTTTTTAACCCATACGTATCTTTTGAAACAACAAACATAGAGAAACAGTAAACGTCACAATTGATAAGTAACAAAGAATTATTAGACACGTATTTGGTACTTTTACGATAATTGAGATAAAAAAGATAAAAACTGGGAAATATTCAAGGGTAGGTTTTTAACTAATGAAGCCAGAACTATAATTTACAGACGGGTGGATTCATATTGAAAAAGTATAAGACATGTGCTGTTTAGTGGTTAAACAGAAACAGAAAATGGATAAATTAGTAACATCATATCTCCGAAATTTACATCGTTAGAAACAAAGTTGAAATTGGATTTGGATCATCTTGCAAAAAAAGGGGACACGAGTTTGGTACTTTTTTGGAAATGGAACTAACAAGGGAGAAAAAGGGAAAAAACTATATTTTGGTACTTTATTAACCCTATAAGTTATAAGTATCTCTTGAACTAATAAACATAAATACTCAATTAACATCACAATTAATAAGGACTAACAAAAATTAAGAAGGTGCTTCGCGCTTTTACGATAAATGAGGCACAAAAGAGTAAAAACTATGAATATCATTTAAACAAATAAAGCCAGAAGTATAATTTACAGACAGGTCTATTCACATTGCAGAAATATAAGACACGCGATTGATTCCTTTTTTTAATTTTTGGAGTAAAAAGGGGGAAAAATCGGTAACGTAATATCTTCTAAATCAAAAGTGATAGAAACAAAGATTAAATTGGTCTATGATCAGCATTAAAAATTAAAGGACACTAGAAAATGACTAAATCATAAAATCGGCTAGAAAAAGAAAGGGACATGTGTTCTGTACTTTTTTTTTGGAAATGGCACTAATAAGGGCAAAAAGGGTAAAAACTATATTTTTGTACTTTTTTTTAACCCATACGTATCTTTTGAACTTATAAACATAAAGACTCACTTTATGCCACAATCAATAAGTATTAACAAAATATTAAACATGTGCTCGGTACTTTTACGATAAATGGGGTTCAAAAAGGTGAAAACGGGAAAATATTCATTTAAGCTAATGAAGTCAGAAGTATAAATTAGAGATGTGTCAATCAAAGGGGTAAGAAAGGGAAAAATCGATGACATTATATCTTCTAAACCTAATGGATGGAAACAAACACTAAAATGGTCTAAGATCAACCCTTAAAATTAAGGGACTTTTCAGTACTTTTTGCAAATTAAACAGTTTTGGGGTTCAAATAGGGTAGAAAATAAAAACATTAGTAAAGTTATATCTCTGATACTAATATCGACAGAAAAAAAAATTAAATTGGATTTAGATCGAATAGAAAAATAAAAAGTCATGTTTTTAGTAGGTACTTTTCGTAAATGAGCTAAAAATAGGGAATAAAAAGGATAAAAACTAAATTTTGGTACTTTTTTGACCCATATATAATTTTTGAATCAATTATTATAGAAACAAAATTTATACCGCAATAGAAAATAACAAAAACGGGTCAAAAATTTAAATATAGGTTTTTTCCTTTTAAACTGTGCATGTTGTTTAAATCAATAAAATAATAAATAAATCAATGATTTATGGACTGTTCTATTGACATTGAAGAAATATGTGACAGGTGTTTGGTATTTTTTTCAATTAACAAAAATGATCAGCAATAAATATATTAGGACATGTATCCGGATTTTTTTAATTTGGCTGATCAGGGGTAAACAACGGGTAAAAAAATGAAACTTTTGTAAAATATTCAAAATCAAAAGCGACAAGAACAAGATTTAAATTGGGTTAGCAATAAAAATTGGGTCAGCTACAAAAATAAGGGAGGCGTGTGTAGTACTTTTTTGAAAATGTAGAGGGTAGGTACTTATTTTGTCCAAGATATTCTTAAACGAGCAATAATTGTATATATATATATATATATATTTATATATATATATATATATATATATATATATATATATAGATATATATATATATATATATATATATATATAGAATGAAGAAGAAGGGACTTTTGGAACCTTTGCCTCTAAGAGGGTAAAAACGGATAAAAAGGGGAAAAAATCGAAAACGCTATATCTCCTTAAGTAATAGGTATAGAAACAAAATTTAAATTTAAACAGCTATGAAAATAAACGGATAGGTGTTTGGTACTTTTTTGAAACTATGTCCGATAAGGGGTAAAAAAGGGTGAAAATAGTTTTTTTGGTACCTTTTTAACCCTCTCTTATATTTTAAACTAAGGAATATAGAAAAAAACTTTGTACTGCAATCAATAGATGTGAAAGAAATATTGAACACGTATTTGGTACTTTTTTGATTTTGTGGCCAAAATGTGTAAAAAAGGGATAAACTGATAACTTAACATCTACAAAAGTAATATGAATAGGAAAATTATGTTAACTGCTTTCTAATAAAATGTACCGAATTCAATTGGTACCAAAGAAGTACCAATTATGCATATGGAACTTTTTGAAATTAGGGGATAAAAAGGGGAAAAAATTAGTAATGTTATAACTTTAAAACAAATGAATGTTTGTCTGTATGTATGTTCTTTATAGAATAGTAAACTGTAAGTTTGATCATGTTATGCTCTTTAGCAAAGATGTTGCGGATAAGCCGGCGGAGGTTTTTAAGTTGGTAAACCGAATTTCCGACAGGTGGCGCCACTGAAAATTACTAAAAATTAATTAAATCGTAAACTGTACATTTGATCCTACTATGATCTTTTGCAAAGTTGTAGCGCATGAGCCGGCGAATGCTTTTTAATTGATATGAATAATTTCCGATAGGTGGCGCTACTGAAAATTACTCAAAGTCAATTTAATCGTAAGCTGTACATATAATCATGCTATAATCTTTAGCAATATTGTTGCACATGAGCCGACGAAGGTTTCTTAGTTGGTATGAAGAAATTTCGACAGGTGGCGCCACTGAAATTTACTTAAAGTCAATTTAATCGTAAACTGTACATTTAATCATACTATAATTTTTAGCAAAGTTATTGCGGATAATCCGATGAAGGTTTATTAATTGGAATGACCAAAGTCCAACAGGTGGCGCCACTGAATATTACTCAAAATGAATTAAATCGTAAAGTGTGCATTTGATCAGACTATAATCTTTAGCAAAGTTGTTGCGCATGAGTCGACGGAGGTTTCTGTTGGTATGACCAATTTTCAAAATTATTTAAAATGAGTTAAACTGTAACTGTATAAAATAAAAAATATAAAAACTTTAAAATTTGCCTCAAAGTGCTTATCATAAAGCCCCGAGCAAGGCTCGGTCAACCAGGTACTGTATCTTAAGAACCAATAAGTATTTAATTTAATTTATATCGGAATTGATAAATAAGTGAAAAAGTTATTTTGGTAAATTTTGTAACTTTGTCAATTCAAATGGTGCCGCTAACGAAGTAGCGGGTTATAAAGCTAGTAATCTTATCTTATATTCTTATATATATATATAGAATGACTATCTCGAAAACGGCTCTAACGATTTTGATAAAATTTGGACAGTGGGTATCTTTTTTGATGTATAGGTCGAAGAAGAAGGGACTTTTGGAACCTTTGCCTCTAAGAGGGTAAAAACGGGTAAAAAGGGGAAAAATTGAAAACGCTATATCTCCTTAAGTAATAGGTATAGAAACAAAATTTAAATTACGTTTTAAACAGCTATGAAAATAAACGGACAGGTAAAAGGGTGAAAATAGTTTTTTTGGTACCTTTTTAACCCACTCTTATATTTTAAACTAAGGAATATAGAAAGAAACTTTGTACTGCAATCAATAGATGTGAAAGAAATATTGAACACGTATTTGGTACTTTTTTGATTTTGTGGCCAAAATGTGTAAAAAAGGGATAAACTGATAACTTAACATCTACAAAAGTAACATGAATAGGAAAATTATGTTAACTGCTTTCTAATAAAATGTACCGAATTCAATTGGTACCAAAGAAATACCAATTATGCATATGGAACTTTTTGAAATTAGGGGATAAAAAGGGGAAAAAATTAGTAATGTTATAACTTTAAAACAAATGAATGTTTGTCTGTATGTATGTTCTTTATAGAATAGTAAACTGTGAATTTGATCATGTTATGCTTTTTAGCTTTTAAGCCGACGCAGATGAAGGTTTCTTAGTGGTATGAACGACTTCAGGCGGCGCCACTGAAAACTACTCAAAATGAATTAAATCGTAAACTGTGCATTTGATCAGACTATAATCTTTAGCAAAGTTGTTGCGGAGGAGGTTTCTGTTGGTATGACCAATTTTTAAAATTATTTAAAATGAGTTAAACTGTAACTGTAGAAAATAAAATATATAAAAACTTTAAAATTTGCCTCAAAATGCTTATCATAAAGCCCAGAGCAAGGCTCGGTCAACCAGGTACTTTGTTATTAAATAAATAAAATTATAATTCAAAAAATTCTGTGAGTGCTTTCGTAAAAAAAGTGTGAAATAAAATAAAGTAAAAAATATTGTTGGATTTTTTTGTTTTTCTTTGCTTCTTTTTTAGTAGCATACACCCTACGGTCGGTCTGTTTGACTTATATATCGTTTGTGACAAGTAGGTAAATTCAAGTAAATTTTTAAATTTATTAAATAAATTAAATTTTCTTTAAACAAATATTTATAATTTGTAAAAATTTTAATTTTTAAAATTTTTTGGGAATTTTTATATAGGTTTCATATATTGAATAAAGATTTATAAACAAATTTAATATTTTTTGAATTAGTTCGCGACCAATAGAGCTTGTTAAAATATTTTAGGAAATTATTTTGAAATAAATTAAAGAAAAATGCCTTCCACACCCTTTGAAAATTTTATTCGTACTTCGGATTCTTTAATCCAATTTAATGACTTCGTCAATAATTTAAAAAAGAAGACCAAAGCATCTATATGCTTCAAGGTCATTTCAACTATTTAAATCATTTATGGGAAAAAGTTTTAAGAACAAATGACGAATGTATGGAATTTTTAAATAGTGCGGAAAATCCAAATAAGAGGGATATTGGGGCTGCAATAAAAAAGTATAATTCGGCTTATACTTCACAAATTGAGTGTTTCGCGAACTTGCAAAGCCATATAGAAAAACTTAAAGAAGTTAAAAAACTAAGTGATTCTCCGGCATCTTCAGTAACCGTCCACAACACAGACCATAATTTAGTGTTGCCACCTTGCGATGTGGATACTTTTGAGGGTAATTACTTATCCTGGGGGTCAATTCTGGTTCTATGAAACGATGAAATGAAAAGTTTTTTCATGTTTTCATAGAACGAGCGATTTAGTAAAAAAAATGAAAACAAAGGTCAAATCATTATCATATGAAAAAATCACTGAAACGAAACGAGATTTTTTCATCGTTTCATAACAATTGTGATTCTTGTTTTGTGAAACAGTCCAACTAACTGTCAACATTTTTTCATATGAAAAGAATTTTTTCACTGAAAAATTTTAAGTGAAAAATCAAAAATAAAATAAAATATTATTTAATTAACTTCTTGGAAGAAAATATTGATATTGCTAACGATTAGTATGAAATATAATTATTAAAAAAACTGGTCACTAATCTATAAATGTATGACGGAAAAAATTTTAGACGAAAAGTGAAACTGACGACGAGGCTTACCGCTTTAGGCGGTACTGATGATAATAATTTAGGTATATACATTTTTTTTAAGAGAAGTAACACTCAGGCAAATACTGCCTATACAATTGTATAAATAGTATATACGAATTGGGTTACCTTCTTTGGAAAAGGGATAGTAGAGAAGCAAAAGGTGGTGAAAAGAAAGCTTTGTATTATTCAACGTACGTGCTATTGTATATAGTCAAGTTGCGCCTTTGTTTAAGCTTTTTTGTTTAACAGCCACTTTTATTTATTTTTCGTTGACGGCGTGTTATTGCTATAGGATTACGGCCGACGGAAGATGCTGTGGTAATTAATAATTTTAATCGAAATTAATATTTACAAAAATTTAAATTGGTAATTAATAATTTTAATAAAAATTAATAATTACGGAAATTGGTGTTGCCGAGACCAACATTATTTGTTTCCTATTTTACGTTTGACATTTGCTTGGCAATTATCATAAAATAGTTGATAAAGTTTCATAGCAACGAATGGAATGAAACACTTTTTTCATAATACAAACGAGAATCAGAAAATAAGTCTTGGTGGAAAAGTATTATGAAAACTAGTTGTGAAAACTAAAATGAACATTTTTTTTCATTTCATCATTTCATAGAACCAGAATTGACCCCCTGGCCTGGGTTTAGAGATTTATTTACTGCACTCTATGTAAATAGTTCACATTTAACCAACATTGAAAGGCTTTGTCACCTTTTGAGGAAAACCAATGGGGAAGCCAAAGAAATCGTAGAAAAATTTCCGCTTTCCGATGAAAGTTTTGATTTGGCTTTGAAAAGTCTTCGGAAGACTTATGAAAACCCTCGAATGTTGGTTAACAACCAGCTCAAATCACTGTTTAAGCTTCCAGTACTTGATAAAGAAACTGGTGTAGGACTCAGAAATTTGCAAAGAGGAATAAATACTTGCCTTTCTGCATTATCAATTTATAAAGTGCAGACCGAATACTGGGATCCAATTATAGTCTTTATGTGCGTTCAACGTCTTCCAGACTCTACAGTTACCTTATGGGAGCAGAGCATAAAAGACAAGTTCGTCTTATCTGCCTGGAAAGACATGGATGCATTCTTGACGGAAAGGATCCAAATTTTGGAATGTCTTCGTGATGTTAGGGAACCACTTAATCAGAAAAAAGCTGCTAGTCAAAAAGTGAATGCGCACTACGCGACTTCGTCTTCCAACAATAATAATTGTGTAATGTGTAAAAACCAAAACCATTTTCTACGGGATTGCAAACGCTTCAAAAACCTTTCAGTTGCTTATCGTTTTTCGACGGTAAAAAAGTTTCACTGTTGTGTCAATTGTTTGTCACATACACATGAAGCAAAAAGTTGCAATAGTCAACATAGTTGTGCTACATGTGGAAAGAGGCATCATACTATGTTGCATAGAAATTTGCCTGCATCAGAAAATTCTTCTAATGCCTCGAGTGCTACCACTCAAAATAACATAGCTCAAAACAAAACAAATCAAAATCTTCAGAATCAAACTGCAAATCCTAATGTTAGAGCCTTTGTTCCTGGATTGCCTAGTACTTCTACAGGTATCCAATCATCGACTTCGATAAATCGGCAGACATATCATGTGTCTCAAAATCGGAGTGTTCTCTTAGGGACAGCAATGGTGACTATACGTCACCAGGGTACTACGTACCCAGCTAGGGCTCTTATTGACCCAACTTCGGAAAGCTCATTTATTTCTTGTGTAAATCAAACCGTTTCTGCTTTAACTAGAAAAATTTGTTCGGTTGAAATAGGCTCTCCCTTGGACTCAAATATAGTTTTGAGAACTCTGTCTCTCTTGTATTACCAAAAATTTCTGGTAACTTACCTTCGTTCATTGTTGATAATCAAAGGAGAATTTGCCAAGTTTACGTTTGGCAGATTCTAACATTTTTGATAGTAGACCAGTCGATTTACTATTAGGTGCGGATTTATATCCACAAATAATGTTAGGAGAAATTCAACGTAATGTGCTAGGAACTTTGTTGGTCCAGAATACAATCTTCGGTTGGATTCTCAGCGGTCCCGTTTCACAACCTTCGGTACACGTGTATTCTACACGCGTTGAATTTTCTGAAGAAGACAATTTAAATCAAAGCTTACTTCGCTTCTGGGAATTGGAGGAAACGCCAAAAAGAAAATCTATTTCTATTGTCGATCGCAGATGAGGAGAACTACCGGAAAACTACTCGTCGTGGATCTGATGGACGGTATATTGTAACCCTTCCTTTTAAACCGGAGTATCCCGAACATATTTCTTTAGGCTTGTCGCGAAATAATGTTCGAGCTCAATTTCTACGAATTGAGACCTCACTTCTGAGGAAGCCTACAATAAAGAAGATGTACGATGACGTTGCCAGGGAATATCTGGAGTTGGAACATATGAAGGCAGTTGAGGACAATGCGGAACGAATTCTGTCTAGCTACTTACCCCATCACCCGGTAAAAAAATTGGACAGGAAGACAACAAAATTAAGAGTAGTTTTTAACGCATCGAATAAAACCTCTAGCGGTTTTAGTTTAAATGATTGTCTTGATGTAGGACCTACACTGCAAGCGGATTTAGTTCTTCTTATATTACGCTGGAGATTTTATAGGTTTGTTTTCAACTGTTATATAACACAAATGTATAGGCAGATCAGACTTGAACAAGCTCATACTCCATTTCAACAAATCTTATTTCGTGACTCCCCTTCGGAGGAAATTAAAGAGTATGAGTTACAAACTGTGGAGTTAATTGCGCTCCATATGACTGTGAACATGAGTATCCCCTCGCATCACAAATCCTTCGGAGATGTATGTACCTTGACGACGTTTTGAGCGGAACTCATGATATATCAACTGCTCTGGTCGCTCGTGATCAAATTATAGCAGCTTTGCCTTCAGCTGGCTTTGAACTTCGAAAATGGACCTCTTATGATAAGTCCATTCTAGAGGGCTTACCTCTCAATCATTTAGTTGATGAGAAGCTTTTAACTTTTGTCGAGTTTAGCAGTTCGAAAACATTAGGACTTCAGTGGAACGCTCAATTGGACGTGTTCTATTTTAAAGTTGATCCAATTGCACCTCGCGCTAAATATACTAAACGGGAAGTACTTTCAATTATTGCAAAGTTATTTGATCCTGTTGGCTGGCTTAGTCCAGTAATAGTCATAGCCAAGATGATTATGCAAAAAATTTGGAAAGACCAAATCGAATGGGAAGATTCTCTCAAGCCTTCTACGATGGCTGAATGGGATAAATTTGTTTCTTCATATCATGAAGTGAATTCTATTCAAATTCCTAGATGGGTTCGTTATGTACCTGAGTCTACGGTTGAAATTCATGTCTTTTCGGATGCCTCGGAAAAGGCATACGCGGGGGCCGTATATATTCGTATACAAATTCCAAACAACGAAATTTTTACGAATTTGCTTACTAGCAAAACTAAAGTGGCGCCAATCAAATCAGTCTCGTAACCGCGTCTTGAATTGTGTGGTGCAGTCTTAGCTGCCGAGCTCTTATCAAGCGTGTTAAGAGAAATAGATATAACCCTAAGTCAAGTATTTTGTTGGACCGATTCTACAATCGTCCTTGCTTGGTTAAGAAAAGATCCTTGTTCTTGGACCACATTTGTGGCCAATAGGGTCTGCCGGGTGCAAGAAGTAGTCGGTAAGCATAATTGGAATCACGTCAAATTAGAGGATAATCCCGCTCACTTGGGAAGCAGAGGTGTTCTTCCTTCCGATTTGGAACAAAGTCAACTTTGGTGGCACGGTCCACAATGGCTTAAACAAGATAAATCATCTTGGCATTCGCAAAATCTGTCTTCGCTTGACACAGAAATTGAATTTCGTTCTGTGAAAACACATGCTTCATTCTTTACAGATTATAAAGATGTGTTAGAGCGATTTTCCACTCTGGATAGAGCATTACGGGTTATATCATATATGTTTAGATTTTATCGCAATACACATCCAGCCCACAAAGGTCACCACAGATATACGTCTGATCTGATTGCTGACGACGAGGTTAAGTTTGTTAAAACCCGATTGGCTATTATGGCTCAAAAGGTTCATTTCAAGACGAATACAAATGTCTCCTTGATAAGACTCCTCTTCCTCCGAAGAGTTCTCTTTTAAGTTTAAATCCATTTTTGGATAACGAGGGTGTTATGCATCTTAACGGTCGCCTTGTTAAATCTCCTTCACTGGTTTACACCGAAAGGCATCCAATTCTGTTGCCTTATTCGTGTCGCCTTTCACATCTTCTAGCAAGCTTTGTTCATGTTATTTCAATGCATGGGGGAAATCAATTAATGTTGAGAATTTTACGTATAGAATACTGGATTCCTCGAGTAAAAACATTGGTAAGATCGGTCGTACATCGGGGCAAACGTTGTATATTGGATCGAAAACGCTCATGTAGTCAAATTATGGCTACTTTGCCACCAGAGCGGACTACCTTGAACCGCCCATTTACCACTACAGGTGTCGACTTCGCCGGCCCTTTCGATATGAGAAACTGTAGTGGTAGATCAAATCAGGTACTAAAAGCATATGTCTGTATTTTCGTATGTTTTTCAACGAAGGCTATTCATTTGGAAGTAACTTCGGATTTATCAACCGATAGATTCTTGGCTGCTTTCAATCGTTTCATTGCAAGATGAGGATGCCCTAAGACTATGTTTTCAGACAATGGCACTAATTTTGTTGGCGCTTCAAGAGAAATCGAAAGAGATTTCCGAACATTTTTAGCCGAAAGTCGGGCTAGAGCATGTTCTACTTATGGACTTCAGGGCCTCTCGTGGCGTTTTATACCTGCTGGCGCTCCCCATATGGAAGGGCTTTGGGAAGCAGGTGTTCGAAAGAAGTTCAAGCGGTAAGATACACTTTTGAAGAACTCTCAACTATATTAGCGAGAATTGAAGCGTGTCTTAATTCGAGACCTCTTTGCCCCATGAGCGAAACTCCGGGTCATTTTTTAATTGGATCGCCTATATTGGCTCCACCGGAACCAACAATATATGACTCACATCTGAGTGTTGTGAACAGATATAGGAAAGTTCAGGCTTTTATCCACCATATCTGTCGCCGACGGAAAGAGGAATATTTATCCGAACTCCATAAGCGGTATATCCACAACGCGATGTAGCTGTTGATGACTTAGTAGTCATTCGCAATGAACAGCTTTCTCCCACTTCGTGGAAACTAGGTAGGGTAATAAAAACATATCCGGGTAGCGATACTCACGTGCGCGTCGCGGACATTAAGACTGAAAACGGGATATTCAAGCGACCAATCACAAAATTGATCCCTTTGATCAGTGAATGTGATATATAGTAAAATCCAAGTATATTAATATTTAATATTTCTTAGCGTCATGGAGTCCTTACGTTTATTATTCAATAACGATGGTTTGGAGGATTATGATGATGATATTTTAGTGGATGAGTCCGAAATTGCAACAAAATCGGTTTCCGCAACTGAATCGGTGGCTGTTGCAGAAGAAAAAGTAGATGAAGCCTCCCCTATGGTCGTAGAACCCCCTCCAGCTGCTATAACATCATTTTCCTCTTCCGACGTACATGCTCAAGCAGGAGGCACCGCTGAAACATCGTTGCTCCAAGCGCCATTAGTTCCGGTCGTGGGAAATACTTCCCCATCCGAGGAACCGACTCCTATAGTCGTGAACTCCGAAAAACCTGCTACGACTTCGTCACAAGCCAAGGAAGCCTCGGGTTCGAAACCAAAACCGTCCCCTGTCAATTGTCGGATTTGTAACAAATTGCATCCATTGTACGAGTGTCCTTCATTTAGAAAGTTGTCGTTGGAAAAACGCATACGGCAAGTCGTGTTGCATCGGTATTGTTCGCGGTGCTTTTCACCGCATCATCACGTTAATGTTTGTCCGAGTGAAAAAGTTTGTAAGCACTGTAAAGGTAAACACCACAGCCTTTTACACACACACAAACGATCCGCTCCGACCAATTTTCATAATACGAAACCGAAACAGACAACTCGTCAGACAACCCAATCTCCGGCTCTTTATTTGCATATGGTAACTTTCTCCCCTACTGTGAGAGTTCTTCTCAAAACCCCTCACCAAACCATACCGATTCGGGCAGTAATCAACCTTTGTTGCGCCCGCAGTTATGTTTGCGATGAGCTGGTCCAAACAATAAAGTTACCCACAATGCCATTCGGAACGCACCTGATGTCGCGAATCCAAATTCGGTCGATACACGACCCTAAAGAAACGTTGGAGTGTACGGTAAAGGTCACCAAAATGAACAAAATAAAAACTCCGTTGGTTTCTGTCGCCGAGTCTATCAAACAATCCTTTTTAGGACTACAGCTCGCGGATCCGAATTTTAACGTGTCCGCGAATGTTGCACTCGTTCTCGGTCCGGAATTAGCACCGCAAATTTTAAAGGGAAATCTTATATCGAACCCGGGACTGCCAGTGGCTCAATACACCATGTTTGGTTGGGTCATTTCTGGCCCATCACCGTTTTAAATAAATTATTTATTTAATTTTTATTTGATTTTTATTTATTAATATAAAAAAATTAATTATTTTTAAATTAAAGTTTTCTTCTGTAGAAAACTTAGACCACAATATTGGTCCGGTCGTATGACCATTCGTCAATTTAGCTTTAAATTGACCGCTATATTGGTCGGGTCGTATGACCACTCAACTTTAAATTGACCGCTATATTGGTCCGGTCGTATGACCAGTCATCTTTAAATTGACCGCTATATTGGTCCGGTCGTATGACCAGTCATCTTTAAATTGACCGCCATATTGGTCGGGTCGTATGACCACTAAACTTAACCTTGGCCGTCATATTGGTCTGGTCTTATGACCACTTTGTTTTTTTGAAAAAAAAAAATTTAATAAAATAAAATGAAATGTACATATATAAAAAAAAAAATTATAATAATTAATTAATATAGATTTACCTTTTATTTTGAATATTTAAATATTGAATTGTTGTAACAAACCTTGTTGTTGCAAGGTGGGCGGCAATGTTTAAGTTAAGATTTCTTTAAGTGTATGTACAACTCCTTGTCTACTTCGTTAAAGTTTATTAGCTCCCTAATTTACACCCTTGGGTGGGAAATTTCTAAACTCTAACGAGTAACAGGATCAATTAGTTAATTAGTGTTGTGCTGCCATTTTTCTTTTTATATCATAAATTCTTGGAATTTTGTACGTGACACACACAAATATCAAAGGTAAAACTTTATTAAATAAAAATTATATATTTTTATTAAAACTTAAAATTTATTGTTCTTTTATTTATTTTCACACGAACACCCACTTCCCGGAATTGATATATTGGCCACAAATATCAATATTTTTTTCACGAAATTTAAATCAAATACTGCATATGTAAACCTAAATCACTGTAAACCTAAATCTCTGTAAAAAAATCGGTCCACATTTGACCATAGCTCCCATACAAACTCTTCTTTAAAAACGCACTAAATTAGACAAAAAATCACTAAAACGCTCGTAAATCTAAAATAATGAAAATTTTAAGTTTATTTTTTACATACATAATTTTTGTAACAACTGTAATAAATTTGAAAAATTTCGAGATAATTGGTCCACATTTGACCCTAGCTCTCATATAAGTCCAAATGTCGGAAGCAGCTTAAATATATAAGTTTTGAGAAAATGTTTGTATGATGGCAAAATTTAGCAAATATTTGTCTTTATACAGGAAAAATAACACTTTTGACCTTAGTGGTCGGGCTTGACCGACTATAGCACTTTCTTACTTGTTTTTTATCAATTGTAGGAAATTGCAAATATTTTTAAATATCAATAAAAACAATCTTGGACTCGTACAACTATGAAAATAAGTTTTACTTTTACTCTGTTCGAGTAAATATTTTTTTAGAATTTAAAAATGCGTTGGATTTAAATATTTAAATTATTACTTTGTTTGAAGAAACATTTCCTTTCGAAATTAAAAATGTATTGGATTTAATCCACATTTAAAACAAATAAATTTGAAATTTTTATTTTGTTTGAATAATTTTTTTTTTTTTCGAATTGAAAAATATATGGGAATTAAACCACTTTCATAATAAAATTTGTATCAAATCGTTAACTACAAAATGTTTGACTGTCAATATTTAAGTAGATTTTGTAGTTTTAAAAATAACTATTTTTCGCATAGTAAGATCCATAATTGCAGAACCTTTTCCTATCATTAACTTATTTTTTTGGAATGTGGACTTATCCCAACTTCAAAATAAAATCTTCATATGTATATTTTATGTATTTTCAAATTTTATAATTTTTTACTTCATTAAACTTTGTTGAGTAATACAAAATTGCATGAAATTCCTATTTTTTTTTTTTTTTTTTCTCCAAAAATCAATTTTCGCGAAAAATTAATACAAAATTACAATATAATAAAAAGAAAACTTCGCAAAAAAATATTTTGCGCAATTAAAAATTCCTGTATTTTTATAATTTTGTATTGGTTTTTCACAAAAAGAACTGATTTTTGGAAAAAAAAAATCAGAATTTCATATAAATTTGGGTTTATTTAAAAGACTTTAATTGTTTTAAGTTTTAAAATTATCCCAAAAAATGTTTTTTGTACTTTAGCGTACAAATTTTAAATCGCGAATACGAATGCTAACGTCGAAACCCCGCTAAAGCCATTGAACAATTTATTATATTTTAATAATACTGGCATAAATATTATTTGATTTTATTTAAATATTATAAAAGTAGTAGTTTTTCAATAATTTTATTTCAAACAAAATTCCTGAAATATCAAAAAAAAAAATATATTAAGGGTACTCGTTTAAACTGCTAACTTTAGCAACTCATAAATTTTTTCTATTTAGAAATAATGTTAAAGGAACGCACCTCGTAAATTTAATGCTTAAACTTTTTTGTAAAATTGCAATTTTTTAGACACTTTTTCACATAATTAATGATAACTCAGAAACTAATAATCAGATATTATTCAAATAAAATCAGAAAAATTAAGATTTACAGAGCCTTTGATTCGTCTATATATCGCGTTTCAATCGGATCAATAGTATCGGAGTTATAATAAAAAATTTAAGAAAAAAATATATTTTTTACTTAAAAATGGCAAAAATTTTTGTTTTAAATAAATCAGAAAAATAGAAAAAGGCAAAAAATGTTCAGATTCATTATTCTGTCGCCACAAATAATAGCAACAAAACGAGATATGGATCATAAAAATATATTGATTATTTTCGAATTTATTCACAATTAAGTGAATTCACTCATTTTCAAAAAATTGTATATTTTTGCTTGATATACGTATACAGGGTTTTTCAAATGTGTGAAAAAAATAGATTTTAGAATTTCAAGGATGTTAGAAATACTTTAATGTTTTCTATTTTGAATTTCAATGTAAATTCAATATCAAATTAGTTTGAATAATTTGTTGAATATGAAAATATTTTTTCATATTAGTTTGTCAGAAATTTTCATACATGAAATAAGTTTTATTAATAAAATATCTTTTTATATAAGAAATAATATTTGAAATTTTAACAAAGGAGTGCCAGTCGGATTATTGTGAGATTTGGTGAGGAACTTTCACTCACAAAATTTTAGCCATTGTCCGAATATCTTGGTGAAATCGTTCGCCCTGTTCCTCACTTAAGTCTCCTAGATTTTCAGGAAAATGATCTAAGTGACTGTGAAGGTAATGTAACTACTGAAATCGTGAAAATTAAAAAACTTTTCCTTTATTGCTTACTTTTTTTAATTCTGAAAATCATAAAAATGCCATAAAGATCTGTTCCAAACAGTTTTCTACATTCAATACTGTATTTCCACAGTAACACATGTCCCACAGAAATACGTGTTTTGCCCAAAACTGTATTTCACGTACTTGTTTTGCCATACATTTCTCATTCATCCAAAACACTTGTATAGTGGTTTCAAAAGCATCGAATTTTTTTTATTTTGTTGCGTTGTGTAATATGAAGATATCAGTCAATTTTAGCGAAATTTTATATTTTATTGTTGACATGTATATTGTAAGTTAAAAAAGAAAAAAATAAAAAATTTTTTTCTTTTTCTGAAATTGGAAAATTTATTTTTTTTCATACATTTGAAAACCCGCTATAATGCGTATATCAAGCAAAAAATTAAAATTTTGTGATAACGAGCGAATTCACTAAATTGTGAAAAAATCAATCGATTTTTATGGTCGATATCTCATTTTGTTGCTATTATATGTCGCTATGCGATAAAATAATAAATCTGGAAGTTTTTTGCCGTTTTCGATTTTTCATGATTTTTTTAAAACGAAAATTTTTGCCATTTTTAAGTAAAAAATATAGCGCGATATAGACGAATTAAAGGCTATGTAAATTTTTCTGATTTTATTTTAATAATATCGGACTAGTAGTTTTTGAGTTATTACACATTACATTAATTATTTGAAGAAACGTCTAAAAAAATTGCAATTAAAAAATTTTTTTTTTTTTTTAAATCTTGCCATAGAATTTAAAAATTTTATCATTTTTGTATAAAGGTAGTCATGATACATCAAAATTGTATAATGGTTTTAAGAGCACATGAAATTTTTTTTATTTTGTTGTGCTGTGTAATTTATAAATAAATGAATTCGTTCAGCATAATTTTTAAAGATTTCAAAATCGAGTTAAAATCATCCTGAAGAAATTTTTACTTTTTTCAAAATATGTTTCTTTTTATATACCCGATGTGGTAAACTTTGACCTACTGTAGAGTCCACTGAGCAAGACCTACTTTAACTTTTAAACATTATTCTGAAAGCCTAACTCCTCGTCTCATAATATTCCAAATTTCATTAAAATCCGCCCAGAAGTTTAGAAGTTATTAAATTAATAACAAAAAACTTCCTACACCCTACCATGATTTAATAATACTGAAGGTTGTTCCATTCTCTCTTTTTGTCGCCATGATAACTTTCTGACGTTTGTTAGGATAGTCAAAAGTTGTGCTACCTTATTTTTCAAAAAATCCCATTTTTCAAATAATAAAAAATTAAATTTCAAATAGAAAAAATATTTTGTTGTTCATCGTTTTTTTTATATTTTTAAAATCTATTTAAAAAACATTCATTCATTAACAATACGCGGTTATATAACTAATGAGCCAATGAGCGATCGAAGATATAGCATCGAAATCAACAAAAAACACAAGGAGTATTAGTGACAGCTTGATTGGAAAAATCTACATACATTTCTCATATTCGCCCGAAACTCCAGCACTTATTATCATTTAGATTTTTGAGGATTAAATAAGATATAACTTTTACAAAGCCCAAACCAGTTATGACATGGACCAGCACAGTTTTATCACAAGAAAATACCAATATCAATTCTGAGTTTATATGCATTATCCTCGAAAGATTATGTAGATGTTCTTTACTGTATGTCTTCATTATATATGTGTGAACGTTGACCATGAATAACAGGTCGCGTAGGATCTATGACATTGCAAAAGTACGCGTTTGCATATGCTGCAATAACTATGGGAAAGTGTAGCACCAAAGGTGGTCCTATAGGGCATATAATATCATTGGTTTGATACCCACCATGAAGTATAAGGATACCCAGAATCACTCCTTTACATAAAAACTCAAATAATTAAATATTGTCATATATACGTATTGTCATATATGCTGCCCGTGTTTTTCTGCTTTCAGACTTAAGGATATAGTTTTATGTATTTACTAAAATTTTCAATAAATACTTAAATTTTTATATATTTTTATACCCTAACAGTACGTTTACACTAGGAATGCCAAACGGGAATTCCCGCTCCCGAAAATCCCGGGAATTTCGGGAATTGCAAAATCCCGAATCCCGGGATTTTAAAATTTTTTTCCCGGGATTTTTACTTTTTTGAGTTATCCACATTAATTTTAAATGAAATAATAATTATTCGAAAATCAGCGTGTTTTTATCTAATAAATCAGCGTTGTTTTTATCTAATACAGCAACTTTGTAATTTTTAAACATAAAACGGTGAAAACAAGTGTAATTTCTTTGAAAAATTTTCTTACTTTTTTAATTGTATAAAACTATGAATTTTGAGGATCATAAAACCAAAAATAGTGATACAAACTCTGTTTGGAATCATTTTTTCGTTGAATGTAAAGGTTTACCACATGCACAATGTAAATTCGAAGAACCACAGCAAAAACATGAATCCAAATGAGATTACGGATAATTTTCACGTGAGACCCGTAATTGAGAAAGTAAGGAAAATAGTAAAGGTGTTTAGAAAATCTCCAACAAAAAATGATCGTGACCGTGATGAGAGTCAGTCGCATTACGGATAAAAAGTCTAATGTTATTTTCAATAAGTGCATTTCTTATTTTTACTTTTTCAAAACCGAAGAAATAATATATTTTTTTTTTGTTTTTGCATTCATTGCAAAAAAAAACATTTAAAAAAAGTTTAAAACATTTGTGATATGAGTGAGCCTAGGGCTCTAGCCTCACTGAACAATAGTAATAATGTAAATTTAAACAACAATATCAGCACCGCGAATGTGAAAAAAAAGAAAAACGAAAGCATGGATCAATCAACATCCAAGCATTATAGAAACAACTATTATCAAGTGCTAGACACTGAGAATGATACTGACTGTGACCGTGAATTACTTAAAAAATTTGAAGATCATGTCAAAAACAATAAAAAAAATCACAATAGCTTAACTCAGCTTTTGCTGCAATGACTGAAATGCAAAAAATTAATGAAAAAAATATTTCAGAAACAATAAATAATAATAAAGTAATCAATACTGAAAAAAATAAAAACAAAAAAATTCCTCCTATTAACATTATCGATATAGAAACTAAAGAATTAATTGAATTTATAAACAAGTAAGAGTGGTATATTCGGCATTGCCGAATCTTGGAAACCCTTCACCAATGGTGTTGCAAAAGTACTTAATGTAATTCCTAGCAAAATTTGGTTATACTAGTATTATATGCAAAGAGTCTTTAAAATTAAGAGTCGGAAAAAGAAAAGCTTTTCGGTGGCGTCATCATCTAGAATAGTTATGCACCCAAAGGTTAGATTGGGCAGGTGGCTGATGTCTAGGGAAGCTTCACTTGGGTTCTAAAGTGGTCCCTTTGTGAAAGATAATGATTACTAGACTACAAGTAGAGAATGCATATTTAAGCCAGCCAGTAGCTTCGAAATAAAATAGACACATATTTTACGAACATTTAATAAAGTTCGATAGACCAGATAAACTATACAGAAAAGATGCTTCAAAATGTAGATGCCCTTACATTTGCAATATCACATCGATTTGATGAAGTTTAAGTATTCTGACATACAACCCAAAAACACAGTGCCCAATGAGGGTTGTGCACTTTAATTCGTACGAATTATCCAACTAGTAAATGTTCTTGATTAGTTATGTAAAACTCTGAAGTTAGCGGACTGATTTAGGTCAAAGCTTTAACAATGATAAGCCTTAAAATTATAGGGTATACACTCTTAGTTTTAGATACATATGTACGTGAAATATATAGCTTTTGAATGGATGGATATCAGCTTTGTCGGAAAAGTTATTAAAGATTTACTTATTACTCTGAAGTTAGTTAATTAATTAAAATGAACACTTCATCAATAATATTTGGGATGTATTGTTCTTTCGATCTGTCCGATGGATGTTTGGAAAGTTTTGCTCTAGTTCCTTGTGCAATTTTAATGTGATTTAATTTATCAGCATTAAATCGATTCCCGGTCGGGGTTATATGGGAGATTTCACTAAATGTGAATAGAGCTCGCCCATTTTCAATATCGAACTTTTCAAGAGATCAGAAATACTTTTGTCAAATGTTGTCCCTCTAGAAAGTTTATTTTAGGCGCTATTGCCCTGCATATCAATATTGTACAACGTCTTTATACTAAATGTCATCATCTTATCTTAGGCGAAGTTATACGGGATCAATTGTCAAACGTGAACGGATTTCTCCCAATTGCAATTAAAAAATTTAAATTTTCGTTGATATGTGAGATACTTACATACATATGTAGGTTTGGAACGGATATCATGTAGTTAGCTGCATTTTTGTACTTCCTAGGAAGATTACCTATAATTTGATATATAATACATTCTCAAATGTTATCATAATGTTCAAAAGTCAGACACAAAATTAAGATTAATGCAGAGTGTCTGTCTGCTAAAATCAGATTTGTGGAACTCCTGGATTTTACACAAAATTTTAGGATATTGTCCCACCCTGAATTTTATCATTGTCGATCCATCACCATCGCTTAAACGCAAAATAATATCTACCACAAATTACCGAATGCATCAGGATTTAGGTAATCCCCTGCGAAGGACGCTATTAAATTTCATCAAAATAAACACCTGAGATATCGACAAAACAGGAGCTCCAAACAATACTTACAAAATGTAAACAAAATTTCTTACACACGTACTTTGGGCAATTTGCTGTACATCAAATGTAGTGTTATTGCGATATCTCAATTGTTTATGGACCGCTTTTGATAAAATTTAATAACGTGCTTGGCGGGGGAATTTCCTAAAATCTGATATAAAATTTATGTAGGTCCGTGCTAAAGGAGGATGGTTTTTCCTATTTCTGCATTTCATTTTTTCAACAAACATTCTCTAATGCGAACTTTAAGCAAGTTGCGATACTTCAAATTCAGTGTTTTGGCGATATCTCAGCTGTTTATGGACCGATTTTGATAAAATTTTACAGAGTGCTTTGGGAAACTTTTTCCTACAATCTGATATATAACATATTATCACATGTACCCCAGGAGTATCTTTTTTCTCTCGTTATTTAAAAGTGTGTTTCAATCAAAAATTTTAAAATTTTCGTCTAATTTTTGGTATTTTTTCGATATTTTCGGTGTTTATAAACCGATTTTAATGAAATTTAATAGCGTTCATTGCGGGAGAATTTCCTAAAATCTGATATATAAATAATGTAAGTCCATTCTCCAGGGGCTTGAGAAACTTGATTTCAACAGACAGACGGACAGACAGACAGAAAGACGGACATCGCTTAATCGATTCTCCTCCCGATTCTGAGTCGATCGGTATAATTTTTATGGGGTCTACGATCACTAATAAAAAAATTACAAACGGAATCACAAACTTATAATACCCTTTCACCTATTGGTGAAGGGTATAAAAATGCTTTAAAAATAAAAAACTTTCAAATTAATGAATTCAGAAACAAAAAAACTTTATTTATGAATTCGTTAGATGACTTTTCTAGAGTTAAAGCATATTTAGTTAAAACAAACTCAAATTTTTTTACATTTACACCAAAAGCCTTAAAAACCAAAACATATTTGCTAAAAGGATTAGACGCGAATATAAAAGCAGAAGGTATATTAAATGATCTATGCCAATACCAAACTGAAGATTTAAAATTTGTTAAAGTAAGTCAGTTTACAACAAAAAATTCTATCAGGAAAGGATACAATTTACCTTTCTTTCTGGTACAAATTACGCCAGAAAGTAATGTAAATCTGTTAAAAAATATTAAAACACTTTTTTATCGCATGATAAAATGGGAACAAGTCAGGAGGGAAGAGATTCCTCAGTGCCGAAATTGTCAAGGGTTTTTCCACAGCGCAGCAAACTGTTACTTACCCTCAAAATGCGTTAAATGCAATAACGATCATAAAAAAGGTGAATGCGAATTAACAAATATTGCCGAAGAAGAAAGAGAAAAATTGTACTGCGTGCTTTGCAACAAATATGGTCATCCAGCCTCATATAAAGGCTGTGAAAAATACAAGCAACTGCAACAAAAACTTAGACTTAAGCAAAGATCCCTGATAGAAAATAAAAATAATGCTACCAATGTAAATTCTTTCTATAACCCAGAAACTAGTTTTGCGAATGTTTTAAGTAAAAGTAAACAATAATAATATTAATGCAAATACTGAGAACACATTTATTCTAGAATTAAAAAATATGATGATAAATCTAAATAACCAAATGGCAAATCTCCAAAAACAATTAAACCTACAAGCATCACGTATCGATGCTATTTTTTCCATAGTAGGAGTGTAAAAATGGCTAATAATTCATTCTTATTAAAAACCTCAAAATCATTCATATAAATGTAAATTCATTAATATCAATAAGCAGAAGGTTTGATCTTCAAAAATTTCTAGAAAAACACAATCCTGATATTGTACTTTTAAATGAAACAAAACTCAATCCGAGACATAAACTTAAATTTGTTAAATTTGTTAAAAAGTAACATAAAGTACACTGTATATACAAATAATACAAATAATTTAATTAAAATTTTAGAAAGTTGTATTGTGAGTATACCTATGGCTGGAAATAAAAACATGGTGATTATTTCTGCTTATTATCCGTCAGGAAATAATGACATGTATTTCAGTTCAGAGCTTAGTAACCTTTTCAATGCATTAGATTTACGTAACATTAACAATTACTACATATTAGCGGGAGATCTAAATAGCCGTCACAGTGATTGGAGTAATCCTAGTGATAATATTAAAGGTAAAAAATTGAAAGACTGGTTAGTTGATAATGAGATAGATTTTAGACGTAAACTCTATGCTTCTGAAACACCTTCATATCCAAGATCAAATTCATATATAGACGTATGTATTGCTGACTGTAGGTTACACATAGTTAACAAAAACAATACGTTAAACTGTATAGAAACTTTAGACTATGACAGTGATCACCAAGCTTTGCAAATATGTGAATAATGATTATGACCTTTTTTCTTTTATTGAGGAACCTCAAAATATATCATATGATTATAAGAGAACGGACTGGAAAAAATTCAAGAATAAAATCATTAAAAAACTGGATAATAATACACTTATTCCAAAAAACAAAAATCTTTCAAACTCTGAGATTGACAATTATATTGAAAAACTAAATAATGTAATTGTAAATGCTATTGAAAAGGTAACTCCTAAGAATAAGAAGGCCAACTATTTTACAAAAACAAGAAGCCCAATAGTACAAAAATTACATCAGGAAAAAAGTAAAATTTTAACAATAATTAAAAAACAAACCAGGCTAGAAATCACACTATCCAAAACTGCAGTAAACTTACTACGTTCTCAAATAAAACTTGTTAAAAAACTTTTAGAAGAAAATATAATTAACGTTTTAAATAAAAATATACAAGACAAACTTACTCAATTAGATCCAAAAGATTCCAAAAAAATGTTTGAAGAAATAAAAATAAACTTAAAAAAAATTAAACCATTACATCTGGACAACATAAAAATCCCACAAAATCTTAAACACCTTCTTGATAATATAGCTATAGATACAAATGTTTTAGAAAGAGATAATTCGAACAATTATATAATATGCAAACATAATCAAATGTTAGATGCAATCGGTGCTTGTCTACAATCAGTCCATGCCCATAAAGAAATAGATAGAAATAATAGCATACAATTACAAGTAAATGACAAATTTAATAGATTTTTAGAACTTAAAAATGAATTCGATAATAATCCAACTACCATAACCTCATTTAATGCGGAAAAAACGTCGAATAACTTGAGTGATTCACAAGCTAATGAATATTTTATAACTAAAAACCAAATTATCTTTATCTTTTCTAAGTTGAGAGCCAAATTATCGCCAGGAAACGATGGTATTCCAAATATTGTACTTAAAAACATACCTGAAATTTTGATTGCAGAGTATTGTTCTCTTTTTAATAATATGTTGAATAATTCGTATTTCCCCGATAAATGGAAAAACGCAAAAGTGGTCCTTTTACCTAAAAAGGACACATATCTTTGTCCACATATCTTTGTCCGGATCCAAGAAATTTGCGTGCTATAAGCTTATTGCCTAATATCAGTAAAATATTTGAAATATGCATCAATAATAACATAAATAAATTTTGCCACAAAAATGGAACAGTAAATGATAAACAATTTGGTTTTAAATATAAGCATTCGACAGTTAATGCAATACATGTTCTTACTTCTAATATTAATTGGAATTGGAACAAAAAGTTATGCACAGGAGCGTGTTTAATAGATATGGAAAAAGCTTTTGATAGCATTTGGATTCCAGGGTTAATATATAAATTGATAGAGCTTGAATTTCCTTTTTATATGATATTGCTTATTCTAGACAAAATTTATCCATAGTGCAAGAAATAATTTATTTTTTGATCAAGTTAGTTTCTATAGATATGTCAGATACTATTATTTTAGAAATTATTAATTTTCAATAGTTATTTCAATCAAAATGGACTGCGAAAAAAAGGTTCGTGAAAATGTAATTAAAACTTTTAAAAAAAAATCCGTCATGGACTTTTAAAAAAATAGCTAAAAATTTGAAAGTTGACCCTCGAACGGTTTCTAATGCCATCAGACGGTATAAGGAAAACCTGAGCATTGAAAGAAAACCTGGATCATTGAGGAAAAAAGGTCCTACAGATATTGGTAAGGCAAAAGAAGTCGAGCGACTCTTTCGAAGAGCGCCTAACACTTCTTTAAGAAAAGCAGCTCGTACGGTGAAATGTTCTACGAATTTTGCACATAGAGTCAAAGCTTATGCTGGACTGAAGACATACAAAGTCCAAAAGGTTCCAGATCGCAATGCTATAAAGGACTCAGAAGCAAAAAAACGAGCGAAAAATTGAAGTCTGATTTTATAAAAAAATACACCTGTTGTGTGATGGATGATGAAACATACGTACTGGCAGACTTTTCTTAACTTCCTGGTCAAGATTTTTATGTTGCTGATAAACGGGGCAATGCACAGTGGTTTACGGACGCTTTTTTTTGGAAATAATTCTGTAACTTTTGAACGACTGGAGATATTTGAATGAAATTTGACATGGTGGTAGTCAAGGAGTATTTGAGTTGGTTTTTAAAAGCACTGGTCCATGAGGGGTCGGGAGAGTGATTGATGGACCTTCAAAGTTGGTCACCTCGGGTGTTCGATTTTTTTAAAAATTCGCCAAAAATCCATTTATGTATGGATTGAAAAGAAATTTTAAACTTAAGTTGTCCTTGAGAAGATCTACAAAAAATATGCTTAAATGTGTAGGTTATCTCCTTTGGATTTCGAGATATTTGGGTAAAAAGGAATTTTTAGGTTAATTTTTTACCTCTTTTTTTAAGCTTTTTTTGATCTGGTGGACGCATCTGAGGACCAAAAATTTTTTAAGAATATTCTTTAAATTTGTAATAAAATTCTGAATAATTTTTGTGCAAGTTAGTTATAGAAATCTTCTTTTGTTTAAAAGTTAAAAATATTCAAAGTTGAAACTTACAAAAAATTTCGCTTTTTTTTTAGTTTTTCCCCAAAAGATAGCTATATTTTTTCACTAATAAAAAAATATTTTCTTAAGAAACATAAAAAAATTTTTAAAGTTTTTAAAAGAAAACATAATGAGAATGCGTATAAAACAAATTTCTTGCTAATTGGACTTTTGGTCCTCGCACATGTCCTCTCCAAAAAATGGCAATTTGTAAAAAAAAAATTAGTTTAAACAAAAATTTCTCAAAAGGCAAAGCACCGATTTGAAAAAAATTATAATGTTCATATTTTCCAATATATCTGTTATTGATTAGAAAAGTTTTTTCTGAAACGCGCTGCAAATAGAGACAGTGTTGCCATATTTGTAAAAAAACTCATTTTTTGAAACACCTTTTTCCCCAGTTGGGAATTGGGGAATTTTTAAGTTAAAATTGGGAATTTTTTTTAGTCTATTGCTTTTACATCTTATTGGTCTACATTACTACAAAATTTCATTGTAATATCTTTATCCATGTCATTTCCACAGAATATCAAAGATTAAAAATATTTTCCTTAAAAAAGCAGAAAAACAATTTTTTTTTTGTTTTACGATACAAAGTGTAAAAAAAGTAACGCACTTAAAAAAAACTTTTACTTAGTGCTAATCTCCTAGTCTTTCCCGATCTAATGATACTAAACATGTATATAAAGCATTAATACCGAGTCTTAAAAAACTCTGAAAACTTTGGCCCCCGTAGCATTTTTACACTGTTTATTTAAATATAAGTGATGAATTTGTGCATATAAAATTAATAATCATACTCAAATATTTCACTATAAGATGACAATGATCCTTCGATAACAAACAAATATTTTTTTATTTTTTTAAAGAAAATATCATGAGGATTTATGAAATATCAAAATGTAAATAATTTGTACTTATATTAAAAGGTGAAATACATTTTATTGAAGTATTTGTAGTTAAAGTTTAAACTTACAGTTTTTATTACATATTTTTATAAAAGTAGTTATTTACTTAATTTTTATTTTCAGTAAAATAATCAGTACAATCTATTATATCAAGAACCTCTTCCAGGTGTTCGTTTTCAGAAGTTTTTGTATAACTGCTCCACCATTTCTTTCTTATCGTTGATAGAGCAGGATCAGAAGACAACAAGAGATAATTTATTAGATCCTGATTTTGCGATTTTCTTGAGCATTTTCTGGTATTAAATAGTTGGATATACTTGAAATCTGAATTCCGCGCTTCCTGGGCCTCTTCTGTCAGTTCACCAAGTGGGAGAAGATTTGATTCAATTATTTCACGACCATGTTGAAGGACTTTATGAACTGTTGGTGTAATTTCTTTCCAGTGATACAAATGTCGTATACGAGTTAACGCGTTGAGGGCATAGCAATGAAATTTTTCAGCATTTATTTGATATTTGCTATTTATTGCCGATAATATTACGTAACATTTACGAAGAACTTCCTCATCAATTCCAGTAATCTTTGAAGTTGTTTCATAATTTTCAAAGAATCGCCTGGCCGTATTACCATCGTTTGTACTGCCATATCCTACAAGTGGTTTGTCTATGTTTAGACCCGTCATAGTTTTGAATTCTTCCTGAATCCTTTTTTTTTCACTGGATCTCATTTCAATCAGTTCCTTATTATTTCTCACGGATTTTAGCTGATTATCAGGTATATTCCTATATTTCAGATCATATGCTATATGTAGCATAAATTCTAAAAATCGGATACGTGCATGTAGGGGCGATATACCAAATTCCAGAACCTCTTGATTAATTGCAGTACTAGCTGATGCATCTTCTGAAGTTTGTAGAAATTCCGATTTCTTCTTTCCGCATAATGAGCATTTCCAAGTTGAATGGGTTTCCGTTATAGCGTTGCTTACTTTTCCATCTATCATTGTCAATTGAAGCTCAAAATTTACATTAATCAAATATCCATGTATGTCTATGCAGACTGGACTCAAATTGTCTATTGAATATTTGATATCATCAACCCAATTTTTTGTGCTTGCTGCATTTTCTTTTAAATATTCGAATCTGATCGGTCTGCAAAATGCCTTTGATCCTGGAGATGTGTTAACCCACACATATTCAGTACGCTCTTTTGATGTGGATGGTTCAGAACGATTCTTTCTTAATCTTAGTGGTACTAGGGATGCCATAAAAACGCTTCTGTAGTCATTTGTGTTCTGATGAGATGTTGATTGTTTGTATTCCGGTAATCCAGATAAACTGTCACATCCCCATTTACATATTAAAGTTAAGTCCTTGTTGTCAAGTTTCTTGGCTTCTTCTTCAGACAATGTAGTAGATATCAGCCTTGATGCCGTATTTTCCAATAATTTTGATAAATCCACAGATGCACTTTCGTCTCCTATCACGTTTGTTGGTATTAAGTTTTTTTTGGTTTTTAATAACGCATTATATCCTGGTAAAATTGAGTGTCCTTTGTCTCGTAATGCCTTACAGAGTTTAATATATTTATTTTTACTCAATTTCAACTCGAGCATAAGAGCAAGTGCTTCTTCCTCCGAAAATTCTGATTGAGAAGAAGGAGTTGGTATACTCTTAATAATTCGCTTAAGACGTTTAGGAGAAGCCTCTGGGAGAATATCTGCTATTTGTTTAGCTTCAGCTGGTTGATTATTTCGTTTGAGCACTTCCTTAAAGGAATCTTTGATTTCAGTATCCGAATGAGTAGAAAGAACTTCGGATAATCGCATCTTTTTAGATCTTTCTCCGAGATCATCATAGTTTTTTAGAGGGGCTCCAGCACCAGAAGTTTTAAGCTCAATTGAGTCCTTCAGCCAGTCTTTAAATTTAGATTCAAATCTTTTTAAACAGTAATTAACCGACTTAATTTTAAGTTCAAATAACTTTACAAATTTTACGACTTTGTCTTCCTCACTATTGAGAATCATGGAGTTAGTTTGACTTTTAGCATATCGCATGATTATTTTAATTTTTTCTGCTCTCGAACTGCTTGGTTGTTCAAAAAGAATATCGCACAACACTTTAAATTCCAATGTTATAGCCATGATGTTTTAACTGTTAATAGCAGTTACATTTAAAACTTTCTTTTTTATATTAAAAAAAAACATTTTTTATATATACCTGTATCCAAAGAATAATAAAGAAATCAATGAATTAATGTATTTTTTACCTCTAAAAATAGGTGCATATATAACTCAACCAATATGTGCGTCTCGTAAAACCTACCTGTATGGAGGTGAGTAACCATATCCTTTCTGACCATTATGAAAAACCCAAGTTGTAACAATTTTTACCTATTGCATTAACTTTCACATTAAAAAACATTTTATAACCTTAACATAATTTTGCAATTTTTTCAAATACACCAATTTTAAATACCGGAAAAATGCCTTTAAATCTTATTTTAAATAAATTGTCACACTGTTACTATAAAAGTACTCTTCTAATTAAACTTTTGCTACAAATTATGGATATATTACCTTTACACTGTTATCAAAATCGGTGCCTTACTCGTACTTACTTATTTAGAATCTTTTACTAAAATTTTATTTTTTAGCTTGGAACAAAAGGCAAAATCGAATAAATTTTTTTTAAGTCATTCTTATAATGTTTTCTTTAAAAAAATAAAAAACTATTTATATCTTTTTGAAGAAAATATTTGTTTATTAGCGAAGGATCATTGTCATCTTATAGTGAAATATTTGAGTATGATTATTAATTTTATATGCACAAATTCATCACTTATATTTAAATAAACAGTGTAAAAATGCTACGGGGGCCAAAGTTTTCAGAGTTTTTTAAGACTCGGTATTAATGCTTTATATACATGTTTAGTATCATTAGATCGGGAAAGACTAGGAGATTAGCACTAAGTAAAAGTTTTTTTTAAGTGCGTTACTTTTTTTACACTTTGTATCGTAAAACAAAAAAAAATTGTTTTTCTGCTTTTTTAAGGAAAATATTTTTAATCTTTGATATTCTGTGGAAATGACATGGATAAAGATATTACAATGAAATTTTGTAGTAATGTAGACCAATAAGATGTAAAAGCAATAGACTAAAAAAAATTCCCAATTTTAACTTAAAAATTCCCCAATTCCCAACTGGGGAAAAAGGTGTTTCAAAAAATTAGTTTTTTTACAAATATGGCAACACTGTCTCTATTTGCAGCGCGTTTCAGAAAAAACTTTTCTAATCAATAACAGATATATTGGAAAATATGAACATTATAATTTTTTTCAAATCGGTGCTTTGCCTTTTGAGAAATTTTTGTTTAAACTAATTTTTTTTTTTACAAATTGCCATTTTTTGGAGAGGACATGTGCGAGGACCAAAAGTCCAATTAGCAAGAAATTTGTTTTATACGCATTCTCATTATGTTTTCTTTTAAAAACTTTAAAAATCTTTTTATGTTTCTTAAGAAAATATTTTTTTATTAGTGAAAAAATATAGCTATCTTTTGGGGAAAAACTAAAAAAAAAGCGAAATTTTTTGTAAGTTTCAACTTTGAATATTTTTAACTTTTAAACAAAAGAAGATTTCTATAACTAACTTGCACAAAAATTATTCAGAATTTTATTACAAATTTAAAGAATATTCTTAAAAAATTTTTGGTCCTCAGATGCGTCCACCAGATCAAAAAAAGCTTAAAAAAAGAGGTAAAAAATCAACCTAAAAATTCCTTTTTACCCAAATATCTCGAAATCCAAAGGAGATAACCTACACATTTAAGCGTATTTTTTGTAGATCTTCTCAAGGACAACTTAAGTTTAAAATTTCTTTTCAATCCATACATAAATGGATTTTTGGCGAATTTTTAAAAAAGTCGAACACCCGAGGTGACCAACTTTGAAGGTCCATCAATCACTCTCCCGACCCCTCATGGACCAGTGCTTTTAAAAACCAACTCGAATACTCCTTGACTATCACCATGTCAAATTTCATTCAAATATCTCCAGTCGTTCAAAAGTTAAAGAATTATTTCCAAAAAAAAGCGTCCGTAAACCACTGTGCAATGTTCGGCAAGAGTTTCGCACAAAAAAACAAACAAAATTCCTAAGAAGTTTCTCGTGTGGCAAGCTATTTGCAGTTGTGGCAAAAGAAGTAAAGTATTTGTGGCATCTGGCACAATAAACACAGAAATTTATATAAAGGAGTGCCTACAAAAACGGTTGTTACCCTTTTTAAGAGAGCACAGAGTGACTACATTTTTTTGGTCCGATTTGGCATCATGCCATTATGGAAAAAAGGCACTTGAGTGGTACTCAAAGAATAATGTCATTTTTGTACCACGAGAGGCAAGTCCACCTAACTGTCCAGAACATCGGCCTGTGGAAAGGTATTGGGCTCTGGTAAAAAAGGAATTGAAGAACACAGGAAAGATTTCCAAGAACATGTCCGATTTTAAGCGCAGGTGGAACACATGCTCCAAAAAGGTATCAGAAGCAACTGTAAAATCTTTAATGGGAGGGTTTCCGAAAAAAGTCGATAATTTTGCAAAACCCGAGTACTAAGTAAACATTTTAATGCTAAATGATTTTGTATAATATGTCATTATATTTGCGTATTTTGTAAAGTTTTTATATTAAAAGGATTGATTTTTATTTAAGAAAATCCAACTACAAATTTTATTTAGAGCACTCTTTATTATAAGAATAGACATTTTTATAATAAATTTAAATAGAAATTATATTTTGAAATGTATTTTATGCAATGAAAATAATTTGATAATGGCACCAGAGAAGAGATTGAATGGCGGTTTTCTTGCTTTGAATGTATTCACACAAAAATGAAAACTTGTCGTCAATATACAATATTTAATTGAGACGAAACAATGCATATTCACAAAATAAGAGTATAATGAAATATATTGCATGCATTGCTTGTGTTTATAACTGCAATCAAATACACTAGGAAAACATTCAAACATTCATTTTATAAAAGCGAATGGGTGAGTGTTTACGAAATATTATGAATGATTTCAGTTGCGTTACAAGACAAGTTGTGCACAAGACAAAACTATAGTTGTATAGGTGGGCAAAGACAAAAAGAAAGAAACAAGTTGCCAGATGAAATGGATGCAAAATCGTTAAATTTATAGTAAAAAGTCGTCAAACACTGGGATGGCAGAAAAAGAAATTAACTGTTGCGCGTTAGTGTTGGAGACATCAAGTTTTGAACTTGCAAAACATATGTTCTACTGGGGCGGCACAATAGGACACCTCAAAATAGGGCACCGTAGATTTAAAAATCGGGTTTTGTATGTAGTTCGTTTTAACATAATTATAAAAAAATATATATATATAATACATTTTTTTTATCAAATAATTTTTGTATAAATTTTTTTTATTAAAAAAATCTTTCAAAAATATTTTTTTCAAAAGTCTTTCTATAGAAAAATATTTTTATCAAAAACTTTTCAATAGAAATATATATTTTTATCCAAAAATTTTCTATAGAAAAATATTTTTATTGAAAATTTTTACTATAGAAAACTATTTTTATCGAAAATTTGTCTATTGAAAAATATTTTTATTGAAAATTGTTCTATAGAAAAATATTTTATTGAAAATGTTTCTATAGAAAAACATTTTATCGAAAATTTTTTTTAACAAAATATTTCTTAGAAAAATATTTTTATCAAAAATTTTTCTATAGAAAAATATTTTTATCGAAAAATTTTTTTAATAAAAAAATTTTGGCCCAATGATTCAGCATGAAAGCGTAGAAGAACATATGGCAGCACTGATAACAACGCAGACATATTATACGAATACTTTGCGAATGGAACGACAAATGAGAGAGTCGTACGAATTTCTTCTAACTTAAAGTGTGACATCAAACTATTTCGTTGATTAACGTGCAGTGCAATAATAAAATAGTGTGTAAAACAGAGATAGGCACAAATACATAAACATTTTGAGTCTGTGTGTGTGAGAAAAATTTTGTAAACAAACGAGCGTTCTCCCGACCCCTTCAGTAATTTTTCAACAAGCAAACAACCAACCGTCTTGGTTGGATGCTAGTGATCAACTAAATTAAGAAAACACAACCATATGTTACAAATGCTCGACTAAGATTAAATTGTGTAGTTTTTTCGTAATTTGAGAATAACTACAAATACGTGAGACTCTCAAGAGCGAATTTATATGCATGTGAAGCGCGCTCACGCACAATGCCTATGCCAGGTGTAAAAAGACAATCAACGAAAATGTGTGAATGAATGAAGGCATCTGCATAAAAAGTTATTGCCTTTGTAGGCAATGCAAAAGCAATATGCATACGTTGCTGTCAACATTTGTGAATGTATTCAGTCTCTTCTCTGAATGGCACCTTATTATACAAATTTTAATTATATATATAATGCTCTGCAAAATGGCTTTGGACCCCCTGAGTCATTTTTGTTATTAGACAAGTTAAAGATAATTCAAGACAATAATGGTATTCCAATCTTTTATCACAATTATAGACGTGCCAATGTCAAAGCAGTAGATTGCAATATGAGTAATATATCTAATATCTCTAACAGGTATGATAAAAGCATATCTAATAAAGATTCTCTTAACTTACAAAACACAAAAACTAAAAAGTTTTGGTGGATAATCGAATAGTTAAATATAAAACTCTCTTTTTTACTTTTAGACTTTTTTTTATTATTGCTGCCATATATAAGTAATGTTTTTATTAGCAGTTTTCATTACAAATAAGAATATATAATTTTGTATTTTTAATATGTAAGAATTTATTATATTTGAAAATCAAAATTATTATTATATCCATAATACTCTAGAGCTCGTTTCTGGGACTTTGTATTTATGTAAATATGTATTATACTAGAGTTTGTTATAGTAAAGATTTATATATATTGTCAATAAATAAACATTAAAAAAAAAGTAACAAAAGTAACAAGAAAACCCAAACAAAGTAACAAGAAGTAACAATTGTTATCTCACCCAAAAAACTGTTACAAACTGTTACTCAACCAGATAACGAAAAAAACAATTTCTGTTTTGGTGAGTATGAGTAGATACACAAAAGCAAAACCAAACCAACCAAGTTCTAACAAAAGTAACAAGTATAACAAGGTTATAACAATTTTTGTTGTAACAATTGTTACTCAGATGCAGGTCTTTAATGCATATATCCTTATAGTTAGAGGACCGATTAAATGGTTGCTTTAATGACAATATTTAGCGGTCCTATTTAGATTAGATTTTTCGCAACACTTACGAAGGATATTAATAAAGGCCATCATAATGTTTAAAAGTCACTTATTTAAGACATATTTCGGTATGCTGAAATCAAGTTTCATGAGCTTTTAGATGGCATACCGACATAATTTATATGTTTATTATAGGTATTAGGTGTTAAGTGTTCTACGCAGTACTCTATTAAATTGCAACATATAGTTCCACTTACAACTGAGATATAGCCAAATCTCGAAATTCGATGCTAAATTAAAATTTTTTTTTTCTTATAAATTGTATTTTTTTTTATTTTGTATAAACCCCGTTTTTTGTTTAAAATTCCACAATTTGCGGATATTATACCGATATGAATTATATATCATCCAAAGCAAAACGATATTCAAAATAGGTACATTACAATCTGAGATATTGCCAAAACTCTAAATTCGTTGTCCCGAAAATTTGAACTGTATGTCAAATTTAACGAACTCATTTAATGCAACGCACTATTAAATTTCATCAAAATCGGTAGATCAGTAACTGAGATATCGCCAAAGCAAATCATATCGATGTACGCATTGACAAATTTTAGAAAAAAATGTTTTAAAAAACAATATTTTTTTTTTTTAATTTCGAAATATATATCAGATTTAAGAAAATACTCCAACGCAGCATGCTATTCAATTTTGTCAAAATCGGTCTATAAACACCAGATATTGCCAAAATTCGATGAGAACTTAAAAACATTTTTGTTAAAAACTGTATTTTTCAAAAAAAAGATTTTAAATTTTGTCAAACAACTGTGTTAAACAAAAAAAAATTGAACTGTATATTAAATTTTAGGAAATTATTCAATGCAACACATTACTAAATTTCATCAAAATCGGTAAATTAACAACTGAGATATCGCCAAAGCAAAAGATATCGATGTACGCAAATTGACAAATTTTAGAAATTTTTTTTTAAACAATATTTAAAAAAAATTATCAAATTATATATCAGATTATAGAAATACTCCAAATTTCATCAATCGGTCTATAAACACCAGAAATATCGCCAAAATTCGATGAGAATTTAATTTTTTTATTTTTCTAAAAAAAATTTAAATTCATTAAAAAAATTTGTTTTTCAAAAAAAAATTTTGAACTGCATATCAAAGTTTAGGAAATCATTCAACGCAGCACACTATTGAATTTCATCAAAATGGTAGATCAATAACCGAGATATCGTCAAAGCAAAGCATATCGATGTACGCAAATTGACAAATTATTTTTTTTTTTTAAATTTTGAATTGTATATCAGATTTTAGAAAATACTCCAATTCAACATGCTATTAAATTTTATCAAAATCGGTCTATAAACACCAGGGATATTGCCAAAAATCAAAATTCGATGAGAATTAAAAAAAAACAAAAAAAACTGTATTTTTCCAAAAAAAAAAATTTTAATTTTGTCAAAAAATGTGTTTTTTAAAAAAATAAGTTTTTTGAACTGTGTATCAAATTTTAGGAAATCACTCAACGCAGCACACTATTGAATTTCATTAAAATTGGTAGATCAATAACCGAGATATCGCCAAAGCAAAGAATATCGATGTACACAAATTTACAAATTTAAAAAGAAATTTTGAATTATATATCAGATTTTAGAAAATACTCCAAGGCAACATGCTATTAAATTTTATCAAAATCTGTATATAAACACCAGAGATATCGCCAAAATTCAAAATTCGATGAGAATTTAATGTTTTTTTTTAATTGCATTTAAAAAAAAATTAATTCGTCATCGAAGTTTAGTATTTTAGTGATATCTCGAGTGTTTATGGACCGATTTTAATAGAATTCAATAGCGTGCTGGGTAAGGAAATTTCCTAAATAAATAAATGTATAATTCGTCTGGGTGCACCCATCAGAAGCTCCACAAACTTGATTTCAACAGACAGA
Source organism: Stomorhina lunata (assembly GCA_933228675.1). Taxonomy (NCBI): domain Eukaryota; kingdom Metazoa; phylum Arthropoda; class Insecta; order Diptera; family Rhiniidae; genus Stomorhina; species Stomorhina lunata. The sequence continues at coordinate 30,411,126 of OW121743.1, read as the reverse complement.
CGGACATGAAATCGACTTTCCTAGCGATTCTGAGTCGATCGGTACAATTTTTATGGGATGAATAATGAAAAAATTACAAACTGAATGACAAACTTATGAAAAAAACAACTAATCTTTTATATACTTTTTTTACTTCTCAAATCAGGGATGTTCTTTTCCTTTTTAGGTAAAGATATACAGAATTAAAATACATTTCTAAGATAATAATAATAATAATAATAATAATAATAATAATAATAATAATAATAATAATAATAATAATAATAATAATAATAATAATAATAATAATAATAATAATAATAATAATAATAATAATAATAATAATAATAATAATAATAATAATAATAATAATAATAATAATAATAATAATAATAATAATAATAATAATAATAATAATAATAATAATAATAATAATAATAATAATAATAATAATAGGGGTACTCGTTTAAACTACTAAATGCTTATACCTCTTAAAGCTTAAATATTTAAGATGTATTAAAATATGTGTCAAAAATTGTATAGGAATTTTTTTACAAGGCTATTAAAGTTTTAAGCAACAAGTTTAGGCTCTTTAATATAATGTGTTTCAAATATTTCATAGAAAATAATTTTATCAAGCCAACAATGTTGTTTGATAAGACATAAAAACAGAAAAAAATTATTAAAATTTAAATTTTTGGAACAATAAATAAGAAATTATAATGACAGAGGTAAGAAATACGTGAAAACTATTTTCTATGTAAATTAATTTGTTTCATTATAGCCATTAGCTTTTGGAAAAGAAAATGGAGCGCAAGCGTGATAAGCCTACATACAAATCAAAACCATAATTTAAACATTAAGTTAAGAGGTGCGTTCGTTTAACATTATTGCTAAATAGAAAAGATTTAAGAGTTGCTAAAGTTAGTAGTTTAAACGAGTACCCTTAATATGTTCGTTCGTTTACGTTAAAATTTGTACTAATTATTACAAAATGTTACAAAATATTACGGAAAGTCGTTCGTTTACCCAAAACTCAGTAAGAGGGGAAATGTAAACAGAGAGAATTTTTGAGAAAAAGTGACAGTTTATTTGCTGAGTATTTGTAAAATGTTACGGGGAAAATTTTTGCCTGTAAAAGTTCAGTAACAACAACAACATGAAAAAAACGTAAACAAAAGAATAGCAGACAGATAAAATTTTGCAGCAATTTTTATTTAGTGAACAATTTTAAGTAAAAGAAATAAAATTAACTGAAGTTAAAAAGTATATAACTAATTAAAAATTAAAAGCTTAGGTCATTTTTTTATTTATTTATTGACTATTGTATTGTTTTTTTCTTATTGTCTTGATTTACTTACTGGATTTTTTGTTCGTTTACTTTTCTTGTACAAATGATTTCGTGAGAGTAAATTCGTTCATTTACTCAGTAAATACTCAGCTTACTGGACTTTTACTGGAAAGTTAACGAATGGACCTAATAATTTCCACGACAACATTCCAACTGGAACAAGTGGTACTTCTCTCAGACAATGAGCTGCATCCTATTCTATTTTTACACTCATTGAAAGGGGCCTACTTTTAACTACAGCTCCGAACGGCAAATGCATTAGTTAGAGAAGTTTTACATAGCCTAATACTCAATAGCCAGTGGCTAGCTGATTTATGAGTTAACATTTCCAAGATTAGGCATATAAAAATTAAACAAAAAAAATGATCTGAATTTCTTATACCTGACCAATTTTAAGTTGTATCAACATACTAAAATTAACATACAAAATTGTTAATATATTTTATACACTACGAATTTAAATATGTGTACTCATTTTTTCATCAATGTACTTTTTTGGGACTACCATATCTGGTTACCCCATGCACATATGTATTGCTATTAAAATAATTTTTATTTTTTATCTATGTATTTGTTATAAAAAATCCGCCAAGTAGCCGAATGAAAATATATATCGTACTTACTCTTTAAGTTTAGTTTTAAATATATTAAAATGTTAATAGAATTTATATCTATTTATATGTCAATTGTAGGAAAACTCAAAACCATAAACAGAAAACATTTAACAAAAAAAATTAGTAAACAAAATCAGCTTAAAGCAGAGTTGATTAGAAGATTAATGAAATACTTATCAGAGATGAAATATATTTAAAGCAAAATTGTACTTTTTTTCATTATACTAAAAAGTATTTTTTACTTATAAAACCATGTATGTATATAACATATGTTGTCATGTCGTTAAAAGTGAGTAAATCATTTAAAAACAAGTAAGAGGTGTTATAGTCGGTCCAGCCTGATCATGTGATACCCTTCACTACAGAACAGACATTTTTTTTTGATTATAAAAAAATATTCTCAAGATTTATATATTTCCATCATTAGGCCTTGTATGAGAGTTAGGGTGTGTACCGATTGTCTCGAAGTTTTTAATTTTGATTACAATTTGTACAAAAATTATGTATGCAACAAATAAAAATTATTATTACATAATTTGCTTAACAAAAAAGAGTCAATACATGAAAAATAGGAGTTTTTAGTCAATTTGTATGATTCAGAACTGAAAATTACTGCTATGCTATTCATTCGATTTTAACGTTTTATTTTTTTATTGAAAGATATATTTCGTCAGTAATATAAAACTTCGTTAAAAATATTTCTTAATAATAAAATTTTTGAAAATTAAAAAAAAACGAACTTTTTTACCTCATATTCGAAATTATTTTTATTTCATAAAATTTCGGGTCTATTTGATTTGCGTACTAATTTACAAAATATTTCCGCTCTAAGGTCAATCAAACTCTTTGTGGGTCGATATAAGAAATTTTCACCAGTTTATTGAAAATTCTCCATGCGATAAAATTTAAAATGAAATTCATTAAAAATAATAAAAACCAAATAATCTAAATATCATATGATTAAATTACTCAATTATAACATTTAAATTTGTTTGCAGATTTACTTTACATAGAAAATATATTGAAAACATTTATTAAAATAGCCCAACTGTAATGGGCTATAACTTGAAAATTCGAGCTAACTTTTCAAAATCCTTTAGGTGTTTTGCTCTGCTGTTAGTCTACTTTCACTTACATTTGGTCTCATTAGGGAAAAAGAAGTGGTTTTAAGTAATTGGTATACTTAAAGGTGATTCTAAGACCAATAGTTCTATGTGTTACGTACATCAGTGCAAACTTATAATACCCTTTCCAAATATGGTGGTGAAGGTATAAATTTTGCAAGCTCGGCTTAAAAAGTGTATTTTTTTGTCCATTTACTATAAAAGTTTACCTAAGCAGCCTATAAACTTTTAAAGAAATGAGCGAAATAATCTACTAGCTAAAACCAGTAATATATATAAGAAACAAAAACTTCCATCTTTTACAATACTAGTTTCAAGTATTTCGAAAATGGCTTATCTAACTTTAAATGCTCCTGTATATGTTTATCAAAGATTTAAATAGTACTATTTAAATTAAAATTTGTACTACATTTATCATCCCTCATGTACATTTAAAGAAATAAAGGACAAAGTCAACCTATTTGAAACCGGTACTAATTTCTTTATTTAACATTGTGTCTTAACCTGACATCACCATCATTGTTACTTTAACAGGATAATGCACTCAACTGAAAGTCTATTCATCCTATAATAATATCGACGAACTTATGATTATTTATTTACGCTTGAAGTAATGTTTTGTTTATTTTAAGTTAGCTATTGCTGAATTCAATAAAAAAACTAAACATGTATATTGCAAAAAGAAAAAGTAGACCCATGAGAGCATAAAACTATAAAATGCGATAAGATTTTATGAAAAAAACATATTTAAAACATAAGAATGTATGAGTTTCACGGCGATGTTCCTAACTGCCTTTTGTACCCAAAAAATTGAACGTAATGTTGCACCTAAAGGTGGCTTCACCTGTTTTGTTAGACCAAAATTTTTGTCCGGACAAAATAAATTTTACTGAGAGTTTTCTGAAGCACGATTCATCCATTTCGCACCAGAGAAGAGAATTATGATGATATATTTTCTAACAAAAATGTTACACCAATGCAACATTGTGAAATTCTTCGTGTTCTTTTAAAAAAAAATGCAACTTTTTTTAAATTCATATGTTGATCAAAAATATGCGAAAATGTAAAATTTTCACTTGTGTGAAGAAAAAAAACAGGAGAAAACAAAATTTTTTCAGGGTTGCAAAAAGTAGTATTTTGTTTACATTAGTTCGCACTTGTACTAGGAATTTCATATATATTTAGCCAATTCACAGTCTCTGCTATTGTGTCCTATTGTCATAAATATTTACGCCTGTCATAAAGATGTTGTTGGTATTTCTCATTGAAAAATATTATATGACAATACCACTTTCAAACCTATGTTTTCTCATCGTGCTGTATAATTCAGTGATGCCGCGCTCTTGTTTCAGCGTCTTTTGTTTGAAAAAATTAGCATGATTGATCTTATCATATGTTTTCTGTTGACAGATAATTTCGCACGAAAATTAAAACAAAAAATTGCAAACAATTAATTTGGAAATGGAATCTGACAATGTGGTAAGTTCTTGTTGTTTTTCCTTTTCTGTGAAGTAGTATGACGTCTATCAAAATATACAATGGTTAATATACTACAGGTGTTCACAGTAGTGCTATTTGACCCTAAATAGCACTTTAGGATTTAGCACTTTAGCAGACATAGTGAATTGGCTAATTGTAAACTACAAAAAATTACAAAAAAAGGGTACATTTCTGTACTTAATAAAAGCATAATTTATAACATTTTTAATTTATTTTTTCTATGCAAGCAATAGAGTAACACCTCAAAAACCAAATTTTATTAAAATAACTAAAATATATAAAAGACATTAGGAATAATCCCCTAGCAAACTTTTCAAAATGGCCAATATGGGGAAATTTTTAGTCTTGAATAAAATTTTGTCCGGTTAAAATAAATTTTACTGAGAGTTTTCTGAAGCACGATTCATCCATTTCGCACCAGAGAAGAGAATTATGATGATATATTTTCTAACAAAAATGTTACACCAATGCAACATTGTGAAATTCTTCGTGTTCTTTGAAAAAAAATGCAACTTGTTTTAAATTCATCATATGTTGATAATATGTTGATCAAAAATATGCGAAAATGTAAAATTTTCACTTGTGTGAAGAAAAAAAAAAAACAGGAGAATACAAAATTTTTTCAGGGTTGCAAAAAGTAGTATTTTGTTTACATTAGTTCGCACATGTACTAGGAATTTCATATATATTGTAAACAACAAAAAATTACAAAAAGAGGGTACACTTCTGTACTTAATAAAAGCATAATTTATAACATTTTTTAATTTTTTTTTTCTATGCGAGCAATAGAGTAACACCTCAAAAACCAAATTTTATTAAAATAACTAAAATATATAAAAGACATTAGGAATAATTCCCTAGCAAAGTTTTCAAAATGGCCAATATGGGGAAATTTTTAGTCTTGAATAACCCTTTCAGACCTAGCTTAATCGATTGTGAGGTCTACATTATAATGTCTCTAATTATGTGAAAAAAGTAACTTTTCGTTTTTAGCCGGAATGCAGTGATTGTGAGTTATGTTTTTTATCAAAACAAATGCAAAAAAATAAAAAAACCTTGCAAAAACTAAAAATCTTGCTCAGTTTGATTGTGTCATTCAAAGAGTGTAGACATGCGTCCAAGAGGTAAGTGTTTTTGTTGTAATTATAAAAGAAAAGTGTTAGATCTTCTTTGTAACGGTTATATAACGAATGAAAGAACAAATTTAGGTGTATGGCGTTAGTTTTTTATCATAGCAACAACAATTTTGTGAGCAAAGATATATAGATATCACAACTGTGTTGGTCAGGCACAATGTAACATTTCACTTCATGCTCACGTTTGTGTTATCATTTAATTTTCCAGGAAAACTGTTTGATTTGAACAACGATAATGATGTTGAAGCAGTTTTAGAAATGCTTGAAGAGTCTGATGCAGACTTTAGCGACGATGATACGGCTGCTGAAGAAGCATGGACCCCTTTGGATATTAATGCAGAAGAAGAAAGTGATGACAATTATAGTATTGATAATACTGATGAATGTGAATCTACGAATGGCCCGCCAATTAGATCGGTTAAACAATCAAACTCCTGTGAACTGTCATCTGTAACAGAAAAATCTCACATTTCAAACAAAGAAAGACGAGCTATATGGAAAAGTGTTCTATTCCCTAATATCGATATTCCCACATCATCGGGATGTCAACAAGAAATCATTTTGAAAACCCCTTTGGAATATTTTAAAAGATATTTTCCAGAAACCCACTATGATGACGTTATTACGTTCACTAAAATGTATGTAATGAATAAGCGTGGCCAAGAAGTGCGCTATGTATCATCAGACATAAAACGGTTCTATGGATGCGCGATCATAATGGGGTGTCTTGGTTATCCAGCCGTGCTCATGTGCTGGTCAAATGACTGCAAAATTCCAGCCATATTCAACTCCATGTCTCGTGATAAATTCATGCAACTTCGATCGGATATACACTTTACTGATTGTTCTACACCAGACTCGACTAATAAATTATGGAGAATTCAGCCAGTCATCGATTTGGTTAGAAAACGTTGCAACGAATTAGCAACAGAAATCACAAATTATTCGATCGATGAACAGATGATTCCATTTACGGGTAGATGCCCTGCACGACAAGTAATCAGATCAAAGCCTCGACCTGTTGGATTGAAAAATCTGGTGTGCGCAACTTCTGATGGTATCGTGGTTGACTTTGAAGTCTTTCAGGGTGCTGGTACATTTGAAGATTGCGGCCTTGGACATGGTCCATCTATTGTCATAAGGTTAACTAAAACTTTGCCAAAGGGCAGCCATATATATTTCGATAGGTTTTTTACAACAATTCCACTCTTGGAATCATTGCATCGTAAAGGTTACCAAGCAACAGGTACAATTATGGCTAACCGAGTACCAAAAAGTGTAGAATTCCCTTTAGACAAAAACATGGTCCGCGGTGATATGTCTCAATTTGTTAATGAAAATGTGGTAGTTGTTAAGTGGAAGGATACAAAAGCAGTTGTAGTTGCCTCAAATATGTGTGGAAAAGATCCGGTAGAAGAAATCGAAAGGTGGAACAGGAATCTAAAGCGCCGTTGTCCTGTAAAAGTACCCGCAGTGATTGTAAAATACAACTCATTCATGGGTGGAGTTGATTTGTGTGACCAAATGTTAGAATATTACAGGATTAAAATAAAAACAAGAAAATGGACAGTCAAAGCTTTTTTCCATTTCCTTGATCTAGCAATTTACAATTCTTGGATGGAATACAAAAAAGATTGCAAGCAAGCTGGAATACCCAAAGCAAAGGTAAAATCGTTTTTAACTTTCAAAATGGAGCTAGGTTCCGTATTAGCCTCTTCCTTTAAAGCTCCTGAGTATGTTGAAAGATTTCAGCTTCCAAATGATTTTTATCCAACGAAATATAGACCACGTGACGCTCCGGATGATATTAGATATGATCGCTATGATCACTGGCCAGAATTTACAGATGATCCACCAAGAGTATGTCGCAATAATTGTGGCAGTCGATCTAGATCACGCTGCCAAAAATGTAAAGTAACACTTTGCTTAGCAAAAAACAAAAACTGTTTTGAGAAATATCACTCAAAATATTGATCTCAATTAAAATAATACGCTAAATGTATATTTATATTGTAATATACTGAATTGCTATATTTTTTTAACCAAAAACTTTATTTTTATAAAACATAGAATGAATCCGTTTATTTTTGTTAACTTTTTTATTTATTTTTAGTAAGTTTAGTTTTAAAACAAACATTATAAAATAAAATGTTGAATAAAATACATAGAACAAACACAGCATTTCTTTAATTTTGGGAAATTTATTTTATACGTTATGACCGAGTCCTCACAATTGTGAGATGTCCTGTATACAAAAAAGGACCTTGTGAAATCTTTCTGTGGGCTAATTTTAGCCTAAATATTAAAGAAATATCTAAATATTGTTCTTTAGGAGAATTTCATACGTAATATAATGCATAGGTCTGAAAGGGATAAAATCTTAACCCTTCCTTGAGCGTAATTTTTGAAACTAGTTTTGAATAGAGTATAGTCATAGGAATAAGAAAATATGACTGTCACTTTTCAAAAAACCGTAGAATAGGGGGTACCCCCTAGCAAACTTTTTTATAGACCAATATGGGGGAAATTTTTAATCTTCAATAAAATCTTAACCCTTCCTTAAGCGTAATTTTTGAAACTAGTTTTGAATAGAGAACAGTCATAGGAATAAGAAAATGTGACTTTTCAAAAAACCGTAGTATAGGGGGTACCCCTAGCAAACTTTTTCAAATACCAATATGGGGAAAATTTTTAATCTTGAATAAAATCTTAACCCTTCCTTGAGCGTAATTTTTGAAACCAGTTTTAAATAGAGAACAGTCATAGGCATAAGAAAATATGACTGTCACTTTTCAAAAAACCGTAGTATAGGGGGTACCCTCTAGCAAACTTTTCAAATTACCCAATATGCGGCAAATTTAAATTTGATTATTAATTATAAATGGCAACTGGCAATTGTTTCATTTCCATTTATTAAACAGAACATCTGGCAGTATTTCTTTATATGTATATATATATATATCTATATATATATATATATATATATATATATATATATATATATATATATATATATATATATATGTATATATAGTGATTTTTATACCCTTCACCAATAGGTGAAAGGGTATTATAAGTTTGTGATTCCTTTTGTAATTTTTTTATTAGTGATCGTAGACCCAAACAAAAATTATACCGATCGACTCAGAATCGGGAGGAGAATCGATTAAGCGATGTCCGTCTGTCTGTCCGTCCGTCTGTCTGTTGAAATCAAGTTTCTGAAACCCCTGGAGGATGGACCTACATAAATTATATATCATATTTTAGAAAATTATCCCGCAATGAACGCTATTAAATTTCATTAAAATCGGTTTATAAACACCGAAAATATAGAAAAAATACCAAAAATTAGACGAAAATTTTAAAATTTTTGATTGAAACACACTTTTAAATAAAAAGAGAAAACAGATACTCCTGGTGTACATGGGATAATATATTATATATCAGATTGTAGGAAATGGTTCCCCTGGTTTATCAAAATCGGTCCATAAACCACTGAGATATCACCAAAACACTAAATTTGATGTATTGCAAATTGCCCAAAGTACGCATTAGAGAATGTTTGTTGAAAAAATGAAATGCAGAAATAGGAAAAACCATACTCCTTTAGCACGGACATCAGATTTTAGGAAATTCTCCCGCCAAGCACGTTATTAAATTTTATCAAAAGCGGTCCATAAACAACTGAGATATCGCCAAAACACTACTTGTGATGTGCAGCAAATTCCCCAAAGTACGTGTCTAAGAAATTTTGTTGACATTTTGTAAGTATTGTTTCAGCGATATCTCAGGTGTTTATGGACCGATTGTGATGAATTGACAGCATTCTTTGTTGGAGGATTTCCTAAAATCTGATGTATAAACTCTACAAATCTGATTATGAATACCATTCAAATTGTACCGATCGACTCAGAATCGGCAGGAGAATCGATTTCGCGACGTCCGTCCGTCTGTCTGTTTGTCTGTCCGTCCGTCTGTTGGTCTGTCTGTCCGTCCGTCCGTCCGTCTACCTGTCTGTACTTTTTTCTGTTGTAGTCAAGTTTTTGGAGCTTCTGTTTTGTCGATATCTCAGATGTTTATTTTGATGAAATTTAATAGCGTACTTCGCATGGGATTACCTAAACTCTGATGCATTCGGTAATTTGTGGTAGATATAATTTAGTGTTTAAGCGATATTTCAGGTGTTTTGATCGACAATGATGAAATTTAGGGTGAGACGATATCCTAAAATTTTGTGTAAAATGCACATGTTTATACCTTTAAAGAGCTCCACAAAATCTGATTTTAGCAGACAGACATAATGCATTTATCTTAATTTTGTGTCTGACTTTTGAACATTATGATAACATTTGAGAATGTATTATATATCAAATTATAGGTAATCTTCCTAGTAAGTACAAAAATGGAGCTATGTACATGATATCCGTTCAAAACCTACATATGTACATATGTATGTATGTATCTCACATATCAACGAAAATTAAAATTTTTTAATTTTAATTGGGAGAAATCCGTTCACGTTTGCAATTGAGGCAATTTCTTAGTAGCTAATAAATTACAAATTATAATAGATACGATGATGACATTTAGTATAAAGACATTGTACAATATCGTTATTCAGGGCGATAGCGTCTAAAATAAACTTTCTTGAGGGACACGTTTCACAAAAGTATTTCTGATCTCTTAAAAAGTTCGGTATTGAAAATGGTCGAGCTCTGTTCACATTTAGTGAAATCTCCCATATAACCCCGACCGGGAATCACTTTAATGTTGATAAATTAAATCACATTATAATTGCACAAAGAACTAGAGCAAAACTTTCCACACATCCATCGGACAGACCGAAAGAACAATACATTATTATTGATGATCTTAATTCCATTTAAAAGCTTTATATTTCACGTATGTATCTAAAACTAAGAGTTTATACCCTATAATTCTAAGGCTTGTTTACATTGACAATCATTGTTAAAGCTTTGACCTAAATCAGTCCGCTAACTTCAAAGTTTTACATAACTAATCAAGAACTTTTACTAGTTGGATAATTCGTACGAATTCAAGTACACAACCCTCACTGGGCACAGTGTTTTTGGGTTGCATGCCAGAATACTTAATCTTCATCAAATCGATGTGCTTTTGCAAATCTAAGGGCATCTACATTTTGAAGCATGTTCGTAAAACAGACACATATATCGAAGCTACTGGCTGGCTTAAATAAGCATTCTCTACCTGCCCAACCTAACCTTTGGGTCCATAACTATTCTAGATGATGACGCCACCGAAAAGCTTTTCGTTTTCCGACATAGCTAAATATTGCTAGGAATTACATTTAGTATGAACAAAAGAAAATTAATGTACATATCAAGCATTTGTGTGGGGCTGAACTAAGCCAGTAATCAGAAACTAAATAATTATCAATATATTCTAACGATTTTGTACTTTACTTTTGGAACACCATTGGTGAAGGGTATCCAAGATTCGGCAAAGCCGAATATACCACTCTTACTTGTTTATTATAGTGATAAGAATAATTATTATTTTCCCTAGCAGATGGCAAGGCCTTGGTCTATCCACTGCAAGTAAGGAAAAATTTGTCAACATGTTTGCTGTAATGGATGAAGGATTGAAAAATATGAAATCTAGTGTGAAGAATGATTACAGTCATAGGAGTAAGGAAATGTGACTGTCACTTTTCAAAAAACCGTAGTATAGGGGGTACCCCTAGCAAACTTTTTCAAATATCAATCTGGGGAAAATTTTTAATCTTGAATAAAATCTTAACCCTTCCTTGAGCGTAATTTTTGAAACCAGTTTCAAATAGAGGACAGTTATAGGAATAAGAAAATATGACTGTCACTTTTCAAAAAACCGTAGTATAGGGGGTACCCTCTAGCAAACTTTTCAAAATACCCAATATGCGGAAAATTTTAATTTGATTTTTAATTATAAATGGCAACTGGCAATTGTTTCATTTCCATTTATTAAACAGAAAGGCAGAAATACTGCCTTTTTTATATATATATATATATAGTGATTTTTTATTATAGTGATAAGATGGGGCAATTCGGATTTTGCAAAGTAAAAATCATTTAAAAATAAAATTATTAAGAATAATTTTTTTCCCTAGCAGATGGCAAAGCCTTGGTCTATCCACTGCAAGTATGGAAAAATTTGTCAACATGTTTGCTGTAATGGATGATGGATTAAAAATATGAAATCTAGTGTGAAGAATGATTACAGTGCATGTCGTGGTGCTCTGTTTCTAAAGGTCATGTCTGATACTCATGCTTTACAAGAATCACAAAACTTGTCCATGCTCTTGGCCACCCAAAATAAAGTCCGTTATGCAGTCAAAAATATTTTGGAAAATATTGCTTTTTATGAACATTTGGTGTCCGAAGTTGCTAACATTTGTTTCCATATGTTAAGACAAAAATGTATTTGACTCCTGAGGAAAATCATATGGTGGTCAAGTTTATGAGCTTTGGCCTGTTAGGAAAAAAAATCGTTTAGATCACATATTTAAAAATCTTGATGTAGTTCCTCTTTCGTTTTTTCTCAGGCTAATTTAATGGTGCACTTTCCACAAATTCGAAAATTATGTCAAGTACATATAGGAATTGATTTGTTACACCAATGAAGTTACCACGTCGGTCAAGGAAAATCATTCAGATGCTCAAAATAGGGCAAAATATGATTTGGCTTTAAGGGACCTGCAATTGTTGTCGGAGTGGACGAGTATTGTCACTGAATTGTATTCTTGGAAACTCTTACATCCTACGGGTCATCATCAGAATAAACATTTGGTATCAAAAATTTTGTATGAAAAATATATAGAAAATTTTCTTTTAAAATATATATCGAAAATTTTCTATAGAGAAATTTTATATAAAAAATTTTCTAAAAATAACAAAATAGTCGGGATGTAAATATTATTCAAAAAGAAGTGTATTTGCATTTGATCCCAAATCTGTTACATTTATTTATTAATGTAACAGACCAATTTATTGATAAAAAGCCAAAAAATGTTTGCGGAGAAACCAAATTCCTCGACGCGTTTCGATGGTTGGTTAAGCCATCTCTTCAGGAGGATTATCCCCAATTTAGACAGATCGAAAACCTCGCATTATTACTAAATTTACAAACATAACTATTAAGAATTATGTTCATAAACCAAAAGTAAAAGCGTAGATTATCGACTGAACAAAAACAAACATTTTTCAGTTTTCATCTACCTTCACTTCCCACATTCTTGCTGTAGCCGTCGGCTACTATATGCAGAATGCTGTGAAGAAGGGGGGTAAGATGTTTTAAAATAAACAAGTTTATTTTAAAAATAAGCTGAATGCATGCAGTTTTATCAAAAAATAACAAAATAGTCGGGATGTAAATATTATTCAAAAAGAAGTGTATTTGCATTTGATCCCAAATCTGTTACATTTATTTATTAATGTAACAGACCAATTTATTGATAAAAAGCCAAAAAATGTTTGCGGAGAAACCAAATGCTCCTGAAGAGATGGCTAAACCAACCATCGAAACGCGTCGAGGAATTTGGTTTCTCCGCAAACATTTTTTGGCTTTTTATCAATAAATTGGTCTGTTACATTAATAAATAAATGTAACAGATTTGGGATCAAATGCAAATACACTTCTTTTTGAATAATATTTACATCCCAACTATTTTGTTATTTTTTGATAAAACTGCATGCATTCAGCTTATTTTTAAAATAAACTTGTTTATTTTAAAACATCTTACCCCCCCTTCTTCACAGCATTCTGCATATAGTAGCCGACGGCTACAGCAAGAATGTGGGAAGTGAAGGTAGATGAAAACTGAAAAATGTTTGTTTTTGTTCAGTCGATAATCTACGCTTTTACTTTTGGTTTATGAACATAATTCTTAATAGTTATGTTTGTAAATTTAGTAATAATGCGAGGTTTTCGATCTGTCTAAATTGGGGATAATCCTCCTGAAGAGATGGCTTAACCAACCATCGAAACGCGTCGAGGAATTTGGTTTCTCCGCAAACATTTTTTGGCTTTTTATCAATAAATTGGTCTGTTACATTAATAAATAAATGTAACAGATTTGGGATCAAATGCAAATACACTTCTTTTTGAATAATATTTACATCCCGACTATTTTGTTATTTTTTGATAAAACTGCATGCATTCAGCTTATTTTGAAAATAAACTTGTTTATTTTAAAACATCTTACCCCCCCCCCCCCCTTCTTCACAGCATTCTGCATATAGTAGCCGACGGCTACAGCAAGAATGTGGGAAGTGAAGGTAGATAAAAACTGAAAAATGTTTGTTTTTGTTCAGTCGATAATCTACGCTTTTACTTTTGGTTTATGAACATAATTCTTAATAGTTATGTTTGTAAATTTAGTAATAATGCGAGGTTTTCGATCTGTCTAAATTGGGGATAATCCTCCTGAAGAGATGGCTTAACCAACCATCGAAACGCGTCGAGGAATTTGGTTTCTCCGCAAACATTTTTTGGCTTTTTATCAATAAATTGGTCTGTTACGTTAATAAATAAATGTAACAGATTTGGGATCAAATGCAAATACACTTCTTTTTGAAAAAAATTTTCTGTAAAAAAAATTTATAAAAATTTAATATAAATTTTGTTTAAACATATTTATAAAATCTTGCATAAAGATTTATAAAATTTTTCTATAGAAAATTTTCGATACAAAACTTTTTTAGGAAAATTTTTGACATAAAATTTTTCTATAGAAAATTTTAAGTACGTATTTCTATAGAATATAAAGTTTTTTTGATAAAAAATTTTTCTATAGAAAATTTTTGATACAAAATGTTTTTATGGAAAATTTTTTGTATTCAAAATTTTCGATCTAAAATTTTCTAGATAAAATTTTTTCATATAAAATTTTTCTATAGAAATTTTTCAATACACAATTTTTTAATAAAAAATTTTTGATACACAATTTTTTAATAGAAAATTTTCGATATAACATTTTTTTATAGACAATTTTTGATAGACAATTTTTGATTTCGATAATATTTTTCTATATTAAATTTTGTCTTCTGAAAATGTTTGATATTAAAAACTTTTCTATAGAAAATTTTTGATATTAAAAATTTTTGATATTAAAAATTTTTCTATAGAGAATTTTTGATATTAAAAATTTTTCTATAGAAAATTTTTGATATTAAAAATTTTTCTATAGAAAATTTTTGATATTAAAAATTTTTCTATAGAAAATTTTTGATATTAAAAATTTTTCTATAGAAAATTTTTGATATTAAAAATTTTTCTATAGAAAATTTTTGATATTAAAAATTTTTCGATGGAAAATTTTTGATATTAAAAATTTTTCTATAGAAAATTTTTGATATTAAAAATTTTTCTATAGAAAATTTTTGATATTAAAAATTTTTCTATAGAAAATTTTTGATATTAAAAATTTTTCTATAGAAAAACCACAAGTATATAAAAAAACTTTTCTATAGAAAATTTTTTTTAGAAAATTTTTCTATAGAAAATTGTTGATACAAAAATTTTTTATAAAAAATTGTTGATACAAATTTTTTTTATAAAATATTTTTGATATCAAATTTTTTTTATAAAAATTTTTGATACAAAAGTTTTTTATAGAAAATTTTTGATACAAATATTTATCTACAGAAAGTTTTTGATACAAAATTTCGATATTATTTTTCTATAGAAAACTATTAATATGAAAATCTTTTATAGAATATTTTTGATTCAAAATTCTCTATAGAAAATTTTCGATTTACAATTATTTATAAATAACATTTGATATAAATTTTTCTAGAAAATAAAATTCGATTATCTTTAGATTTATAAGCGTTTTTATTGTTTTCTGGGTATTTAAAAAACTTGTATGGGAATATTTGGTGATTTTATTTCGGATACCATTTTTGCGAATTTTGTCTGAAAAGGGTAAAAAAAACATATGATGAGAGGTAACCAAAATAAAGATCCGATTTGGTCCAAAAAGAATTGTAATTTTGATTCTACCAAATTTCTGTGACAAATTTCATTTAATTATCTTTAAGGTTGCGACCCGTACGTTTTTCTTGAGAGCCAGCCGGACGGACATTGTTAAATCTACTCAGTAGTCGATTGGTATATTTAAAAATGAGTGTCAGACTAAAGCTTCTATGCATTACAAACATTACCACCAATCCAATATAACTGTACATCTATAAATAATGGACAGATCTTAGCCAATTTCAATAATGGAATCTTCAAATTATGAAAACTACTTAAATTCCATAACTTATAACAACAAAAATATAATAAATGCAGATTGATTAAAAGTAATTCTTTTGTTTGCCAAAGCATAAAAAGAAAGCACTGAAAAAAGTTCTAAAAGCTCTAAGTTGACAACTCTGTTGAGTTTTAAGTGATGTCTACTAATTAAAATTAAAAACTGTGTTAACTTTAATTTTAATATTAGCAGTTATTTTTTTTCGTTTATGTATTAGAAATATATTAAACATAATTTCAAGCTAAAAAATAATCATGTATATATTATAAATTAAAATCCTTCAATGTCGATATTTAATATTTTTTTTACCAATATATATTTTTATCTAAATATTTCATACGAACTGATTAGAATAAAAAAATATTTTCTAATACCATGATAGGCAAATTAGCCCCTACGGGCCGAACACCAATAGTCATTTTCACATACACAACACGAACCAAGAAGAAAAAACAAACTCAAATACGAAAAATACTCATTTGTATGATAACAGTCAATTTGCAACCACAAAACACATGCAAAAGAGAACAAGAAAATATTTATTTTTTCTTAGTCTCTTTAATTGTAAAATCACCAATACATTAATATTTCCTATGTTCTCTTTGTGCCTACCATGGTTCTAATATATCTAAATTTGTTTCAAGAATTCATTTTAAAGCCTATAATATTAAAAATTACGATTTTTAGAGAAAAAAAACTGTTTCATTGGCATCACCAGTAAAATAATATGAATGGAATGGAAAAATTTTAGCGATTCCACATTAAATCCATAGGAACGAGTTGAATAAAACAACTCAGTGTTACCATTTTATAGGAAAAGAACAGAGTTTTAATTTTAACTCGAATCAAAAAAATTTCACCGTGTTACGCAATTTGGTTATTATCTCAATACATCTATAGAAAAAATTAAAAACACTATATTTTAATAGATATTTCAATATCTAAATTTTTAAAATTTAGATATTTTAAAAAGTTTGATAGGGGGTACCCCTAGTCACTGATAAATATAAGTGTGTTTTTTGTAAGATATTTTACACGTTTTCTATTTATCTCTTTAAAAATGAAACAGTTATGAAATATGTTTAAACTGAAGCTTTGATTAACTGATTAATAGCACATTTCTATCAAAAATTTGATATTATTTTAAAAGTTTGCTAGGGGGTACCCCCGATTTTACGGTTTTTTGAAAAGTGACAGTCATATTTTCTTATTCCTATGACTGTCCTCTATTCAAAACTAGTTTCAAAAATTACGCTCAAGGAAGGGTTAAGATTTTATTTAAGATTAAACATTTTTCCCATATTGGTATTTGAAAAAGTTTGCTAGGAAGTATCCCCTATTTTACGGTTTTTTGAAAAGTGACAGTCATATTTTCTTATTCCTATGACTGTCCTGTATTCAAAACTAGTTTCAAAAATTACGCTCAAGGAACGGTTAAGATTTTATTCAAGATTAAAATTTTTTACCATATTTCCCCATATTGGCCATTTTAAAAAGTTTGCTAGGGGATTATTCCTAATGTCTTTTATATATTTTAGTTATTTTAATAAAATATGGTTTTTAAGGTGTTACTCTATTGCTTGCATAAAAAAAATAAATTAAAAATGTTATAAATTATGCTTATATTAAGTACAGAAATGTACCCTTTTTTTGTAATTTTTTGTTGTTTACATTTTGCCCTTTTTACAACCATTCACAATAACACCAAAAAAGTGTGATAAAAAAGTGTGATTTCTTCACACGCGTAAAATTTTCTATACTCACTCAGAGCGCATGCAAAAAATAACACTTTTTACAACCCTGCTCTTACTCTTTTATACAAATGTGAGTTTTTTTGTTTATTTTATTTTTGTGTGTACATATTAGGTCTATTCGTTTACTTTCCAGTAAAAACCCAGTAAGCTGAGTATTTACTGAGTAATTGAACGAATTTACTCTCACCAAATCATTTGTACAAGAAAAGTAAACGAACAGAAAATTTGTAAAAATCCAGTAAGAAAATCGAGACAATAAGAAAAAAACAATACAATAAGCAATAAATAAATAAATAAATAAAAAATGACCTAAGCTTTTAATTTTTGATTAGTTATATACTTTTTAACTTTAATTTAGTTCATTTTATTTCTTTTACTTAAAATTTTTAACCAAATAAAAATTTCGGCAAATTTTCAGCTGCCTGTTTTTCTTTTGTTTACGTTTTTTATTCATGTTGTTGTTGTTACTGAACTTTTACAAGCAAAAATTTTGCCCGTAACATTTTACAAATACTTAGCAAATGAAGTGTCACTTTTTCTCAAAAATTCTCTCTGTTGACATTTCCCCTCTTACTGAGTTTTGTGTAAACGAACGACTCTTCGTCATATTTTGTAATAATTTGTACAACGTAAACGAATGAACATATTTTTGTATAAAGAATTTTATAAAATTAATAATAAAGTTGCAATTAAAATGGGTGCTAGAAAAATTTTAATCAGGAAATTGTTGAAAATATCATCTTAGTTTAACAGTGTTACACTCGCTTCTGTTTTAATTGGTTAAAAAGTGATTTAAATCGTTCATTTATTGAAATTTAAATATACATCACTAATTAAATGACAGACGAGGAAAATTTTGATTTCATTTCTAGTTGCAAAAAATTTAACTGGCAAAACTCAAAAAAGTGCATATTCTTAATGCAACATTGACGGTAAAATATTTCTCTAGAAAATAAATCACCATAAATGCATTTAAAAATGTTTAAATCTTACTGTAATGAAAAATTTTATTTTATAAAATAAAACTTATTTTTAAGGAAAAAAAATCTTTCGAAATTTTGATTTTTATTTTTTTCATATAAATTAGTAAAAAACAAGAACAAAGTTCAAAATTTTATAAAAAAAAGTCACATAAATTGTTACGCATTATTTATTAAATCAATATATGTGTGCCTAATTTCATCAAATTCTGTTGAGAATTGCTGCTTATATTAAGAAGAAAAATAAGTGAAAAATGGGGGTCCAAAGCAGGTACCCCAAGGAGTGTACGGATTTTAACCAAAATAGGTTGAGTTCAATTTTTTTTTAAATTCTGTTGAAAATTTCGTCTTACTTGGGGTTTACACGATCAAGTTTTGCAATTTTTTAATACATTCACAATTTTTTATACCCTTCTCCAATAGGTGAATGGGTATTATAAGTTTGTCATTCAGTTTGTAATTTATTATAATTTGTAAGTTATAATAATTTCATTAGACCCCTAAAAATTATACCGATTGTCTCAGAATCGCTAGGAGAGTCGATTTAGCCATGCCCGTCTGTCTGTCTGTTGAAATCAAGTTTGTGGAGCTCCTGGTGGGTGTACCCAGACGAATTATACACCAGCAAGCTATTTAATTTCATTAAAATCGGTCCATAAACACCCGAGATATCGCTAAAATACTAAAATACATAAAAAAAAAATTAAATTCTCATCGAATTTTGAATTTGGGCGATATCTCTGGTATTTATATGCGTTGAAGTATTTTCTAAAATCTGATATATAATTCAATCTTTTTTAAATACTGTTTAAAAAAATTTAATTTGTCAATTTGCGTACATCGATATCTTTTGCTTTGGCGATATCTCAGTTATTGATCTACCGATTTTGATGAAATTCAATAGTGTGTTGCGTTGATTGATATCCTAAAATTTTATATACAGTGCAAAAAACTTAAAAAAACATAGTTTTTTTTGAAAAAAAAAAAACATATTTATTTTGAAAAATGCAGTTATTAAAAATAAATGAATTCTCATAGAATTTTGGCGATATCTCTGGTATTTATAGAAAATAAAAAAATTGTAATTTGGCATCGAATTTAAAGTTTTGGCTATATCTCACTTGTAAGTAGAACTTTATGTTGCAATTTAATAGTGTACTTCGTAGAACAGTATTAACATCTAATACCTTTACATATAAGTTATGTCTGTATGTCATCTAGGCTCATCAAACTTGTTTTCAGCATACCGAAATATGTCTTAAATAAGTGACTTTTGAACATTATAATGACTTTTATTCATATCTTACGTAAGTGTTGTTGCCAAAAGTCTAATCTGAATAAGTCCTCTAAATATTCTCATTAAAGCAACCATTTAATCCAAAGTAGCCCAGCTAGTTGCTGAAATCAGGAAATTGAACTCACACGTATACTTAGTCTACTTTTACACGAATCAAGTCTCAAGGCAAGTGCAAGTCGCAAGTCTTGAGTTTTTAGGAGAGAGAGGTAAAGGGAATAGAACGGGGAACAAACCTGAACGTTTTCTTCAGTTTTGCTTTTAACCTTTTTCGCTATCATACAAATGCATGGCTAAAATGTAATATTTTGACATTTCCTTTCATTATTTTTTTCTCCGCGTAGTGATGAGAATAAGCATGAAATTAAAATACATTTTAAAAATAGTTTAAAAGAAATTTTACTTTTGCATATATAAAATTTAAAGTTTTATTTAATTTTTTTTATGTTGCATCAATTTTTAAATATAACAAAATAAGCACACTTTACCGAAAAAAAAATTACAATCAAAATGAAATGTCAAAAATGCAGAAACTTGAAAAAATTGACTTCAAGTATAAAATTTGTGTGTAAAAGCGAATGCAAGTTTAAAAGAAAATTGAGCAAAACCTGAAGTGCTAGACTTGATTCGTGTAAAAGTAGACTTACGCTCTTTCGTTTAATCGTCAATCAACCAATAGAAAATCAGCATGTTAATCGGAAGAGACTAAATACACTTGCAGAAATTGTGTATCTTATTTGGGATTGATTCAAGATAAAAAAAAAACTAATATTACTAAAATTTTTTGCGAACAAACAATGGAAAGCAAAATGATATAAAATGTAGAAAAATTTAAGAAAAATTACGGATGTTATTATATCTACATACATATTTTATAAAAATGATGTGTAAGTTTGTTATTTTTGCGTTCATAACGCCTAAACGGCTTAACCATGTCTAGATCTATGCTTTATTTTAAAATTTGGACCAAAAGGTAAAGCCGCATTCTAATTTTAAGTTGAGATCTAACTTTTTTAAGGAAATATATTTAATTGTATTTTATGCTACGAAATGCTTTTGATGACATGCAATGTATTTAAAAAAACATTTTGAAAATGTTCAAAATGATATATAATTTGCAGGATGAAGAAAAAGAAAATAAATTTAAAATTTATAAAAAAAATGTTTATTGACAAGTTGAAGAAATGAGTACTTACGTCTGAACAAAATGATAAACATGAAGTAGAGGAAAATTTAAAAAAGGGTTTATCTAGCTTAATAAGTTTAGATATTGTCAAATAGGAAGGCCATTTTTAGGTGGGATATTCTTTAAAAATATTTTAGGTAAAGTTTTTAAAAAACTTAATATATATTTATTCAATCCTATTCAACGTAAATGTCATAATATATTTTCTATAATATCTATAAAGTTAAAAAAATCTAATAGTTTTTTTCGATAGAAAATACTTGCAAAACCTTTTCTATATGAACAAAATTCTTTTAATTAGATATAACAATTTGTTAAATCAAATGCATATAACTATTTTTTCTATGGACATAACTTATTAAAATATTTTTTGTAACACCCTTTTACATTCACCAGGAGTATTACTGAAATATGTACATTCATTCATTTCACTTTTTTTCTTTTGTTAAAAACAGAAACAGAAAAAAAATGACAACACCCGCCACACATGTGCATTCGTCGCAATCTCGCTGACGACTAAATAAAATGAATAGAAAATTGTTTTCTTCATGTGTTATTTTGTGATTTTCACTAATACTATTGCATTGGGCATCTATGATTTAATCGGTCCTCTAATTTCAAAGATATATGCATTTAAATAGGACCTATCTCAAGGTGTGAAATGTTACAATGTTGTGTAATTTCTGAAATTGTTTGTATTTCAATATACCTCCATAATGTTTTAGACCCAATTTAAAATAAGGTTATTCACTAATTAAGGTATTATTCATATATCGCCTATAATTAAATGTATGAGGACATACATACATTTAAAAGGCGTGTTAATTAAAGAGATTTGAAACTTTTTCAGATTAGAAAATCAATACACAAATATTACTTTTTTTTTAGGATTCACCTAAATCCGTCTTCAGAAACATACATACTTGTAATTGACCAAAAACTCTTTCCACTCTGTATTTTACTTTTGTAACACCATTGGTGAAGGGTATTTAAGGGTATTTTCTTTCAATATTTCTTTTGAGAAATTGTTTCAATTTACATTTAAGAAAACAATACTTTGAACTATATTTTGTTTTTATTTCTACAAATATTTCGCCGCCATTAGTTTTAGGTTGGTCTTTTTACAATTTTAACCATTTAAATGAAAATAAAAATATTTATGCTGATTTCTTCCGGTTGCTTGCATCTTGAAAATAAAATTGCTTTCAAGTTGCGTGCAGCTTACGTCACAGCTTTCAATTTTAAAAAATTTTAACAAGCAGTGTGTTAAAATCTTGAAAGGAAAACTTGATCGTGTGGCTGCAGGATTATACATTGAGAACAATAATAAGTGAAAAATGGGGGTCCAAGGCAGGTACCTCCAAGGTAGATTATAATGAAGGTAATTTCACTTCAGGTTACTAAATTTAATTTCACTTTCTGACAATTTTAAGTGTTCTGACATTTCTATAGAAATAAAGCTACCATATTATATTAAGTTTTCCCTCTTTTTCTGACGGTGCGCCGACAATATGTGTTATGTGTAAAAATGTAAATACATTTTATGGCATGTATATCTTCATATCTAACAGTTTAGCTTTATTTTGCCAGTTGCAATAGAAATTAGGCAGGATAATATATAATAACTGTACACATTAAATACAATTTTGATTAGCTATGCTGATATTCTAGGTATTAAGGAAAAAAACACATAGCTGACATTGTAGTCGCAGGGACCATTTGAAGTTTTATAAATTCGTTCATAATTTTCATTCATAAATTTTGAAAATAGAAATAAATATTGAAATATAATTTTATAAATATTGAAGTCCAAATATAATTTTATAAATATTGAAGCAGAAATTATGGGTATAACTCCATTGTCACTGGCTCTTTTTGGTGTAGGTTCTTTTATTGTAGAAATTACCAAATTTTTTCTGCAAATTACGTTCCAAACTAAAACAGACTTGAAGGACACTTTTACCCGTTTCCTGTCCTTGGATCGGGTCTCCTGTATTTGAGCTGTCAAAAGGTCGCAGATGCAGTTACGGTAACAAGGAGAAAGTAAAGTGTAAATAAATATATATAAACTTAATTAAGTTTAATTTTAACAATTTATTAGAAGGCCAAAAACGAAAAAGAGATGAAAAAGATCTACCAGCTACTCAAGCTTTGGCTCTAGTTGCCATGGGAGATATATTGGTGCTGAGATGGCATATCGTTCGTTTGGCAATCTATTGCGTTATTGCGAGCCCTGCATAAGATGCTCTGTACCATTAGCTTTGGGCTTGATTTCAGCTTATAATCCTAAACTTAATATTTTGGATATCTTGAGTAAATTTTTTCCCGACAGTGATGTTGAGGTAGCTCTCAATGCCATCTTCACAATGGGTCTCGTTGGTGCTGGCACCAATAATGCTCGTTGCTATGTTGCGCCAATTGGTCCAATATCATTCAGATTTTAACAAATTTGGGCAACGGTACATTAACCATAAGCCCCTATCATAAAGATCGTCAATTGATGATCATTTTGAGTAGCTCTCATTATCTGCTGTACTGGTTGGTGCCCGCCATACAGGCCCGTATGTTAATTACTTTCCATAAAGGTCTTAATCAATTGCAAGTGCCGGTGCGTTAGTATGGCCATTGATGTTGTGGGACAAGCAGGTAAAGCCAAGGACACCGGTTATATGAGAATGTGCGGAATT
Organism: Stomorhina lunata; assembly: GCA_933228675.1. NCBI lineage: Eukaryota > Metazoa > Arthropoda > Insecta > Diptera > Rhiniidae > Stomorhina > Stomorhina lunata. The sequence goes on along the minus strand of OW121743.1, from coordinate 30,387,248 downwards.
GGCTAAAGAAGAATATGTAACTTAACACTAATTATGGTTGACTTTGTTATTTTTAAGAAATTCCAGACTTTGTCAAGTCAAGTTAAATATCGCTTAATTTATCTTCTTATAATCTACATTATATATTATGTTTATTTAATTATAATATAACTCATAAGATTTAGTTCATTAAAATAATCTGTAATTTGATTTTTTATTATTCTTCTGTTATCCTTGACTTTCAGTGGAGCATAGGGCTTTTTTATTATAAGTATTAAAATCCCGAAATCATTCACGTCAAAAATTGGCGACAATAAAATACTTTAAAATGTTTAATACAAAATTTTAATTGAAAATATTCTCAAGGTAAATGTAACAATTTTGTCAGTTGCAATAATAATTTGCTGTTAGATCTAAAGAAATCCAGACAACGACATCATAGACCTACGTATGTTACTATTTGTAGACGTTCGCACCAAAACGTAATAATTCTATTTTTTTTTAATAAAATGTGTTTTGTATGCATACTGTATACTGGTCTCTGTAGTATTTTTCTTTCAATAGCTTTTGTTTATGTATAATTTATGTTGTACACATTACACATTTTATAAAAAAAAAAATTCCAAAAAAAAAAGAAAATACTTTTGTATAATGTGGTAACGTTATATTTGATGTGACGTAGAAATACAAACTTCAAAAACCCTTATTACTTCCAACTAGTGAACATCTTTGTCTAGACTAATAATTAGTACCAGACGGGTCACTTATAAATTGGATAGAAAACCTAATAAAGTTTTTTTAAATAAATAAAACCGAAAGTGTTTTATTTTAATACATGTACAATCTTCGGAATAAGATTGTTTCATTGGCGCCCAACTCAGTGGCCTCGAATAACCCCGAAGAGGAGCCCGAAGCCGACACAAAACAAGTTGCCGAAGTGAGTGGAACCTGCAAATCAACTCTAGAAGGAAAAGCCCACAAGCCAGCGGCCAACGTAGAAGAAAAAGCCCACAAGCCAGAGGCCAACATAAAGGATAAAGCCCACAAACCAGCGGCCAACATAGAAGAAAAAGCCCACAAGCCTGCGGCCAACGAATTCGACAGCAAAACGGCCACCGTGGACAACGGTGATATTAACAACATGGCAACGTTCTCGCCAGAACAATTTCAGCAAATCTTAGCTGCTATGGGTAGCAGCAACAGAGGTGCCTCGTTCACCCAGTGTACAGCGCGTTATAAGGGACAGAGAGACCCCGCAGCTGTGGAGGAATTTTTGGCAGCCATAAGCGTGTACAAGGACATCGAAAAAATTTCTGATGCTGACGCAGTTGGACAGTTTTGAAGCTGCAAAAACGCTCATACGAAACGCGTTTTCACCGCCAATACCTGACTGGCGTATTTTTGCCAATGTTTTTGAAACAAAACAACAGAAAAAAGAGCCGACTGACAGCTTCATATGTAAGAAAAGATTGCTATACTGAGGAAATCCAAATCAACATGATTTATGGTTTGCTTTATATTAGCATTCGAGAACGTGTTCGTCGAGACAACGTAAAAACGTTTGCCGAACTTATTTCTGCCAGCGGAGAAGCAGAAATGATCTTGACTGAGGTTCGCCCAGCAACAAGTGCTGAGGTTAAGCAAGAGAGTACATTAAATAAGCGGTGCTCTTTTTGTCAAATTAAAGGCCACAGCGTAGAGAACTGTTTCAAAAAGAAAAAGAGAGACGAGCAACAACCTAAACAACTATCTGAAAAGCAGCAAACCAGTCAACCGCATACTACAGTAATCAATAAACCAACATTTTCGTGTTATGGTTGTGGCACACCTGGAGTATACCGAGCTAATTGCCCGACTTGTAGCAATCATGCTAAGGACAACCCCCAGTCCTTATCATTTAACTCTATAGCAACAAATATTATAGGCCACACGCTGCCAACAACACACATTGAAATATTTGGCCTCAAAGGAGAAGCTTTGTTTGATACTGGAGCGAAGACTAGTGTTGCCAGTTTGAATTTGAAGAAAAATTTTGACGAAAAATGGCTGCGTCTTTCAAGATGTTCGAGCTGAAGTCACCTTGTCAAATGGATCCACTACCATTGGAAAAGTGATGCACACCATTTGTGATGTGAAAATTGGCGGCCGAGTCAGGAAAATCCGACTTGTGTACTTGCCAAATGCAGAAAAAAGTCGCACCTTACTGGGATCGGACTTTTTAGAACAGGCTGGAATTGTCCTGAACATGGCCCAGAGATGCTGGTACTTTGAAGGTTCTCCAAAGACCAGATTTCTTTTTACAAAACCTTTGGAGGTCGGAGTCTTCAACTTGGATATTACCAGTGAAGAAGGCTCTCCATGTACTAAGGCTATTAAGGAAGTGTCAAAGTTCGTGAGTTTTGCGGAGGAGAAAAAGGTGATTTCACCGTTACCAAATACCCCCAAACCTTCTAATGACTACTCACCTCATGCCATTCAGAACATATTCAGAGATGCAATCCCTGTTCAAGAGAGAACCCCTACGCAGGTGTCAAGATTATTTGGACCTCCAATAAAAATCCCAAAATCGGATAGAGAAGATTATTTTGCTGAAGTTTTCATGCCGCTGTATTCATTAGATATCCACTTTTTAAAAGATTCTGATGGTATTGGACTTACAAGCAAAGAACGAAAAGAATTGGATCAACTACTGGTTACATATGAAGATGTATTTAAGGAACCAACTGCAGCTACTCCTTTTGCGGTCCATCGCATCCACACTGAAAATCAGGAGCCAGTTGCAATTCCTCCATATCGTCTATCACCAACCAGGAAAGCCGCTCTGAAAGATGAGATATCACGAATGCTCAAGTTAGGTGTCATTGTTGAGTGTCAGTCACCATGGTCCGCTCCCGTCGTCATTATACCCAAGAAGACTGGCGGAATTCGGTTATGTGTAGATTATCGTGAGCTGAATGCCATCACCAAGCCAGATCGATACCCATTACCAAGAGTAGATGACATCTTACACGAAGCAAAGGCTACCAGCTTTATGTCCACACTTGATCTACAATGTGGCTATTGGCAGATTAGTGTCCATCCTGATGATCAGGATAAAACAGCATTCGTTACACCATTTGGCATGTACAAATTAACCAGGATGCCATTTGGATTACGGAATGCCCCAGCCACTTTCCAGCGGTTGATTGATCGACTTAAGGCCTCTCTGGGAGATACAATTCTTCTGGCCTACTTAGATGATATTATATCCTGCTCACCCACATTTGAACAACATTTGAAAGATTTAAATTTGATTTTACAGCGACTCCAAGATTTCGGCCTTAAAGTTAATCTAGAGAAGTGTCGTTTCGCTTGCAATGAAGTCAAATATCTGGGTCATATACTCACCCCTGAGGGTATAATGACAGATCCCGAAAAAGTGTCAGCCTTACGACAGCGCAAAGAACCGAGAAATGTGAAAGAACTGCTTTCCTTCTTACAATCATGTTCTTGGTACCGCCGTTTCATATCATCTTTTGCCGATGTTTCCAAGCCATTATCCGCACTTTCCAAGAAGAATACCGTTTGGTGTTGGACCACAGAACAACAAAATGCTTTTGAAAAACTAAAAATACTTCTTACATCGGCACCAATATTAAAACAAGCCATGGATGACCAGCCTTTCATATTAAAAACTGATGCCAGTGGTTACGCTCTTGGGGCAGTTCTGCTCCAGGGGGAGGGTGCAGAAGAGCATCCTATTGAGTATGCAAGTAGACTCCTGTCAAATGCAGAACAAAACTATTCAACTATAGAACGTGAAGCACTTGCCATTGTATGGGCCGTCCAGAAATTTCGTGGCTACATTGAAGGAGCCTCTGTAAAACTAATAACAGACCACCAACCATTGAAATGGCTGATGAATATTAAATCGCCAACCGGTCGCCTTGCTCGATGGGCACTTTTACTACAACCTTTTGACATCAAAATTGAGTATAAGCCTGGAAAAACAAACGTCATCGCCGACACTTTATCCAGAAAGAAAAAGATCCGAATCTTAAAAAGATTATGGATTGTTTTGAAAACAATAGCGAAGATATTCCATACTGGTCTAAAAGAGGTTTTTTAATGAACGATGGAGTATATTACTGCTATAATAATGAGGACTCTGATGATGCTCAACTTGTAGTGCCCTTAGATGACCGAAAAGATATTCTAAAACATTATCACAACGATGACACAGCCGGCCACTATGGCATTGAAAGAACCATAAACAAGATTACTCTTAGATACTACTGGCCCGGGATTCGCAAAGACATTGAAAAACATGTAAGAGAATGCATTGAATGTCAAAGGTATAAAGCAACTAATTTAAAGCCTGCCGGCTTATACCAGACTGTTTCCAGCAATCAAAGATTCGAAATAGTTGCTATAGACATTTTTGGTCCTCTACCTGTGTCTCCAAATGGTTATCAGTGGATCTTCATCGTGGAAGATATTGCTAGTAGATGGGTCGAACTATTTCCACTAGAAGTCGCTACAGCAGAAGCATGTGCCAAAACCCTAATAAACGAGATATTTTTACGCTATGGGATACCACGAAAAATTATAAGTGACAATGGAGTACAGTTCGTATCCGCTGTCATGCAAAAAGTCGTATTTTGTTTAAATATACAACATATACTAACACCCGTATACCATCCTGAAGCAAACCCAGTCGAACGCAAAAATCGTGACATGAAAGGACAACTAGCAATTTTAGTTGGAAACAATCATGCACAATGGCATGAAAAATTGCCGAGTATACGTTTTGCCATGAACACTACAGTTTGCCAAAGTACCAAATATACTGCTGCATATTTAACTTTCGCACGAGAACTCAGAACTTTGGATGATGTTCAACACGATCTCAAAGCGATTGTTCAGTCTGAAAACTTTGTTCCCGAAATCACTCCATATCTCTACACACTTGCTGATGTACTCAAAAACGTCAAGGAAAATGTATATAAACAGCAAGATCACAATAAAAATAACACAAATGATCAAAGAAGAAATCAACATTCCTTAGAAATTGGATCAAAAGTACTAGTAACTACCCATGTTTTAAGCAACAGTAACAAGGGAGTTACATCCAAATTTGTACCCAAACGAGATGGTCCTTACACCATAATAGAGAAAAAAGGAACATCATCCTACATAATTGCTCACGAAGATGACCTTAATCTACCATTGGGGACTTATCATGCATCTTCCTTAACGCCAGTGGTGGGTAGTACCAGTGAATCTCAACCTCCAGTACAAATGTTAAGAAGAAGAGGACGACCCCGAAAAACCTTGCTGATACCTCATCGGGACGTTATTGGCATCAGAGGGGGAGACTGAAGCAGTCCACATTTATTTATTTACTTTTATTTTATATTTTACCAGAATTATTATCATTTCCCTATAAATTTAAAATAACCCAGCAAAACTTTGGTAATGCCAAGTACTCTGATAACTGGTTACCTTGTAACGACTACAACATACCATCCGAATAAATAATAATTTATTACAGAAGTACTTATTTGTAATTAAGATGGTAATTTAAACTGAATGGCCCCTGTTCAAATCCCACCAAGGGCAACAATTTTTTTTAGTTTTTTTTTATTAAAAGAGTCTTTTTAAATGATTTTTGAATTTTAAGAACTTAAATATTATCTTCTGTAAAAAAAATTAGTAAAACTAACTCACATTAATGAAAAAATACCATCATGAGTCAATTTTGATTATGTAGGGGATGTTGAATACCAAACACGATTCTAATTGGTCTTAACTTGGTATGCCCAACTTATCTGGGTCATCCTTCATCTCAACTGTAGACACACACCTCCTCATGGTATCACCCGGGGAGCTAGTTTAACACCCATTAATATTGTGAGTTAACATGTTCCGAGAGTTGTCCCATAGGATCGATAAAAATGGGTTAGGATTACGGGCTAGTAACCCTATCTTGAAAAAAAAAATACAATGTATAGGATAAAATTAGAATTGAAATGTCCCACTACCTAAGACCAAGTAGAGGAACATTTTTCAAAGCTTGGCCTATAAAATTGGAGAATATTCACACAAGATCGAAATCCATGGAATTCTAAAATATGCTCGGACTTTGACCTTAACAGGTTGTAACATTTAAGTAAGTAAGAGTCAATCTTATGAAAAAACTTATACAAAAAAGAAGATTTAAATTGTGTAAGTTTTAAAATAATTTTAAAAAAGTTTTAAAAGAATTACAAAAAATCGTATGAAAATATTTTTCCAAAAATTACAACAAAGCAAAAAAAAAGCAGGGAAAACCAAAGTTATTTTCACATGATTTTGGATCTAAAAATAAAAATTGTTTATATTAATTATAAGCTGCTAAGTTTTCAACATATGAAGTAGCTCAGTGGAAGAGTCTCTGCCTAGCAGTCGGAGGGTCTGGGTTCGAGCCCCCATGGGATCAAAAAAAAAATGTTGTATTTCGTTTAAAAATATATGTTTTTAATAAAACAACAACAAAAAAGTTGTTGCTGTTGTTGTTGTTGCTTTCAAATTGCTTACCCAAGTCATTACTTTTCTGCAATTGGTAAGTACTTGACTCCAATGACATCCCCATGTTAATGTAATGACTTAAACAGCGAATGAGTGAGTAGTTCGTGTTCAATAGTTTAACTGTTTAACTCATTATTTGGTAATGAAAAGTTTTACTGGGAACATTTAAATTTAACGTTTTTTTCAAAATACAACCCTATGTTAGTTTATAATGCAACACTGTAGATTTTTAAGACAATATTTGAATTAACGGCCATAGTTGTCAAATACTTATTTTTACAACCCTTATTTATGATCACATATACTACTAAAAGTTGCAACTATGTACATTAGAATTGATATAAATACCGCAGTAGTTCGTAAGGAAAATCAATTAGCTTTCTACTTCCAACTAGTGAACATCTTTGTCTAGACTAATAATTAGTACCAGACGGGTCACTTATAAATTGGATAGAAAACCTAATAAAGTTTTTTTTAAATAAATAAAACCGAAAGTGTTTTATTTTAATACATGTACAATCTTCGGAATAAGATTGTTTCATTGGCGCCCAACTCAGTGGCCTCGAATAACCCCGAAGAGGAGTCCGAAGCCGACACAAAACAAGTTGCCGAAGTGAGTGGAACCTGCAAATCAACTCTAGAAGGAAAAGCCCACAAGCCAGCGGCCAACGTAGAGGAAAAAGCCCACAAGCCAGCGGCCAACGTAGAGGAAAAAGCCCACAAGCCAGCGGCCAACGTAGAAGAAAAAGCCCACAAGCCAGAGGCCAACATAAAGGATAAAGCCCACAAACCAGCGGCCAACATAGAAGAAAAAGCCCACAAGCCAGCGGCCAACGTAGAGGAAAAAGCCCACAAGCCTGCGGCCAACGAATTCGACAGCAAAACGGCCACCGTGGACAACGGTGATATTAACAACATGGCAACGTTCTCGCCAGAACAATTTCAGCAAATCTTAGCTGCTATGGGTAGCAGCAACAGAGGTGCCTCGTTCACCCAGTGTACAGCGCGTTATAAGGGACAGAGAGACCCCGAAGCTGTGGAGGAATTTTTGGCAGCCATAAGCGTGTACAAGGACATCGAAAAAATTTCTGATGCTGACGCAGTTGGACAGTTTTGAAGCTGCAAAAACGCTCATACGAAACGCGTTTTCACTGCCAATACCTGACTGGCGTATTTTTGCCAATGTTTTTGAAACAAAACAACAGAAAAAAGAGCCGACTGACAGCTTCATATGTAAGAAAAGATTGCTATACTGAGGAAATCCAAATCAACATGATTTATGGTTTGCTTTATATTAGCATTCGAGAACGTGTTCGCCGAGACAACGTAAAAACGTTTGCCGAACTTATTTCTGCCAGCGGAGAAGCAGAAATGATCTTGACTGAGGCTCGCCCAGCAACAAGTGCTGAGGTTAAGCAAGAGAGTACATTAAATAAGCGGTGCTCTTTTTGTCAAATTAAAGGCCACAGCGTAGAGAACTGTTTCAAAAAGAAAAAGAGAGACGAGCAACAACCTAAACAACTATCTGAAAAGCAGCAAACCAGTCAACCGCATACTACAGTAATCAATAAACCAACATTTTCGTGTTATGGTTGTGGCACACCTGGAGTATACCGAGCTAATTGCCCGACTTGTAGCAATCATGCTAAGGACAGCCCCCAGTTCTTATCATTTAACTCTATAGCAACAAATATTATAGGCCACACGCTGCCAACAACACACATTGAAATATTTGGCCTCAAAGGAGAAGCTTTGTTTGATACTGGAGCGAAGACTAGTGTTGCCAGTTTGAATTTGAAGAAAAATTTTGACGAAAAATGGCTGCGTCTTTCAAGATGTTCGAGCTGAAGTCACCTTGGCAAATGGATCCACTACCATTGGAAAAGTGATGCACACCATTTGTGATGTGAAAATTGGCGGCCGAGTCAGGAAAATCCGACTTGTGTACTTGACAAATGCAGAAAAAAGTCGCACCTTACTGGGATCGGACTTTTTAGAACAGGCTGGAATTGTCCTGAACATGGCCCAGAGATGCTGGTACTTTGAAGGTTCTCCAAAGACCAGATTTCTTTTTACAAAACCTTTGGAGGTCGGAGTCTTCAACTTGGATATTACCAGTGAAGAAGGCTCTCCATGTACTAAGGCTATTAAGGAAGTGTCAAAGTTCGTGAGTTTTGCGGAGGAGAAAAAGGTGATTTCACCGTTACCAAATACCCCCAAACCTTCTAATGACTACTCACCTCATGCCATTCAGAACATATTCAGAGATGCAATCCCTGTTCAAGAGAGAACCCCTACGCAGGTGTCAAGATTATTTGGACCTCCAATAAAAATCCCAAAATCGGATAGAGAAGATTATTTTGCTGAAGTTTTCATGCCGCTGTATTCATTAGATATCCACTTTTTAAAAGATTCTGATGGTATTGGACTTACAAGCAAAGAACGAAAAGAATTGGATCAACTACTGGTTACATATGAAGATGTATTTAAGGAACCAACTGCAGCTACTCCTTTTGCGGTCCATCGCATCCACACTGAAAATCAGGAGCCAGTTGCAATTCCTCCATATCGTCTATCACCAACCAGGAAAGCCGCTCTGAAAGATGAGATATCACGAATGCTCAAGTTAGGTGTCATTGTTGAGTGTCAGTCACCATGGTCCGCTCCCGTCGTCATTATACCCAAGAAGACTGGCGGAATTCGGTTATGTGTAGATTATCGTGAGCTGAATGCCATCACCAAGCCAGATCGATACCCATTACCAAGAGTAGATGACATCTTACACGAAGCAAAGGCTACCAGCTTTATGTCCACACTTGATCTACAATGTGGCTATTGGCAGATTAGTGTCCATCCTGATGATCAGGATAAAACAGCATTCGTTACACCATTTGGCATGTACAAATTAACCAGGATGCCATTTGGATTACGGAATGCCCCAGCCACTTTCCAGCGGTTGATTGATCGACTTAAGGCCTCTCTGGGAGATACAATTCTTCTGGCCTACTTAGATGATATTATATCCTGCTCACCCACATTTGAACAACATTTGAAAGATTTAAATTTGATTTTACAGCGACTCCAAGATTTCGGCCTTAAAGTTAATCTAGAGAAGTGTCGTTTCGCTTGCAATGAAGTCAAATATCTGGGTCATATACTCACCCCTGAGGGTATAATGACAGATCCCGAAAAAGTGTCAGCCTTACGACAGCGCAAAGAACCGAGAAATGTGAAAGAACTGCTTTCCTTCTTACAATCATGTTCTTGGTACCGCCGTTTCATATCATCTTTTGCCGATGTTTCCAAGCCATTATCCGCACTTTCCAAGAAGAATACCGTTTGGTGTTGGACCACAGAACAACAAAATGCTTTTGAAAAACTAAAAATACTTCTTACATCGGCACCAATATTAAAACAAGCCATGGATGACCAGCCTTTCATATTAAAAACTGATGCCAGTGGTTACGCTCTTGGGGCAGTTCTGCTCCAGGGGGAGGGTGCAGAAGAGCATCCTATTGAGTATGCAAGTAGACTCCTGTCAAGTTCAGAACAAAACTATTCAACTATAGAACGTGAAGCACTTGCCATTGTATGGGCCGTCCAGAAATTTCGTGGCTACATTGAAGGAGCCTCTGTAAAACTAATAACAGACCACCAACCATTGAAATGGCTGATGAATATTAAATCGCCAACCGGTCGCCTTGCTCGATGGGCACTTTTACTACAACCTTTTGACATCAAAATTGAGTATAAGCCTGGAAAAACAAACGTCATCGCCGACACTTTATCCAGAAAGAAAAAGATCCGAATCTTAAAAAGATTATGGATTGTTTTGAAAACAATAGCGAAGATATTCCATACTGGTCTAAAAGAGGTTTTTTAATGAACGATGGAGTATATTACTGCTATAATAATGAGGACTCTGATGATGCTCAATTTGTAGTGCCCTTAGATGACCGAAAAGATATTCTAAAACATTATCACAACGATGACACAGCCGGCCACTATGGCATTGAAAGAACCATAAACAAGATTACTCTTAGATACTACTGGCCCGGGATTCGCAAAGACATTGAAAAACATGTAAGAGAATGCATTGAATGTCAAAGGTATAAAGCAACTAATTTAAAGCCTGCCGGCTTATACCAGACTGTTTCCAGCAATCAAAGATTCGAAATAGTTGCTATAGACATTTTTGGTCCTCTACCTGTGTCTCCAAATGGTTATCAGTGGATCTTCATCGTGGAAGATATTGCTAGTAGATGGGTCGAACTATTTCCACTAGAAGTCGCTACAGCAGAAGCATGTGCCAAAACCCTAATAAACGAGATATTTTTACGCTATGGGATACCACGAAAAATTAAAAGTGACAATGGAGTACAGTTCGTATCCGCTGTCATGCAAAAAGTCGTATTTTGTTTAAATATACAACATATACTAACACCCGTATACCATCCTGAAGCAAACCCAGTCGAACGCAAAAATCGTGACATGAAAGGACAACTAGCAATTTTAGTTGGAAACAATCATGCACAATGGGATGAAAAATTGCCGAGTATACGTTTTGCCATGAACACTACAGTTTGCCAAAGTACCAAATATACTGCTGCATATTTAACTTTCGCACGAGAACTCAGAACTTTGGATGATGTTCAACACGATCTCAAAGCGATTGTTCAGTCTGAAAACTTTGTTCCCGAAATCACTCCATATCTCTACACACTTGCTGATGTACTCAAAGACGTCAAGGAAAATGTATATAAACAGCAAGATCACAATAAAAATAACACAAATGATCAAAGAAGAAATCAAAATTCCTTAGAAATTGGATCAAAAGTACTAGTAACTACCCATGTTTTAAGCAACAGTAACAAGGGAGTTACATCCAAATTTGTACCCAAACGAGATGGTCCTTACACCATAATAGAGAAAAAAGGAACATCATCCTACATAATTGCTCACGAAGATGACCTTAATCTACCATTGGGGACTTATCATGCATCTTCCTTAACGCCAGTGGTGGGTAGTACCAGTGAATCTCAACCTCCAGTACAAATGTTAAGAAGAAGAGGACGACCCCGAAAAACCTTGCTGATACCTCGTCGGGACGTTATTGGCATCAGAGGGGGAGACTGAAGCAGTCCACATTTATTTATTTACTTTTATTTTATATTTTACCAGAATTATTATCATTTCCTTATAAATTTAAAATAACCCAGCAAAACTTTGGTAATGCCAAGTACTCTGATAACTGGTTACCTTGTAACGACTACAACATACCATCCGAATAAATAATAATTTATTACAGAAGTACTTATTTGTAATTAAGATGGTAATTTAAACTCAATGGCCCCTGTTCAAATCCCACCAAGGGCAACAATTTTTTTTAGTTTTTTTTTTTATTAAAAGAGTCTTTTTAAATGATTTTTGAATTTTAAGAACTTAAATATTATCTTCTGTAAAAAAAATTAGTAAAACTAACTCACATTAATGAAAAAATACCATCATGAGTCAATTTTGATTATGTAGGGGATGTTGAATACCAAACACGATTCTAATTGGTCTTAACTTGGTAAGCCCAACTTATCTGGGTCATCCTTCATCTCAACTGTAGACACACACCTCCTCATGGTATCACCCGGGGAGATAGTTTAACACCCATTAATATTGTGAGTTAACATGTTCCGAGAGTTGTCCCATAGGATCGATAAAAATGGGTTAGGATTACGGGCTAGTAACCCTATCTTGAAAAAAAAAAATACAATGTATAGGATAAAATTAGAATTGAAATGTCCCACTACCTAAGACCAAGTAGAGGAACATTTTTCAAAGCTTGGCCTATAAAATTGGAGAATATTCACACAAGATCGAAATCCATGGAATTCTAAAATATGCTCGGACTTTGACCTTAACAGGTTGTAACATTTAAGTAAGTAAGAGTCAATCTTATGAAAAAACTTATACAAAAAAGAAGATTTAAATTGTGTAAGTTTTAAAATAATTTTAAAAAAGTTTTAAAAGAATTACAAAAAATCGTATAAAAATATTTTTCCAAAAATTACAACAAAGCAAAAAAAAGCAGGGAAAACCAAAGTTATTTTCACATGATTTTGGATCTAAAAATAAAAATTGTTTATATTAATTATAAGCTGCTAAGTTTTCAACATATGAAGTAGCTCAGTGGAAGAGTCTCTGCCTAGCAGTCGGAGGGTCTGGGTTCGAGCCCCCATGGGATCATAAAAAAAATGTTGTATTTCGTTTAAAAATATATGTTTTTAATAAAACAACAACAAAAAAGTTGTTGCTGTTGTTGTTGTTGCTTTCAAATTGCTTACCCAAGTCATTACTTTTCTGCAATTGGTAAGTACTTGACTCCAATGACATCCCCATGTTAATGTAATGACTTAAACAGCGAATGAGTGAGTAGTTCGTGTTCAATAGTTTAACTGTTTAACTCATTATTTGGTAATGAAAAGTTTTACTGGGAACATTTAAATTTAACGTTTTTTTTCAAAATACAACCCTATGTTAGTTTATAATGCAACACTGTAGATTTTTAAGACAATATTTGAATTAACGGTCATAGTTGTCAAATACTTATTTTTACAACCCTTATTTATGATCACATATACTACTAAAAGTTGCAACTATGTACATTAGAATTGATATAAATACCGCAGTAGTTCGTAAGGAAAATCAATTAGCTTTCTACTTCAGCGATGCCAATTCTACCACTTTTGTAGTAGATCTACTACTTTTAGGTATCTTTCTACACTCTACCACTTTTTAAGTAGAATCTACTACTTTTTTAAGTTTTTTCAAAATTGGGTTAAATCAATTTTTCGTTACCAAAAATGCAACATTGAACACCTGTTTCAAAAAAATATATATATTTTTTGTAACATGTTCTTCTTTTCAGATTTATGCCCCTGAGACCGCAGCGAATTGTATTAGGAATGGAAGCTTTTAAGAAATATAACATTTAATTTCTCTCTAGAAGAAAATATACATACGTGTTGAAAATTTCTGGCATCATGTTTCTAGAATAATAAAGGTGACAACGAACAAATGTTCATTTTGATACAAAAGTTGCTTGTGCTTCCACATATTATTGCTATTTCGGTAGTTAATTTACTTAAAAATTCTAATAGGAATAAACTTTCTACTAACTCTCTTCAGGGAGTGTAAAAGCTTTTAAAAGCTCTTGTTTATAAGCTCTTGTTTTATAACATAGAATAAATAAATACCTAGAAAGTCAACGAAACGTCAAAGTACACCTGGGACCTGTCAATAGTACGGATCAGTAATAGTGTATTGGTAAGCCTAAAAAGAGCTTTTACTTTTCTTAATGAATACAAACAGTTGCACAAAAAAGTATGATATGATGGGACGAAAATTTTCTTCAAGATTTTCTCCGTAATTTTAAGAAATTTTCTTGAGAAATCCATATTTTTAGGTATAGAATGAGTTTTACTTGATTTTAGGATAATTAAAATCTATAAACAATTTTTTATTCTAAATTTCATTATTTTTTTTAATACCAAAAATTGCAGCCCTACTTGTTCAATACAAATTAAGCAAAAACAAAAAAAAAGAATGTCGAAAGAAAACAAAATAAAAAATTTTCAGTTTGTAAAAAATAAAAAGTGTTTCGACATCAAAATAATGTTAAAATATTAAAAAAAAAATAACATTTTATGTGTGCAATTTAGAACAGTGCGTTTCATTCAAAATAACGCGTAATTTTTCAAACAAAATTTTGAGTACAAAAAGCTTTTCTGTTTGTCAAAAAAGCTTTCATTTCGTGTACGTGTGATTTAGTAGAATACTAAATTTTAGTGGATCAGCTGACGACCTTCTATATATTCTTCTATGTTTTATAAGCTCTTGTTTATTTTTCAAATTGCATTTAATATGTATGTTAATATTAATTGATACATACTCAAAACTATTTATTAAACAAAACATTGAATAAAAGCGTAAATATTCTAATTTAACAATTCTTTGAAAGCTTGAATAATAAAAATGCTAGATCTACTACTTTTTGAAAATAAATTTTGTGAAATCTACTGCTTTTTAATGTCGAATCTCCCACAAAGTAAAATTTTTGGTTGGCATCACTGTTCTACTTCCAACTAGTGAACATCTTTGTCTAGACAAATAAGTAGTACCAGACGGGTCACTTATAAATTGGATAGAAAACCTAATAAAGTTTTTTTAAATAAATAAAACCGAAAGTGTTTTATTTTAATACATGTACAATCTTCGGAATAAGATTGTTTCAAAATATATTTTTTTAAATTTTGTTCAACAAAAATTTAAGATATGCTTATTTTGTGAAAATTTAGCCAAAAATAAGTAAAACTTAGCCATGTTATACTTAAAATTGTCATGTTATGCTGATGGAGTAGCTTTAAGTCTCTAGTTGTATCTTATGTAGCTACTCTCCAGATAATTCTAGAGGCAGGTTAAGTTTAAACTTTGTGTGACAGATATTGGCTTATCGTTTATTGGAATAGATACACTTTAAGACAGAAATGGGATAAATCGGCACTTTTAGATAGTTAAGGAGAAAGATATGTATGTATGTTATGGTTTTTAAATGAAGAAAACTTTGGACATTGAGTCCAACTGTTGCTTGCTTTTAAATGGGTCTTATCAAATTAATTAGATGATTCTTAAAATCATCATGGTTAGAAGACCTGCAAATGTTTTATTACACAAAATAACAAAAAAAAATATTTTTTTCCTTAATTTAAATAAATCTTTTGACATAAAATAAGCAAAATAAAAAGTATTACCAAGTTTATAATGCTAAGTAGCAATACCATTTTATTCGAAATCTTTATAGATATATATATAAACTTCGAAAAAACACAGCTAATATTTCATTTAATAATTTTAAATAGAACTTTTTCAATCCTGTTTTAAATTAATTTATTTATTTAAATACTTACATAGATCAATTAGTCTATACCTTAACTAACAACTATTTGGTAACTTTACGGTAGCAAAATTATGAACGGAAAGAATAGGGTGGGTGTTTAACATGCGGAGATGATATCAGGACGATGACAATAATGACGATGGAGAGATGACGATAGTGACGGCGCACAGTGGGATGATTTAAAAATGGAATGAAAATAAGTCCGTAACTTCTAAACCGTTGGGCGGATTTATGTGGATATAGCAGAAGTGTTGGAGAGCTTAAGTTTCGAATCTGGAAAGCCTAGATTTTACAATCGACTCCCAAAGTAGGGCACCTCAGACCCATAAATCACTTAAAACGATATATAATTGTCATTTCCTAACCGATTTGAAAAATCATACTAACAAATATATAGTATACATCTGTGGCTTGGTGCTAAAAGGGCCAATGTCAGTTTTCGGATGTTTTGAGTTATTCATTGCATTAGGTCCCTCTTTTTACTCTCTTTTATTTTGTTCCAACAGCCAATCTTTAGCTCATTCCAGAACAGCTTCAATGCCACTCTAAAATTGTTAGTGCTAAAAGGGTCAATGCTGACACTGGCCCCTTTATTACATACAAATTTGTTTTATTTTGAAATAAAATCTAAATGCTAAAAGGGCCAATGTGAACAATACATTTCACATTTTTTTTTTAGCAATTTTATACCATATGTTATTAGATATATATGTTATAAGTTATTAGATATATACATATATCCTCTAAATTCAATAATATTTGTAGTAACATAACAAACAGTTGCTGAATAAGATTGTTTTTTTTTTTTTTTTTGTCAATATTTCCTTGTAAAAGGACCAACGTCACAGAAAAAAATATAAAATGTAAAAATTAGTTAGTGCTAAAAGGGCCAAAGTCATATTTTTTTCTTAATTTGGATCTTTTTCAAAGGATCATTATACATGTCTAACCCAAATTTTATGAGCGAAACTTGGAAATTATCTGAGCTGCAAGGAAAACAATATCTTATAAAAATTTTATTTCTAACTTTCTCAAAACTAGTTTTTATGACAGATATATAGGTCAAGATCTACAAAAATGTTTTTAATGTTTTTAATTTATTTAGAGCTTGACATACACCAGCCTTTAATTTAAATTACTAAAACATAACATTTTGGAGCAGCCGCACTGTACTTTGATTTCATAGAACGAAGGGACAATAATAGAAGGAGTTGTTGCACAAAGATAAAATTTGGCATATAGCTCTATGTGAGTTTAATTGACAAAAAAGTACTTTTAGGAATTTTTTTTTTTTAATATTTATTAAAATGCACAGTTCTTATTAGATTTACATCCAGTGTTCGTGTGTCAATTTTCATGTCATTCTAAGTAAGGACTTACATACCTGCCATATATACTTTTTCAAAGTTTTTAATAATTTTTTTTTATACCCTTCACCAATAGGTGAAAAGGTATTATAAGTTTGTGATTCCGTTTTTAATTTATTAGTGATCGTAGACCCCATAAAAATTATACCGATCGACTCAGAATCGGGGGGAGAATCGATTAAGCGATGTCCGTCTGTCTGTCCGTCCGTCTGTCTGTTGAAATCAAGTTTCTGAAGCCCCTAGAGGATGGACCTACATAAATTATATATCAGATTTTAGAAAATTCTCCCGCAATGAACGCTATTAAATTTCATTAAAATCGGTTTATAAACACCGAAAATATCGAAAAATACCAAAAATTAGACGAAAATTTAAAAATTTTTGATTGAAACACACTTTTAAATAACAAGAGAAAAAAGATACTCCTGTATGAATACTACTGAATGAATACATACTACTATCAAAAGAAGCCAGTAGTCTGCTGAGCAGCCAAGTCATATAGTTGAATTATATTTGTTGTTATATTCTTATATTATATTTTTTTTAATTATAATTTTCGATTTATATAAAGAAACAATTTTTTAATACACTTTTCTAAATCACTTTTCTTAACCACTTTTCTTTAACATTAAACAGCATCAAAAATGTTGGCGTTAATAAACAACAATTTATTTGTTTATTAATAACAGCTGATTGAAACAGCTGACTTTAAACGTCAACAGAAATCGTTAAAGTGTTAGTGAATAGTAGTGTGGTTAATTTAGTTGTTTAATAATTTTGAAGAAACAATTGTGGTTAAAAAAGCGTAGTGAATCGCACTACTGGTGTACATGTGATAATATATATATAAAATCTTATCAAAATCGGTCCATAAACAACTGAGATATCGCCAAAACATTAAATTTGATGTGTCGCAAATTGCACAAAGTACGCATTAGAGAATGTTTGTTGAAAAAATGAAATGCAGAAATAGTAAAAACCATCCTCCTTTGGCATGGACATACATAAATTTTATATCAGATTTTAAGAAATTCCCCCGCCAAGCACGTTACTAAATTTTATCAAAAGCAGTCCATAAATGACTGAGATATCGCTAAAAAAAAGTACGTGTCCAAGAAATTTTGTTTACATTTTGTAAGTATTGTTTCAGCGATATCTCACGTGTTTATGGACCGACTGTGATGAAATTTGACAGCGTTAGGAGGATTTCCTAAAATCTGATATATAAACTCTACAAATCTAATCATGAATACCATTCAAATTGTACTGATCGACTCAGAATCGACAGGAGAATCGATTTCGCTACGTCCGTCCGTCTGTCTGTTTGTCCTTTTTTCTGTTGTAGTCAAGTTTTTTGAGCTCCTGTTTTGTCGATATCTCAGATGTTTATTTTGATGAAATTTAATAGCGTTCTTCGCAAGGGATTACATAAATTCTGGTATATTGGGTAATTTATGGTAGATATAATTTAGTGTTTAAGCGATATTTCAGGTGTTTTGATAGACAATGATGAAATTCAGGGTGGGCCGATAAATAAATAGTATACCTTCCAGGAGCTCCACAAATCTGATTTTATCAGACAGACAAGCATTTATCTTAATTTTGTGTCCGACTTTTGAACATTATTATAATATTTGAGAATGTATTATATATCAAGTTGTAGGCAATCTTCCTAGGAAGTACAAAAAATGCAGCTAAGTACATGATATGCGTTCAAAACCTACATTTGTATGTATATATCTCACATATCAACGAAAAATTAATTTTATTAGTTGCAATTGGGAGAAATACGTTCACATTTGACAATTGCTCCCGTATAACTTCGCCTAAGGCAATCTCTTAGTTGCTAATAAATGACAAATTATAATAGATACGAATATGACATTTACTATAAAGACGTTGCACAATATCGTTATTTAGCGCGATAGCGCCTAAAGCAAACTTTCTTTCTTCAATATTTAACAAAAGTATTTCTGATCTCTTGAAAGTTCGGTATTGAAAATGGGCGAACTCGGTGCACATTTAGTGAAATCTCCTATACAACCCCGGTCGGGATTCACTTTAATGCTGATAAATTAAATTACATTAAAATTGCACAAAGAACTAAAGCAAAACTTTCCACAGATCCATCGGACAGATCGGAGGAAAATAAATCCCAAATATTATTGATCTAGATGATGACGCCACCGAAAAGCTTTTCGTTTTCCGACTCTTAATTTTAAAGACTCTTTGCATCAGCGATGCCAACTCTACCACTTTTGTAGTAGATCTACTACTTTTGGGTATCTTTCTACACTCTACCACTTTTTAAGTAGAATCTACTACTTTTTAAGTTTTTTCAAAATTATATTAAATCAATTTTTCGTTATCAAAAATGCAACATTGAACACCTGTTTCAAAAAAAGATATTTATTTTTTGTTACATGTTCTTCGTTTTAGATTTATGCCCCTAAGACCGCAGCGAATTGTATTACTAATGGAAATATAACATTTCATTTCTCTCTAGAAGAAAATATACATACGTGTTGAATATTTCAGGCATCATGTTTGTTTACGTCTAATAATAAATACCCAATCCCAAATGCTTACAACCCTGAGTTTGCGAAGAGAAGCCTGGAATTGTTTCAATTCCTAGATATCTGTTCGCTCTCATCTACTGTTTAAGTTCTACTTTAAGTTTCGTTAAGTAAGGTAATAATGTCAAAAAAAAAAAAAAAGAAAAGAAGTCATTCTATCGAAAACCCTTCAAGGAAAAGGTTCGTAAAATATTAATAAACCCCACAAAAAAACACCCACTAACCCCCGCATTTATTATTTTTTAATAATTGGAAAATTCCCTATATTCGGTACCCTACACCCCAACAATGTTTCTAGAATAATAAAGGTGACAACGAACAAATGTTCCCTTTGACACAAAAATTGTTTGTGCTTCCACATAGTAGTGCCAATGTTAAAAGGCTATTTCGGCAGTTAATTTACTTAAAAATTCTAATATTAATGAACTTTTGCTAACACTCTTCAGGAAGTGTAAATGCTTACACCAACAGATGAACATTTTAAATTTTTTAGTAAAACCATCCTATTATTTTAAGGATTCTAATAAAAAATTATCTTTTATAAGCTCTTGCTTATTTTTATATTTTTTATATTTATTGAAACATATTCAACACTATTTTTTACACAAAACATTGAATAAAAGCGTAAATATTCTAACTTTAAAATTCTTCAAAAGCTTAAATAATGAAAGTGGTAGATCTACCACTTTTAGAAAACGCGGACCGGGTCAGCTAGTTATCAATAAATTCTTATGATTTTGTACTTTAATTTTGAAACACCATTGGTGAAGGGTATCCAAGATTCGACAAAGCCGAATATACCACTCTTACTTGTTTTTAATTAATATTATTTTTTATGATTATTATTATCGCATTTCTGTAAATAATTAAGCGAAATTACTGAAGTTATGTATTTTTAAATAAATATGTTCTTATATTATATCACCCAATAAAGATTGAAAAAATATATAAATATACTTAAATCGCACTTTTTATCCTTTTTTGAAATAATAATTATGTTCTTCAGTTCATTTTCACTTATTAATAACTTATTAATTTAAAACAACCTACTTTCAGTAGTACAAAGATAACGAAATCGTACTCCCCAAAAGGGTAATTATTTTTATACCATCTTAAAGACAAAGGACTAAGGTCTTAAAAAACATACAAATGTTATAATCGATTAACACACTTTTTTAAAAATCGAAATCAAACACGTGCAATTTTTAAACTTTTTTTTTAAATAATAAGCTCGAGTTCTGATAATAACAAATTGACATCACTTATATTTAAAACAAAAAAATATATAGCTTATATTTGGAACGCCCTATTTTCTAAGTTTCTGACATATGACATTTAATGCAATTCTATCTTGAAAGATATAGAGAAAAAGGGTATATATTTTTATCTTAATTGATAATACAGGGACTATGACTTTTTGCTGGCGAAAACTTATAAAAATTAATTTACTCACTTTTTAGAAATTATCCATTGAAATAAAAAAACTTTTATTTGATAACAAATTTTTTCATATATTTTCAAAGCAGTTTCAGGAATAATGAACTAATTTTTATATTAGTTCTAATTGCAGAAGCTGTTGTTAGTAACACACAAAAAATTATTAATATCTTTTAAAAACAAATTTTTATAGAATTTTTCATAAATTTCCAAAATATAAATAGAAGTTTCTACATAAACTATGTCAAATGTTTTCTTAATTTATCGACCTCTACCGAAAAATATAGTTGCATTGAAATGAGTTTTTTCTACCGAATATATAATTTAGTAGTGAACATAAAAATATAGGTTTCATTGACATGGGCGACATTTTATTTCTGTCTATAGAACAAAGTGAGCCGGTAACCAAGGAAAGGATTTTTCTTGTATAAATTATTAAAATTCTTCTTATAATTTTAACTACTAAATAAATTATAAATTTACTAAACTAACTGGGTTTTGTATACCTATGGTACATGAAATGACTAAAAACAACACCTAGCTACCTTCGGGTCGTTTTGCTCTGCATTGAAGAAAACATAACCCCAAATAGGGATTGTGCAAGATTGGCAAACTGATAAGTGTTCAGTTTAAGAGGTGTGTAAAAAACACCCAGACAAAATAATCTATATCTAACAAAAAATGTTCACGTCTGTTTGTATGTTGTATGTTGGCAAGGATCTCCGACAGTGTGGTATGGTGTGACCGGTGATTAAGATAGGCTAGGTTTTTTTCTGAAATCTCAAGTGGGGGTGACCCCTCCCATATAACTCATATATTAAAAATGACAAATATAGGAGACCGAGAAGCCCGATTTTTTCTGAAAATTTGATAGTATGTTAAGGTGTGGCCGATTGATAAAATAAGCCAGATTTTTTTGAAATTTCAAGTGGGCGTGACCCCTCCCATATAAGTCATATATTGAAAATGAGAAATATATACAGTGCGGACCGATTTTTCTGAAATTTTGACAGTATGGTAAGGTGTGACCGGTCGTAAAAATAGGCTAAGTTTTTTTTTTAAATCTCAAGTGGGCGTGCCCCTCACATAAGTAAAATATTTAAAATGACAAATATGGATGACCCTGCGGACCGATTTTTCTAAAATTTTGACAGTATGGTAAGGTGTGACCGGTGGTTAAAATAGGAAAGGTTTTTTCAGAAATCTTAAGTGGGCGTGGCCCCTCCCATATAACTCATATATTAACAAGTCAGAGTGCTATGTTCGGCTATGCCGAACCTTAAATATCCTTCACCAATGGTGTTACAAAAGTAATGTTCGGCTATGCCGAACCTTAAATATCCTTCAACAATGGTTTTACAAAAGTAATGCACAGAGTGGAATTACATGTATGTATGTTTCTGAAGACGGATTTAGGTGAATCCTACAAAAAAATACTAATATATGTAGGTATATTGATTTTCTAATCTGAAAAAGTTTCAAATCTCGATAATTAACACGCCTTTTAAATGTATGCATGTCCTTATACATTTAATTTTTAGGCGATATATGAATAACACTTTAAGTAGTGAATAACCTTGTTTTATATTGGGTCTAAAACAGGGATGTCAGCGTCATACACAATTGTGGAAACCAAACTCTCATGTACACTTACGCTCTTTTATTTTGCAAGCGTAAAATATGATTTTTTACTGAGAAACACTCTCATTCAGCGGGAAATATCGCAAGGCCTGTTTTGAGGCCTCTAAATTGAAATAATATATTTATATCAATAAATATACAATAAATATAAAAAGGCTGGTTAAAATTAGCTGGAGCCCTTGTATGTAGTAGGTGCATCTTTTCGAAAATTTCTTAATGTAGGCTTTTTGCAAAAATTGTTTCTTTTTGTATTTAAACTATCCAAATGTTCAGGTAAAAACTGGAGAAATATTTTTAAATTAAATATCTGTTTTTTTTTTTTTGCATAAAATTAGCTGAGAGCCAATTTATGTATATTGACTGTATTTGTCTATTGCAAAGTTTAAATTATATTTATTTATCATTTAGACAATAACGGTAAAATAAAATTTATTAAATAATCGTGAAGACTACGATGTTTCTACAAGCAATTTGTCCCGTTTGCAATGAAAGAGTTCATAGTAATCTCACCTACACAATCATAATTGACACCACTGGTCTAAAACATTTTGGAGGTAGATTGAAATACAAACAATTTCAGAAATTAGCGGACCTATTTAGATTAGACTTTTGTCAACAACACTTACGTAATTTATGAATAAAAGCCATCATAATGTTCAAAAGTCACTTATTTAACACATATTTTGGTATGCTGAAATCAAGTTTGATGAGCTTCTAGATGCCATACCGACATAACTTATATGTATAGGCATTAGATGTTAATGGTGTTCTAAGAAGTACACTATTAAATTGCAACATATAGTTCTACTTACAACTGAGATATAGCCAAAACTCGAAATTCGATGCTTAATTTATACCGATGGACTCAGGATCGGGAGGAGAATCGATTAAGTAATGTCAGTCTGTCTGTTCGTCCGTCTGTTGAAATCAAGTTTCTGAAGCCCCGAAAATTTTTGATTGAAAAATACTTTTAAATAACAAGAGAAAAAGGATACTCATGGTGTATAAGAGATAATATATTATATATCAGATTATAGGAAATGGTTCCCCAAAGCACTATGTAAAATTCTATCAAAATCGGTCCATAAACAACTGATATATCGCCAAAACCCTAAGTTTGATGTACCGCAAATTGCCCAAAGTACGCATTAGAGAAAGCGTGAAATGCAGAAATAGGAAAAACCATCCTCCTTTAGCTCCTTTAGATCTTAGGAAATTCCCCCGTCAAGCACGTTATTAAATTTTATCAAAAGCGGTTCAATAACAACTGAGATATCGCCAAAACACTACTTTTGATGTGCAGCAAATTGCAAAGTACGTGTCTAAGAAATTTTGTTTACATTTTGTTAGTATTATTTCAGCGATATCTCATGTGTTTATGGACCGATTGTGATGAAATTGGGAGGATTTCCTAAAATCTGATATATAAACTCCTCAAACCTGATTAAGAATACCATTCAATTTGTACCGATCGACTAAGGGTCGGCAGGAGATTCGATTTCGCGACGTCCGTCTGTCTACCTGTGTGTCCGTTCGTCTGTCTGTCTACCTGTCTGTCCGTTTGTCTGTTGTAGTCAAGTTTTTGGAACTCCTGTTTTGTCGAAATCTCAGATGTTTATTTTGATGAAATTTAATAGCGTTCTTTGGTAACTAACGTGTTCTTTAAGCAATATTTAAGATTTTTTTTTAACATAAGACCGTAAATCTTCAGTAACTTTTCCGTTAAAGCTGATATCCAACCATTCAAAAGCTATATATTTCACGTATGTATCTAAAACTAACGGTCTTATGCTAAAAAATCTTAAATATTGCTTAAAGAACACGTTAGTTACCAAATACTTTAAGGCTAACAAACGATTGTTAAAAAATAGTATCCAAAAACACTTCTTTAACTAATGAATACGTCAAGTCAATTTTACATGTTAATGCTGGCAACATCGTCATTCTTTCTTGTCTCTTTATAGTTAAATACACAAAACAACGAATTAATTATTCATTGTTTTCTCCGGGTAGTCGAATTTCTAAATAATGTTTTGTATGTTTTTAATATAAAATAACATTTTTCTTCTTTTCTTACTGTAAAATTACGTTTATGTTATATAAAAGCATAAATTAAACACATTTATAATACAGTAAAATAATAAATAGACTAATTTTTACTAAGGGTTTAAACCGATTATTTAAAAATCGAATACTTTTAACTCATGTTGAATATATATACATCACTATAATGTTTTTTGTAAATTTCATTGACCGATGTCTGTTTTTTGTTGAAAACACAAATTTTTTGTTAAAAATTACTATTTGTATTATCAATTTCTTTGAAATACATATGTAAAATAGAGTATGAAATATAATGGAAATTAGATTTTATGAATTAACCACCACCTGAAACCTTTTATATGATAAAAAAAATAGCAAATTACAAAAAATATGATAGCGAAATTTAGCAAAAACATTATTTTTATTACATACATAAGTCTGAAAACTTGTAACGGAGACTTTTAATTTAAGTTATTTTATTTTGTTAATTATTACTTGTTTTAAAAAATACTTGTTTTTGTTTTTTTAGGCCAGGTTGTTAAGGTTTAACCGATTGATAAAATAAGCCAGATTTTTTTGAAATTTCAAGTGGGCGTGACCCCTCCCATATAAGTCATATATTGAAAATGAGAAATATATACAGTGCGGACCGATTTTTCTGAAATTTTGACAGTATGGTAAGGTGTGACCGGTCGTAAAAATAGGCTAAGTTTTTTTTTTAAATCTCAAGTGGGCGTGACCCCTCACATAAGTAAAATATTTAAAATGACAAATATGGATGACCCTGCGGACCGATTTTTCTAAAATTTTGACAGTATGGTAAGGTGTGACCGGTGGTTAAAATAGGAAAGGTTTTTTCAGAAATCTTAAGTGGGCGTGGCCCCTCCCATATAACTCATATATTAACAAGTCAGAGTGCTATGTTCGGCTATGCCGAACCTTAAATATCCTTCACCAATGGTGTTACAAAAGTAATGTTCGGCTATGCCGAACCTTAAATATCCTTCAACAATGGTGTTACAAAAGTAATGCACAGAGTGGAATTACATGTATGTATGTTTCTGAAGACGGATTAAGGTGAATCCTACAAAAAAAAACTAATATATGTAGGTATATTGATTTTCTAATCTGAAAAAGTTTCAAATCTCGATAATTAACACGCCTTTTAAATGTATGCATGTCCTTATACATTTAATTTTTAGGCGATATATAAATAACACTTTAAGTAGTGAATAACCTTGTTTTATATTGGGTCTAAAACAGGGATGTCAGCGTCATACACAATTGTGGAAACCAAACTCTCATGTACACTTACGCTCTTTTATTCAGCGGGAAATATCGCAAGGCCTGTTTTGAGGCCTCTAAATTGAAATAATATATTTATATCAATAAATATACAATAAATATAAAAAGGCTGGTTAAAATTAGCTGGAGCCCTTGTATGTAGTAGGTGCATCTTTTCGAAAATTTCTTAATGTAGGCTTTTTGCAAAAATTGTTTCTTTTTGTATTTAAACTATCCAAATGTTCAGGTAAAAACTGGAGAAATATTTTTAAATTAAATATCTGTTTTTTTTGCATAAAATTTGCTGAGAGCCAATTTATGTATATTGACTGTATTTGTCTATTGCAAAGTTTAAATTATATTTATTTATCATTTAGACAATAACGGTAAAGTAAAATTTATTAAATAATCGTGAAGACTACGATGTTTCTACAAGCAATTTGTCCCGTTTGGAATGAAAGAGTCCATAGTAATCTCACCTACACAATCATAATTGACACCACTGGTCTAAAACATTTTGGAGGTAGATTGAAATACAAACAATTTCAGAAATTAGCGGACCTATTTAGATTAGACTTTTGTCAACAACACTTACGTAATTTATGAATAAAAGCCATCATAATGTTCAAAAGTCACTTATTTAACACATATTTTGGTATGCTGAAATCAAGTTTGATGAGCTTCTAGATGCCATACCGACATAACTTATATGTATAGGCATTAGATGTTAATGGTGTTCTAAGAAGTACACTATTAAATCGCAACATATAGTTCTACTTACAACTGAGATATAGCCAAAACTCGAAATTCGATGCTTAATTTATACCGATGGACTCAGGATCGGGAGGAGAATCGATTAAGTAATGTCAGTCTGTCTGTTCGTCCGTCTGTTGAAATCAAGTTTCTGAAGCCCCGAAAATTTTTGATTGAAAAATACTTTTAAATAACAAGAGAAAAAGGATACTCATGGTGTATAAGAGATAATATATTATATATCAGATTATAGGAAATGGTTCCCCAAAGCACTATGTAAAATTCTATCAAAATCGGTCCATAAACAACTGATATATCGCCAAAACCCTAAGTTTGATGTACCGCAAATTGCCCAAAGTACGCATTAGAGAAAGCGTGAAATGCAGAAATAGGAAAAACCATCCTCCTTTAGCTCCTTTAGATCTTAGGAAATTCCCCCGTCAAGCACGTTATTAAATTTTATCAAAAGCGGTTCAATAACAACTGAGATATCGCCAAAACACTACTTTTGATGTGCAGCAAATTGCAAAGTACGTGTCTAAGAAATTTTGTTTACATTTTGTTAGTATTATTTCAGCGATATCTCATGTGTTTATGGACCGATTGTGATGAAATTGGGAGGATTTCCTAAAATCTGATATATAAACTCCTCAAACCTGATTAAGAATACCATTCAATTTGTACCGATCGACTAAGGGTCGGCAGGAGATTCGATTTCGCGACGTCCGTCTGTCTACCTGTGTGTCCGTTCGTCTGTCTGTCTACCTGTCTGTCCGTTTGTCTGTTGTAGTCAAGTTTTTGGAACTCCTGTTTTGTCGAAATCTCAGATGTTTATTTTGATGAAATTTAATAGCGTTCTTTGGTAACTAACGTGTTCTTTAAGCAATATTTAAGATTTTTTTTAACATAAGACCGTAAATCTTCAGTAACTTTTCTGTTAAAGCTGATATCCAACCATTCAAAAGCTATATATTTCACGTATGTATCTAAAACTAACGGTCTTATGCTAAAAAATCTTAAATATTGCTTAAAGAACACGTTAGTTACCAAATACTTTAAGGCTAACAAACGATTGTTAAAAAATAGTATCCAAAAACACTTCTTTAACTAATGAATACGTCAAGTCAATTTTACATGTTAATGCTGGCAACATCGTCATTCTTTCTTGTCTCTTTATAGTTAAATACACAAAACAACGAATTAATTATTCATTGTTTTCTCCGGGTAGTCGAATTTCTAAATAATGTTTTGTATGTTTTTAATATAAAATAACATTTTTCTTCTTTTCTTACTGTAAAATTACGTTTATGTTATATAAAAGCATAAATTAAACACATTTATAATACAGTAAAATAATAAATAGACTAATTTTTACTAAGGGTTTAAACCGATTATTTAAAAATCGAATACTTTTAACTCATGTTGAATATATATACATCACTATAATGTTTTTTGTAAATTTCATTGACCGATGTCTGTTTTTTGTTGAAAACACAAATTTTTTGTTAAAAAATACTATTTGTATTATCAATTTCTTTGAAATACATATGTAAAATAGAGTATGAAATATAATGGAAATTAGATTTTATGAATTAACCACCACCTGAAACCTTTTATATGATAAAAAAAATAGCAAATTACAAAAAATATGATAGCGAAATTTAGCAAAAACATTATTTTTATTACATACATAAGTCTGAAAACTTGTAACGGAGACTTTTAATTTAAGTTATTTTATTTTGTTAATTATTACTTGTTTTAAAAAATACTTGTTTTTGTTTTTTTAGGCCAGGTTGTTAAGGTTTAACCGATTGATAAAATAAGCCAGATTTTTTTGAAATTTCAAGTGGGCGTGACCCCTCCCATATAAGTCATATATTGAAAATGAGAAATATATACAGTGCGGACCGATTTTTCTGAAATTTTGACAGTATGGTAAGGTGTGACCGGTCGTAAAAATAGGCTAAGTTTTTTTTTTAAATCTCAAGTGGGCGTGACCCCTCACATAAGTAAAATATTTAAAATGACAAATATGGATGACCCTGCGGACCGATTTTTCTAAAATTTTGACAGTATGGTAAGGTGTGACCGGTGGTTAAAATAGGAAAGGTTTTTTCAGAAATCTTAAGTGGGCGTGGCCCCTCCCATATAACTCATATATTAACAAGTCAGAGTGCTATGTTCGGCTATGCCGAACCTTAAATATCCTTCACCAATGGTGTTACAAAAGTAATGTTCGGCTATGCCGAACCTTAAATATCCTTCAACAATGGTGTTACAAAAGTAATGCACAGAGTGGAATTACATGTATGTATGTTTCTGAAGACGGATTTAGGTGAATCCTACAAAAAAAAAAAAACTAATATATATAGGTATATTGATTTTCTAATCTGAAAAAGTTTCAAATCTCGATAATTAACACGCCTTTTAAATGTATGCATGTCCTTATACATTTAATTTTTAGGCGATATATGAATAACACTTTAAGTAGTGAATAACCTTGTTTTATATTGGGTCTTAAACAGGGATGTCAGCGTCATACACAATTGTGGAAACCAAACTCTCATGTACACTTACGCTCTTTTATTTTGCAAGCGTAAAATATGATTTTTTACTGAGAAACACTCTCATTCAGCTGGAAATATCGCAAGGCCTGTTTTGAGGCCTCTAAATTGAAATAATATATTTATATCAATAAATATACAATAAATATAAAAAGGCTGGTTAAAATTAGCTGGAGCCCTTGTATGTAGTAGGTGCATCTTTTCGAAAATTTCTTAATGTAGGCTTTTTGCAAAAATTGTTTCTTTTTGTATTTAAACTATCCAAATGTTCAGGTAAAAACTGGAGAAATATTTTTAAATTAAATATCTGTTTTTTTTTTTGCATAAAATTTGCTGAGAGCCAATTTATGTATATTGACTGTATTTGTCTATTGCAAAGTTTAAATTATATTTATTTATCATTTAGACAATAACGGTAAAGTAAAATTTATTAAATAATCGTGAAGACTACGATGTTTCTACAAGCAATTTGTCCCGTTTGGAATGAAAGAGTCCATAGTAATCTCACCTACACAATCATAATTGACACCACTGGTCTAAAACATTTTGGAGGTAGATTGAAATACAAACAATTTCAGAAATTAGCGGACCTATTTAGATTAGACTTTTGTCAACAACACTTACGTAATTTATGAATAAAAGCCATCATAATGTTCAAAAGTCACTTATTTAACACATATTTTGGTATGCTGAAATCAAGTTTGATGAGCTTCTAGATGCCATACCGACATAACTTATATGTATAGGCATTAGATGTTAATGGTGTTCTAAGAAGTACACTATTAAATCGCAACATATAGTTCTACTTACAACTGAGATATAGCCAAAACTCGAAATTCGATGCTTAATTTATACCGATGGACTCAGGATCGGGAGGAGAATCGATTAAGTAATGTCAGTCTGTCTGTTCGTCCGTCTGTTGAAATCAAGTTTCTGAAGCCCCGAAAATTTTTGATTGAAAAATACTTTTAAATAACAAGAGAAAAAGGATACTCATGGTGTATAAGAGATAATATATTATATATCAGATTATAGGAAATGGTTCCCCAAAGCACTATGTAAAATTCTATCAAAATCGGTCCATAAACAACTGATATATCGCCAAAACCCTAAGTTTGATGTACCGCAAATTGCCCAAAGTACGCATTAGAGAAAGCGTGAAATGCAGAAATAGGAAAAACCATCCTCCTTTAGCTCCTTTAGATCTTAGGAAATTCCCCCGTCAAGCACGTTATTAAATTTTATCAAAAGCGGTTCAATAACAACTGAGATATCGCCAAAACACTACTTTTGATGTGCAGCAAATTGCAAAGTACGTGTCTAAGAAATTTTGTTTACATTTTGTTAGTATTATTTCAGCGATATCTCATGTGTTTATGGACCGATTGTGATGAAATTGGGAGGATTTCCTAAAATCTGATATATAAACTCCTCAAACCTAATTAAGAATACCATTCAATTTGTACCGATCGACTAAGGGTCGGCAGGAGATTCGATTTCGCGACGTCCGTCTGTCTACCTGTGTGTCCGTTCGTCTGTCTGTCTACCTGTCTGTCCGTTTGTCTGTTGTAGTCAAGTTTTTGGAACTCCTGTTTTGTCGAAATCTCAGATGTTTATTTTGATGAAATTTAATAGCGTTCTTTGGCAACTAACGTGTTCTTTAAGCAATATTTAAGATTTTTTTTAACATAAGACCGTAAATCTTCAGTAACTTTTCCGTTAAAGCTGATATCCAACCATTCAAAAGCTATATATTTCACGTATGTATCTAAAACTAACGGTCTTATGCTAAAAAATCTTAAATATTGCTTAAAGAACACGTTAGTTACCAAATACTTTAAGGCTAACAAACGATTGTTAAAAAATAGTATCCAAAAACACTTCTTTAACTAATGAATACGTCAAGTCAATTTTACATGTTAATGCTGGCAACATCGTCATTCTTTCTTGTCTCTTTATAGTTAAATACACAAAACAACGAATTAATTATTCATTGTTTTCTCCGGGTAGTCGAATTTCTAAATAATGTTTTGTATGTTTTTAATATAAAATAACATTTTTCTTCTTTTCTTACTGTAAAATTACGTTTATGTTATATAAAAGCATAAATTAAACACATTTATAATACAGTAAAATAATAAATAGACTAATTTTTACTAAGGGTTTAAACCGATTATTTAAAAATCGAATACTTTTAACTCATGTTGAATATATATACATCACTATAATGTTTTTTGTAAATTTCATTGACCGATGTCTGTTTTTTGTTGAAAACACAAATTTTTTGTTAAAAAATACTATTTGTATTATCAATTTCTTTGAAATACATATGTAAAATAGAGTATGAAATATAATGGAAATTAGATTTTATGAATTAACCACCACCTGAAACCTTTTATATGATAAAAAAAATAGCAAATTACAAAAAATATGATAGCGAAATTTAGCAAAAACATTATTTTTATTACATACATAAGTCTGAAAACTTGTAACGGAGACTTTTAATTTAAGTTATTTTATTTTGTTAATTATTACTTGTTTTAAAAAATACTTGTTTTTGTTTTTTTAGGCCAGGTTGTTAAGGTTTAACCGATTGATAAATAAGCCAGATTTTTTTGAAATTTCAAGTGGGCGTGACCCCTCCCATATAAGTCATATATTGAAAATGAGAAATATATACAGTGCGGACCGATTTTTCTGAAATTTTGACAGTATGGTAAGGTGTGACCGGTCGTAAAAATAGGCTAAGTTTTTTTTTTAAATCTCAAGTGGGCGTGACCCCTCACATAAGTAAAATATTTAAAATGACAAATATAGATGACCCTGCGGACCGATTTTTCTAAAATTTTGACAGTATGGTAAGGTGTGACCGGTGGTTAAAATAGGAAAGGTTTTTTCAGAAATCTTAAGTGGGCGTGGCCCCTCCCATATAACTCATATATTAACAAGTCAGAGTGCTATGTTCGGCTATGCCGAACCTTAAATATCCTTCACCAATGGTGTTACAAAAGTAATGTTCGGCTATGCCGAACCTTAAATATCCTTCAACAATGGTGTTACAAAAGTAATGCACAGAGTGGAATTACATGTATGTATGTTTCTGAAGACGGATTTAGGTGAATCCTACAAAAAAAAAACTAATATATGTAGGTATATTGATTTTCTAATCTGAAAAAGTTTCAAATCTCGATAATTAACACGCCTTTTAAATGTATGCATGTCCTTATACATTTAATTTTTAGGCGATATATGAATAACACTTTAAGTAGTGAATAACCTTGTTTTATATTGGGTCTAAAACAGGGATGTCAGCGTCATACACAATTGTGGAAACCAAACTCTCATGTACACTTACACTCTTTTATTTTGCAAGCGTAAAATATGATTTTTTACTGAGAAACACTCTCATTCAGCGGGAAATATCGCAAGGCCTGTTTTGAGGCCTCTAAATTGAAATAATATATTTATATCAATAAATATACAATAAATATAAAAAGGCTGGTTAAAATTAGCTGGAGCCCTTGTATGTAGTAGGTGCATCTTTTCGAAAATTTCTTAATGTAGGCTTTTTGCAAAAATTGTTTCTTTTTGTATTTAAACTATCCAAATGTTCAGGTAAAAACTGGAGAAATATTTTTAAATTAAATATCTGTTTTTTTTGCATAAAATTTGCTGAGAGCCAATTTATGTATATTGACTGTATTTGTCTATTGCAAAGTTTAAATTATATTTATTTATCATTTAGACAATAACGGTAAAGTAAAATTTATTAAATAATCGTGAAGACTACGATGTTTCTACAAGCAATTTGTCCCGTTTGGAATGAAAGAGTCCATAGTAATCTCACCTACACAATCATAATTGACACCACTGGTCTAAAACATTTTGGAGGTAGATTGAAATACAAACAATTTCAGAAATTAGCGGACCTATTTAGATTAGACTTTTGTCAACAACACTTACGTAATTTATGAATAAAAGCCATCATAATGTTCAAAAGTCACTTATTTAACACATATTTTGGTATGCTGAAATCAAGTTTGATGAGCTTCTAGATGCCATACCGACATAACTTATATGTATAGGCATTAGATGTTAATGGTGTTCTAAGAAGTACACTATTAAATCGCAACATATAGTTCTACTTACAACTGAGATATAGCCAAAACTCGAAATTCGATGCTTAATTTATACCGATGGACTCAGGATCGGGAGGAGAATCGATTAAGTAATGTCAGTCTGTCTGTTCGTCCGTCTGTTGAAATCAAGTTTCTGAAGCCCCGAAAATTTTTGATTGAAAAATACTTTTAAATAACAAGAGAAAAAGGATACTCATGGTGTATAAGAGATAATATATTATATATCAGATTATAGGAAATGGTTCCCCAAAGCACTATGTAAAATTCTATCAAAATCGGTCCATAAACAACTGATATATCGCCAAAACCCTAAGTTTGATGTACCGCAAATTGCCCAAAGTACGCATTAGAGAAAGCGTGAAATGCAGAAATAGGAAAAACCATCCTCCTTTAGCTCCTTTAGATCTTAGGAAATTCCCCCGTCAAGCACGTTATTAAATTTTATCAAAAGCGGTTCAATAACAACTGAGATATCGCCAAAACACTACTTTTGATGTGCAGCAAATTGCAAAGTACGTGTCTAAGAAATTTTGTTTACATTTTGTTAGTATTATTTCAGCGATATCTCATGTGTTTATGGACCGATTGTGATGAAATTGGGAGGATTTCCTAAAATCTGATATATAAACTCCTCAAACCTGATTAAGAATGCCATTCAATTTGTACCGATCGACTAAGGGTCGGCAGGAGATTCGATTTCGCGACGTCCGTCTGTCTACCTGTGTGTCCGTTCGTCTGTCTGTCTACCTGTCTGTCCGTTTGTCTGTTGTAGTCAAGTTTTTGGAACTCCTGTTTTGTCGAAATCTCAGATGTTTATTTTGATGAAATTTAATAGCGTTCTTTGGCAACTAACGTGTTCTTTAAGCAATATTTAAGATTTTTTTTTAACATAAGACCGTAAATCTTCAGTAACTTTTCCGTTAAAGCTGATATCCAACCATTCAAAAGCTATATATTTCACGTATGTATCTAAAACTAACGGTCTTATGCTAAAAAATCTTAAATATTGCTTAAAGAACACGTTAGTTACCAAATACCTTAAGGCTAACAAACGATTGTTAAAAAATAGTATCCAAAAACACTTCTTTAACTAATGAATACGTCAAGTCAATTTTACATGTTAATGCTGGCAACATCGTCATTCTTTCTTGTCTCTTTATAGTTAAATACACAAAACAACGAATTAATTATTCATTGTTTTATCCGGGTAGTCGAATTTCTAAATAATGTTTTGTATGTTTTTAATATAAAATAACATTTTTCTTCTTTTCTTACTGTAAAATTACGTTTATGTTATATAAAAGCATAAATTAAACACATTTATAATACAGTAAAATAATAAATAGACTAATTTTTACTAAGGGTTTAAACCGATTATTTAAAAATCGAATACTTTTAACTCATGTTGAATATATATACATCACTATAATGTTTTTTGTAAATTTCATTGACCGATGTCTGTTTTTTGTTGAAAACACAAATTTTTTGTTAAAAATTACTATTTGTATTATCAATTTCTTTGAAATACATATGTAAAATAGAGTATGAAATATAATGGAAATTAGATTTTATGAATTAACCACCACCTGAAACCTTTTATATGATAAAAAAATAGCAAATTACAAAAAATATGATAGCGAAATTTAGCAAAAACATTATTTTTATTACATACATAAGTCTGAAAACTTGTAACGGAGACTTTTAATTTAAGTTATTTTATTTTTAATTATTACTTGTTTTAAAAAATACTTGTTTTTGAAAATTATTTTTAATCATAAAAACATAGTATTTTAATTTTGAAAATTCAATTCAAATTTTTCCTATAAAAGGAAAAACATTTTTAAATTTGATTCATTGTTATTTTAATTGTGATTTTAAAAACTGAATTTGTTTTTTTATAAAAAAAAAAAAAATCATATTAAAAAAAATCTTTCAATTATTAAAAAAAAAACATAACTATAACTCAATAAATTCTGAATAAGACGATTACGTCCATTCAAGCCTCAGAATTATATAAAGGAAATCAAATAAAAAAAAGGAACTGAGGTCGGAAGGAAATCTGACATCTTCTGGCTGACCCTTTTCCAAATTACTCAACAAGAGTCCATCCTCTACATTGGCGCCCAACGAAAAACAAATCCTTGGAATCTCCAGACATAATCAAACCAAATTGGAGTATTGCATCAAAATCTGAAGACTAACTGTAGAAGAAATTTGCTCCAGTTATTCCTGTTTTGGAGGTAAGGTATTTGTTTATTTATTTTATGTGTGTTTTCTTTGTGGTGTAAAAAAAAGTAAATCAAAATGAGTCGAAGCCCAAAACCAGTGTCTGCTAATACGCGTAGTGTGTCTCAAAACTTGGCTCCATCCCAAAGTGAAGAAGACAGTACCTACACCTCGGCACATAACACTGGAAATTATCCAGTTAATTATTCATTGTCTCAAGGACAGTTTTTGGAACTTCTAGGCGGTTTAAATTGTAGACAAGAATCAAAAAACACTTTTTCAAACTGTAGTGCACGTTTCAGTGGAGGAAGAAATACCGCTAAAGTAGAAGACTTCATCGCCACAATTTTGGTCTATAAGGAAGCAGAAAACGTATCAGATTCTTTGGCATTAATAAGCTTGCCGTTACTTCTGAAAAGTGAAGCAAATAATTTTGGAAAAGCGATGGAACTGTTACGAAATGCATTTTCCCCACCAAAGCCAGATTGGCGCATTTTTGCTGAAATAAGCCAAGAAAAACAAAAAGCTTTCGAGTCAACTGATAACTTTGTTTGTAGAAAACGTGGCTTATTTGCACAGTTAACCGAAAAGCTAACAGAAAACACAATGCTAAACATTATATATTCACAACTTTTGATAACAATTAGAGATAACAATTACGAAATGCATTTTCCCCACCAAAGCCAGATTGGCGCATTTTTGCTGAAATAAGCCAAGAAAAACAAAAAGCTTTCGAGTCAACTGATAACTTTGTTTGTAGAAAACGTGGCTTATTTGCACAGTTAACCGAAAAGCTAACAGAAAACACAATGCTAAACATTATATATTCACAACTTTTGATAACAATTACAGATAAGATCTCAAGAGATAGCTTGAAAAGTTTTCAAGATCTTTTGGAAAATGACCAAGAAGTCGAAATGTTATTAAAAGAAAATCATGAACCTGTCCACAATATACCCTCATCAGAAAAAGCTCTAGTGCGTTGTTCGTTTTGCCGGAAAAGGAATCATACCGCAGACGTGTGCTTTAAAAAGCTAGAAGCTGATAGGAAGGGAAAACCAAAAGTTCAGGAAAATGCGTTAAATTGTTATGGTTGTGGATTAGCCGGTTATTATAGGTCTAATTGCCCAAATTGCAGTAACAAAAATGTCATAAATAGCCCTGAAAAGCTGGATTTAATTTCTATCCAAACAACTGTAGTCGGTCGTGATGTACCCACAGTTGAAATATAATTTTTTGAATTGGTTTGAAAATAATAGTGTTGCAGCATCAACTTATGATTACTCTCCTGGTGGAATAAATATAATTTTTGAGGGAAGCATCCCCAATGATATTAATACAGACGTTTATGACCGGGATCTTTTTCCTCCAATGAAAAGGGTTAAACCACATAATTCGGAAAAACTTAAATGTTCAATTCTGTTAAAATCATTTGATTAAAAACTAAAAACATCAGAAGGAAGTAATTTGAAAAACAATGAAAAATATATTTTAAACAATTTGAAGAAACTTCGGAGCCGATTCCAAATATTGAACATTTTATAAATACTGGTTCACACTCACCTATTGCCTGTGCCCCATATCGCATATATCCATTAATGAAAGAGAAACTCAGGAAAGAGTTAAATGAAATGTTGGAGAAAAATGTAATTCAGGAAGAATCTCCGTAGGCTTTTCCTGTGGTCCTAATCCCTAAGAAAAATGGTAGCCTTAGAGTTTGTGTCGACTATCGTCGTTTAAATAACATAACAATCAGTGACAAATATCCACTTCCTAGAATGGATGACTTTTTACACGCTGCTAAAGCAACATCATTTATGTCAACAATGGATTTGAAAGCAGGATATTGGCAAATCAAAGTAGCTGAAAAAGATAAATTGAAGACAGTATTTACCACTCCTTTCGGAATTTATGTTTTCAACAGAATGCCATTTGGTCTTAAAAATGCACCATCAACTTTCCAACGACTAATTGATAAATTTCGAGCTGGTCTCCCTCAAATAACAATTCTGGCATATCTTGATGATATCATCATCTGTTCAGACAGTTTTGAAAATCATAAAATGTATTTTTTGTAGGCCAGAAGTTAAATACTTGGGTCACATTTTAACAAATTACGGCTTGAAGCCTGATCCGGAAAAAATGGAAGCTATTTTACAAAGACCATATCCAAAAAATCTAAAGCAATTGATCTCCTTTTTACAGACATACTCGTGGTATAGTCGCTTTATACCAAATTTTGCTCAAATTTCAAAGCCATTATGGAAATGGACTGATGAAGAAACCATAGCTTTTGAGAAACTCAAACATTTGTTAGTGTCACCTCCAATCTTACAACAAGTGGATGAAAACAAACCATTTTTTATAAAAACAGATGCTAGAGATTATGCACTCGGAGCAGTTTTACTTCAGGGGGAGAATGAAAATGAACATCCGGTTGAATATGCCAGCAGACTTTTACTTCCGGCGGAAAGAAACTATTCAACTACAGAGCGAGAAGCAATAGCAGTCGTTTGGGCAGTAAAAAAGTTTCGGGGCTATATAGAAGGTTCCCAAATATCTGTTTTAACAGATCATCAATCCCTTAAATGTCTCTTTAGCCTAAAATCACCAACTGGTCGTTTAGCACGATGGGCTTTACAACTGCAACCGTACAACATTCAATTTGGTTACACACCTGGAAAGAAAAATGTTATTGCAGATACACCATGCACACAACATGCAGATATATCCTGTGAATGCTTTCATATTTCAATTGATTTTCCTTGTCAAGGTTCAGCAGAAATAAGAAAAGCTCAACTCGAAGACGAATATATTAAAACCATTTTTAATGCTTTTGAAACAAATGATGACAGTGTCGTACAGTATACCAATCGTGGTTATATTACAATTGATGGAATACTATATCGATATTGTGAAGACCAAGAAACAGAAAATGGGCAATCGTGCTTAACTTTAGTTTACCAATCGTTGTAAAATTTTTTTGCATAAGACCGTAAGAGTGTATACTAGGGGTATAACTTTTGAACAATTTGTTAAATAATCGAAAAATACCTATTAATGCCATATAGACCATGACAATCTATGATGAAAAGTGGGGTCACTTTTTCGTTTGCGTTAAAAAAGTTTCCCCCAAATCATTTTGAAGTTTAGTATTTGGATTTATTTTTTTTTTAATTTTAAGTTTATATCCTTCAAAAAAGATAATTTGTAGTATCTGAAGATAATATAAAGTACATGACTGTATGTATGGTATCTAAAACATAAAAATTTTAATAATGTTATTTTTTGAAAGCTTTTAGAAAAAACGGTTTGGAGGGAGGTTTTTTTACCCAAATTGATCTCAAAAAACTGTTTTCTTGATAAACACATCAGTAGCCACCCCGTCGTGATAGGTATTTTTTTATTTTTTCGGTTAAATCCCTAGTGTATATTATAATTCCAAGGCATGTATACATGTTTTTTTTTTTAAGTTTTTTGAACTGTGTATCAAATTTTAGGATATCAATCAATGCAACACACTATTGAATTTCACCAAAGATCAATAACTGAGATATCGCCAAAGCAAAAGATACCGATATACGCAAATTGACATATTTTAGAATTTTTTTTAAAAAAACAATATTTAAAAAAAATCGAATTATATATATTTGGGTGGGTCGTTTTTTGACTTTTGTCTCTGTCTAATAGTGAAATTATATGGCCAAATTATGTCAATCGGAAGTGTGCAAAATATTGTTGATTTATTTTTAGGAAACGAGCCCGCGCAACGGGCCAAAGTTTTTGAGCCCATTTGTATGGGGAAAACTGAGAGTATTTGCAGTTTTTACTACTTTTCGTCCATTTACAATTTATTTTTAAGAGAAAAGATTATGGAATCTAAAAGTGAATTAATGCAGCTTTAATTAAAGTTATCAATATTTGAAATCCATAAAACAGTTTTGAAGTTCTTGTGATTTTCCCCCAAAAATGGGTGTCCTTGACAATATGCCTAAGGATACACCGCTAGAAAAAACTACTTTGGACAAAAACTCGAAAAGTAAGACATAATTTATCATTTTAAGACTTGTAAGTACTTCATAGTTTAATTTTGTTAAAATATAACAATAAGTAAGTTTTTTTCATAATCGAAAAGGGCTCATTTTTCTCAGGTGGGTTTCAAATCGCATTTTTTAATTTTTTGAAAATTTTGTTAAACAAATATTACAAATTTGAATTATCACTAGCTCCTCATTGCGTTCAGAGACGCGTAGGAGTAAGGCATTAGAGACCGCCTTAGAATGATGAAGATTAATCTATATAATCTTCATCATCCTAAAAAAGCGGGATGACGGTGACGTTGAAGTCATCCTGATCCTCGTCGTCTAGATCGGGGTTCAGGAGGGCTTCCTCGTCCAGTTTCTCATCCATCTCCTCATCCTCAATGCCCAGAGAGCCTAGACTCAACTGGGAAGTGGGATTAGCAGATGAACCGGAAGGCACGTCGCCCTTGGTAGGGGGATCCGACGCACTGTCTTCCTGCTTATCGGGACCCTTGTCGTCACTTCGGTAGACATGAAGGATGATTTTCTCGAAGCCGTAGAGAATCTTCCAACGCATCTGCCGAAGTGGCTCCAAGGATTCCTGGGTAAGGACGACAGTGATTCTTCCAAGAGAATCCTTAGGTTCAGAAGCCTTTACTACCTTCCAGCCATGGACAAGAAGATTGGGGTTACTGAGCCGAAGGATCTCCAGAATCTCCTACTTGGATGACACACCATCGCGTACAAGGGCAGTGGATCTAGGCCTCCATGGAATCTCCTCACGAGAGACCACGTCGAGACTAGCTCCTTCCCATATACCTTCAATGAGACGGACCGCCTCTCTCAAGAGAAAAGCGGACCTCTCATTATGGCATCCCATCAATTTAACACGACCCTGAAACCAACCAGCGTCGCCGCAGTCTGGAGGGGGACCAGGGTTATCCCTAAGGACCCGTATGAAAACCCCCACCAGTTTGACCTGGATTAAGTCCCACCTATCGGCAGTGATTGATCCATCAGGGTTACCCCTATCAATGACGTCAAAGCCCTTCTAGCCGGAGAAATTCGCTTCCTTGGACGATCAGAGGGGGGATCCGAGGGTTTATCCACGGTCCCCTTTGCTGGGATAGCAGCCTTCAGAGAGGAAGAATTATTCGCATCTCCTAAACTCCTAGGGGTGTGTGCAGGAGGGGAATCTGAACATTGGATCACGATTCCTTTCTGCACGGGAAGCATTGGGGGTTTACCCAAAACAGAGGGTTTGGCCATTGCAGCTTTTGAAGTACTCGCAGCATGGCTTAGAGGTACTTCAAAGATGCTTACCCTTACTGGGTGATTTTTTGGGACGGGAAGGACTGGACTTAGCAGTCATCTTCTCCGCACCCAGTGCAACAGTTTTTCGGCCAGTCTGAAGAGGTGCTTTTACCAGACTAACCTTCGAACCTGTGGTCGGCAGACTAGCTTGGCCAGGTGTCGCCACCAAGCTAGACGAAATACTTTGAGCCGTGGTAGTTCCAGTCGCACACCATTCACCAAAGCCCGGGACAGGTACAGTGGGAACTGAGTTTCCGGAGATTATGAAGCCCTCGACCGGATAGCTGCCACCCACTGGGGATCAGACGCAGACCACAGAGCCGCCCAATACGGGAGACAGACGCTCTGTGGATTTAGTTGACCAAACGGACTTATCAAAAAGATCAAAGATCCAAAAATGGACTGTTCAACCGCCACAGCCCATTTTGCCACCCATGGGAAAACTGTGGGGCAGAAAAGGTCCCAACTGGTTGCCCAATATGGGAAACAGACGCCAGAGGGAGGGGGAGGTGGGTAGTTCTTAGTGGTACGCTCCCTCCAAGCCTGTCTGGTATGGGTGACCCTACTAGAAATAGCAATGATACCAATCTCCCCCAGCATAGCCTTAGACTTCATTGCGCTTAAGCCCCTACATCATGACTACCCTTCGCAGAGGTAGTTTCGGGTGTAATAAAACAAGAATATTTAACATTCAACAACTATTTATTATTATTTATTTTAATTTAATTGATTCAAGAAGTAATTTACATTTATTTAAAGCAAAAGACTAGAATTCTACAACTGTAGAAGCGAACACAACTCTTGGAATTAATTTCTGTTTACGTCTGTCAATTCGTTATCTATTTTCTGACAAGTTGCCAGACGGTTCATTTTGCGAATCAAGCAAGCTTGGGGCTGCCACATCCACCCCCTCTCCAGTGACAAGATCAAGATCTGACTAGAACGATATTTCTGATGATGCTCTTTGAGACGTAAAATTTGTACTTTGTTGATCAGATGCTGTATTAGGAATTTCCGAATTGGTATTTTGCTGAGTATCATTTATGATGAATGCTGTCTTTAATCCATCTGTATAAACGTTTACATCCTTTTCTTTGATTCGAATTTTGTATAAACGGTCTGAAAGTCGTTCTATCACTTCGTAGGGACCAGTGTAGGGTGCCTGAAGAGGTTCTCGAACAGCATCAGTATGCAGGAAGACGTGAGAACAATCATGGAGATTTTTTAATAGGAACATTTTTCCTTTGTTGTGATGAGCTGTTGGTGTAAGACGTAGAAAATTAAAATGCTTTCAAAGTTTTTGTAAAAATTCAGAAGCATCGACGGAATTATTGGCTCATCAAAGAAATCATTCGGAAGACGCAAAGAACCACCGTAAAGCAAATCGGAAGATGATGCTTGCAGTTCCTCTTTGAATGCAGTTCTAAGCCCAAGGAGGACTGTCGGCAGTATATCAATCTAACGTTAGGATGACACATTAGGGTAGCCTTGAACGATCTGTTCCACCTTTCAATCATGCCGTTGGATTTCTGGGCCAACTAATGATTTGTTTTTTCATTGTCGACCATAAGTACTTTTTTCGAATTTGTTGAAGAGTGGCCTTGCCACTTGGATGAGACAAATTGTGTATACCATTAAAAATCTGTTTGCGAAGTTGTTCGGGGATATAAGGACGTACATGTCCAGTTGATACGTCACAGTAAACTGATGTAGAATCAAAATTAACGATTTGAAGTGTCAATGAATTATTACCTTCCAATAAGATTTTTAATTCTTCGTCTACTTCTTGAGCTGATTGTAGTTTTTGCATCCGGACAAATAAACTATTTCGGTAGTAAATTGGGAAATATAATCAAGATGTCTCAATTGTCGAGGCGAGGCTTTCTCAAGTTTTTGGGAAAATTCATAAACACGCGGTTTATGATCAGTTTTGATAACGAAATGTCGAGCTTCAAGCAAGTGACGGAAATATTTCACGGCATCATAAATCGCAAGCAATTCCCTGACATATGTGCTGTAATTTTTTTCGGTTGACGATAGTTTTCGAGATAAGAAACCGAGAGGTCTCCAAACACCATCAAATTTTTGCTCAAGGGCAGCTCCAATAGCTGTGTCAGAAGCATCTGAAATAAGAGCCAGATCCGAATTTGGTGCTGGATGTGCTAGCATTGTGGCTTCACTAAGACTACGTTAGGAAGAAAATGCATCTTCAGACTCAGGCGTCCGCTGAACTTTTCTTTTGTCATTTTTTCGAATTTGTTATAAAATTATTTAGTGGTACTTGCAAT
Source organism: Stomorhina lunata (assembly GCA_933228675.1). Classification (NCBI taxonomy): domain Eukaryota; kingdom Metazoa; phylum Arthropoda; class Insecta; order Diptera; family Rhiniidae; genus Stomorhina; species Stomorhina lunata. The sequence goes on along the minus strand of OW121743.1, from coordinate 30,344,119 downwards.
TGTGCTGCATGAGGGATGCATCGCCGATAACAATTTATAACACCGAGGAATCTACGAAGTTCGCAAATAGTTTCAGGTTTGGGGTAATTCACGATGGCAGTGACAGGATCGGTTGGAGGTCGGCAAACACTTCCATTAATTACGTACCCAAGAAACTGTACCTCTGACTGACCAAAATTCCATTTATTAACGTTTATGGTTAGACCAAATGACACTGATGTTCATCGGCTGATTTGGACATGATGATAATGTCGTCAATGTAATAATATACAAAATCAAGGCCTCTTAACACAGAATCCATAAACCTCTGGAATGTCTGCGTGGCATTACGTAGCCCAAAGCGCATAAATAAAAATTCTACTTAACCAAAAGGAGTACAAACGGCTGTCTTTTTAATGTCCTCTTCGACCATTGGTATTTAGTAGTAGGCTCTAACAAGGTCAATAGTAGTAAAAATTGACTTACCTTGTCATTTTTCAGAAAAGTCGTTAATGTTGGCTATAGGGTACCGATTCGGAACAGTTTGTGAGTTGAGTTTCCGGTAATCGCTAAACGCTCGCCAGCCTCTAGTTTTTTTCGAGACCATATGTATTGGACTGGCCCATGGGCTCTTGGAGGGTCGACATATGCCATGATCCAATAGAAAATCAATTTTGGCTTTTGCTGCAGCTAGCTTATCACCAGACAGTCTTCGTGGACGATCAGCAACTGGTTTGCCTGTGGTTTTAATATTATGAATAACTAATGACTCAGCGTTGGATTTACGAACCAAAGTTGTAGTTGTAATGTCGATAAATTCTGCAAGAATTTCAGAAATATTATTATTTGTTGTTGTAGACAATGTTGAAATACTAAAATCTTTAGTTTCACGAATTTTACTACAGCTAGTTAATTTTGTAGTATTATCAATAAGACATTTTATTTTGAGATCAATAAGGAAATTATAATGGCTTAAAAAATCGGCCCCGAGGATGGGCGATCCCACGTCAGCAATAATAAATAACCATTTGAGTTCACGGCGGAGACCCAAGTCCAATTTAAAAACACAATGACCAAAAGTTTGAATTTCGCTACGATTTGCAGCTAGAAGCTAGACAGTAGTTGTCGTTAGAGTTGCTTTGATTAAAGATGGTGGTACCACAGATACCACTGATCCTGAATCAACAAGGAAACGTGTATTTGTTGACTTGTCAAGAATATGCAATCGATTTTCTTCTGTTAGGTTATTACTATCGCTGCCGTTAACCGAGTTGACTGACTGACGGATGGGGTTTCCAGCGGGGACAAGTTTGCTTACAATGTTGAGCTGCATCACCAAATTTTAAATGATACCAACATAGCTGAGATTCGGTTGTATTCTGATGTGAATTTTGCGAACTGCTACAAGATCGGCATCGTTGTCGATTAAAATTTGTTCTGTTGAATTGAAAGTCATACGTGGAGCAACTGCATCTGCGGGAACACTTGGGGTGTAACTTAATGGTGCTACTAGCACGGAACTTGCTACATTGTAATTGGCCTCCAGCATTTTGTCGGCCGTTTCTGAGAGTTTTTCTAAATCATTGTCTTTCCACACAGATAAAATAGGACGGATTGAATCTGGCATTTTGCTGAGGAATAATGTGCGAATAATTGCTTCATTTTCTTTGCCCGGAGCTAGACGTCTCATATTCGATAAAATCTCCGAGGTATCTTACCTGAAGTTTCACAGCCCTGCAATAAACGCCGCAGCTTGGATTCCGAAGTTTCAGCAAATTTTGCATCTTCCAGATGCACTGAGCCGATATCAAATTTGTTAGAATCCGATGTAATGTTACACAAAGCAAATGATCTGTGCAAACCACAAATGGGGATTATGTTTGTTAAATCTGAGTATATAGACCTTCTGTAGATTTTAAACTGATGCACCATTCACATTTGTTTGAGACTCCCGAAGAGTATTAATTTCACGCTGTAAAGCTTACATTTGTGTTATCATATTTTCCATTTCGGACATGTTAACACTGCTTGTATCAAAGAATTCAATTTCCTCGCCACCTGATGAGATTTCTTCGTCGTCGGCTGATTTACGTTGCCTTAAGTTGTAAGGGTGTCTGTTGATAAGAAGGATTAGTTTTGCTCGAACAGAAATCAGCAAGCCATTCGCTTGAAAAAAACGTTGAAAATTCAAATTCTCTGCCGCTGCGCTGCTTCCAAGAAAAATTTTGCTTAAATTTGTATTTCTCCGAATCCGTGTAAAGGATGGGGTCACCAATATAGTTGCGGGTGTAATAAAACAAGAATATTTAACATTCAACAACTATTTATTATTATTTATTTTAATTTAATTGATTCAAGAAGCAATTTACATTTATTTAAAGCAAAAGACTAGAATTCTACAACTGTAGAAGCGAACACAACTCTTGAAATTAATTTCTGTTTACGTCTGCCAATTCGTTTTCTATTTTCTGACAAGTTGCCAGACGGTTGACTTTGCGAATCAAGCAAGCTTGGAGCTGCCACATGTTTCAATTTACGTCCAAGAAAACAGCTGATTACAATCTTCAACTACTTTTTGTTTTTATGTTTCAGTCTGGTACTTTAAATACCTTTTGATTGAAATCTTTTTTATGTGCAAGAAAGTTTTAGTTTGGGAGATATAGTGGTTTAAAGTTCCGAAATAAAAATAGGTATATCTCTCTTAATGTAGGACCGATTGCGAAAATATGTATGTCATGTGAAATATCTTTTAGATAATATAATTTGTTTTACGATTTATTAACCCATTAAGGAACTATCAAGAAAAATATTAAATTGAATGCAGCGCATCGGCAGAGAATTTGAATTTTCAACGTTTTTTTCAAGCGAATGGCTTGTTGATTTCTGTTTGAGCAAAACTAATCCTGCTTATGAACAGACACTCTTACAACTTAAGGCAACGTAAATCAGCCGACGACGAAGAAATCTCATTAGGTGGAGAGGAAATTGAATTCTTTGAATATAATAACACAAATGCAAGCTTTACAGCGTGAATCATCACTCTTCGGGAGTCTCAAACAAATGCGAATGGTGCATCAGTTTCAAATCTACAGAAGGTCTATATACTCATATTTAACAAACATAATCCCCATTTGTGGTTTGCACAAATTGAAAGATCATTTGCTTTGTGTAACATTACATCGGATTCTGACAAATTTGATATCGGCTCAGTGCATCTGGAAGATGAAATACTTTTTTCTATTGAGGACCAAATTATAAATCCTCCACATACTAACAAATTTGGCACCTTGAAGGACCGTCTTATTACAAAATTTGCTGAAACTTCGGAATCCAAACTGCGGCGTTTATTGCATTGCTGTGAAACTTCAGGTAAGATACCTCGGAGATTTTATCGACTAGCTCCGGGCAAAGAAAATGAAGCAATTATTCGCACATTATTCCTCGGCAAAATGCCAGATTCAATCCGTCCTATTTTATCTGTGTGAAAAGACGATGATTTAGAAAAATTCTCAGAAACGGCCGACAAAATGCTGGAGGCCAATTACAATGTAGCAAGTTTCGTGCTAGTAGTACCATTAAGTTACACCCCAAGTGTTCCTGCAGATGCAGTTGCTCCACGTATGACTTTTTCAGATCTTTGCAAAGCCACAAAAACTTAACAGTAGTGCGATTTGTTATGGTTCGAGTATTTAAGAAATTAACGTATGATTTGTAATAAAGAACACAAGTTTATTTTAATCATTCTTTATTTACTACTTCTTGGTTGCTATAAGTAAACTGCTACTTTCTATGTTGCAGCCAGCTACTTTATAGTTGAATTGCTGCTGCTAGTTACTGCATGGTTGTTGTAGTAGTTGTTGCTTCTGCCGAATCAGCATATATTGCAAAATGGGTGCAGTAGCTGTTTTAGCTCTGCGGTACTGCATATTGCCGTCTCAGCAAGTGTTACAATTTGTTGTCATCATTCTTGGCTATTTGGTGACCCAGTAATTTATTTTGATTCATTTCCGCATTGTTGTTTGAATGTTGGTATCGTTAGCAAAGTAACTCACAACATCCCTCCCCCCTTTTTTAAAAGGAGAAGCATCCTAATCTTGGATGCTTCAACTCATTGTTTGAGTGGGAAAGGCCAAGTCAATTTTTTGGCGGAAAATGAACTCAATTTAACAATTTTACTTGACAATCACTTGCTGTGGTTGTTTGTTGCTGATTTTTCGGCTTTACAACACGTTGAGTACTACAGCAGCAGCAGCATTTTTTTTTTTATATATTTTCCTTATTTTCACTTATATTTAGCTTGACAAATAATCATTTAATTATAATCTTAAATTTATTACTTAAAAGAAAGAATTTTACAAAATTATTTTTTTGAAATATATACATATTCTTAGAATTTATATAGAAAAAATATTAACACCATTTAGTTTTATTATTTCCTGTTTTTGCTATATTAAAATATAATAAATTTTCAAAAATATATAAATTTTTGTTAGTTTTTTTTTATTTCACATATATATTTTTTATAATTTCAAATGATTAATCTAATAAAATTATTATTACTACTTCTCTCTTTTTTTATATTTAGTTAGGGAAAATTTTTTTTTTTAAATAAACTTTGTAATTACATTTAAGGTTATTAAAAGAAATTATTTCTTATTATTACATTATTATAAATTAAAATTTTCTAATATAGACGATAATAATAGGTCTAGTAATAAACATACAAATATATAAATGGAAAAAATACCGGAGAAAGTTAAAATTTTTTTTTTTATTATACATTAATTTATGTTTACGAATGATTGAAAAGAAGAAATAAAAAAAAATGGTTTATTAACTTTCAATAAAGCAATATATTTTCTGATTACTAAAGCGAATTGCTTTTAATTACTCTTCTATATTTGAGTTGAACTTGAAAAATAAGAACTGCTGTCATTTCCAAAAACAATGTTTTGTATTGTTTGTGCAAATGACCGCTTTTCCTCATATTAATTAATTTTTATTTTTCAAGGTCTTTACAAATGAAATTTTGCATTATATGCAAAAAATAAAACTGTTCGCAACTGCGCTAAATTATGTCATAAAATGTATATATGTATAAACATATATATTTTTAAATAACTTGACATACATATTTATACATACATATTTTTTGTTTTAATAATTTGATACCTGGCGCTTAGCGACAAATTTAATATGTCTTAACACATGAAAACGTAAGACATTTAAAACTGTCGTGCACCAGTGACGTATTATGGTCATCAACAATCCGATTATACCTAAAAATATGAACTAAAAAGGTGGTTAAATCAGCGTTGCTGCTGAACCTCATCCCGTGCGCAGGATATTTCGTGGCTAGTGATGGCTGTTTTATTGGGGTGGTTAACCTTATACTTCTTCCGAACAGAGTGCGTCGCCTAACCGAATCTTACCTCGTCTATTTTTCACCGTACCTTTACGTTTATACTTCCTCTTAACTACATCTCGGCATGTTCGTATCTAGATATGTCGTCAAAGCTATTTCCTCCACTACGCAGCAGGAATTGTCTCAATCGCTTGCACTAATTCCGGCTAGTGTTGGCGAAACAACCTTAAACTAGAAATCCGTCTACCTGAACATCCATCTACAAAAAAAAACATTTCCCTCTGTCCATCCGCTGCCCCCTGCACATTTGGTTTCGAGCCAAATGGAGCGGAGTAACTGGGTTCTTAATTTTTCCTCTCTTCCTTCCGATTTATAATCCTTGTCCACTAATTCCGTAGTGTTCTGACAATGTTCCTTACCCAACCAAAGACTTCTCATGCACTTCCACCCCCCCTTGTACATTTGGTTTCGAGCCAAAGTAACTAAAAAATGAAGTGGAATAACATGGTCATTCCTGTCTTTCTTTTCCTTTCTTTCTTTCTTGTCCACTACATGCACTCCCGCGTTCTCTTGTACCTTTGGTTTCAAGCCAAGGTTTGGAGCGGAGTCACGTGTCTCCCTATCTTCCTGCTATCCTACTCACGCCACTGTCTCCGAAGTGCGTTTCTGTTTATTTCTATCACTATCTCCGTAGTGTTTTTTTTTTTTTTTTTTTTTTTAATTATTCTAACCTATCGCTTCCTCTTTTTCCGATGCAATTCTTTTTTACGAAAGTACCTCCTCCTCCTACCGCAACTCTGTTTCTTTTTATCCCCGTAACTACCTACTTAACCAGCCAGTTTCACCAGGTTATTGTGGTAAACCCTCTCCGAGTTCCCACATTTTATCCTTACGTTTACGGGTGTGGGTACTCCCGTAATTCTATAAGGTCCTAGCCATATGGGCGAGAACTTATTCTTCCTCGCCTGGTTCTTTAGCCATACCATCTGTCCCACCTTGAAACACCTTACCTCTGTCCCCCGGTCGTAGTAGGTCTTAGATCTTGCCTTAGCTTTGTCTTTATTTGCTCTCACTATTTCGTAGCTTCGTTGGATTTCGTCCGTATTGTAAAGAGGAGCCGGCTGTTTCCTTAACCTGCAAGGCAACTCGAACTCAAACCCATACAGTACTCTGTTTGGAGTCTGCTTTGTGGACGTGTGCCTCGTGTTATTAATCACGTGCATCGCGTGATGCAGCCATTCGTCCCAGTTGACACCGTCCATTTTGACGAAATTTCTTAAATACTCGGCCAGTGGCCTGTGTGTTCTTTCCAATGAACCATTAGACTGTGGGTGATATGGGGTGGTGTATATATTCTTTACCCCCAGTAGCTTGCAAACTTTCTTGAACAGATTAGAGGTGAAGTTGCTCCCGTTATCCGTTACCAGGACCTTGGGAATAAAAAACCGGGCAATAATTTGTCAGTCTCTTGTATCGAATAATGTTCTTTTGCTTTTCTATAAATTCCCTTCCCTGTTTTAAGTTATTTAATTCTGTCCACGCGAGTACTTGCAAACTGTCCACCGAGTAATTATATTTGTGTAGTACTTCCACTACTTCCTCTGTCCTCGTCTGCGGATTGTCCATTAATCGCTAAAATACTTAATTCTTACCATTTCCCAATTTCTCGTCCGATTTCCCTAGTAGATTCGATTACCGGTTCTATAAAACTATCTTCTTTCCGTGGTCGAGACCCGTGGAAATTACTACTACCTCCACCACCTTTTTATTTCAACCCAGATATCAAAAGGTGTACCGGAATGCGGCTGCTTTAAAACCCTTGATATCCTGTTTCAACAGTTGTGGTTTCCTTAGTTTCTCTTTCCACTTAACCTATCCCACTTTCAGAATCTAATCTTACCAAAAACCGAATACCGGCTGCGCCAATTTGTTATGATTTGAGTATTTAAGAAATTAACGTATGATTTGTAATAAAGAACACAAGTTTATTTATTTTAATCATTCTTTATTTACTACTTCTTGGTTGCTATAAGTAAACTGCTACTTTCTATGTTGCAGCCAGCTACTTTATAGTTGAATTGCTGCTGCTAGTTACTGCATGGTTGTTGTAGTAGTTGTTGCTTCTGCCGAATCAGCATATATTGCAAAATGGGTGCAGTAGCTGTTTTAGCTCTGCGGTACTGCATATTGCCGTCTTAGCAAGTGTTACAATTTGTTGTCATCATTCTTGGCTATTTGGTGACCCAGTAATTTATTTTGATTCATTTCCGCATTGTTGTTTGAATGTTGGTATCGTTTGCAAAGTAACTCACAACAGATTCACTAACTTTTAAAACTTTCAAAAGGTTCTACCATTAACAACACATTTTGATGTTTGCACTAACCACTATGTGATTCAGTAACTTAGTTTAAGCCACGGTAAAGTTATGCGGCAACTTTGTCAAAATAAGAGAAAAACACAAAGAAGAATAGAAAAAAAAAACAAGCCAAAAACTATTTTTGTTGTAAATTTTAAGAACAACATGAGTAAAATACTAAAAATAATTATTATTTTAAATACATTTTTATTTATTTTGATGATATATGAATACTACTGAATGTATACATACTACTATCAAAAGAAGCCGGTCGTCTGCTGAGCAGCCAAGTCATATAGTTGAATTATATTTGTTGTTATATTCTTATATTATATTTTCTTTAATTATAATTTTCGATTTATATACAGAAACAATTTTTTAATACACTTTTTTAAATCACTTTTCTTAACCACTTTTCTTAAACATTAAACAGCATCAAAAATGTTGGCGTTAATAAACAACAATTTATTTGTTTATTAATAACAGCTGACTTTAAACGTCAACAGAAATCGTGAAAGTGTTAGTGAATAGCAGTGTGGTTAATTTAGTTGTTTAATAATTTTGAAGAAACAATTGTGGTTAAAAAAGCGTAGTGAATCGCACTACAGAAGAAGTTAAGAAAATTCAACAGAACAAATTTTAATCGACAACGATGCCGATCTCGTAGCCGTTTACCAAATTCAGATCAGAATACAACCGAATCTTAGCTATGTTGGTATCATATACAATTTGGTGATGCTGCTCAACATTGTAAGCAAACTTGTCCCCGCTGGAAACCCAATCCGGAAAACTAGAGGGGCTGTCGTCAGTCAACGCGGTTAACGGCAGCGATAGTAATGACCTAACAGAAGAAAATTGATTGCATATTCTTGACAAGTCAACAAATACACGTTTCCTTGTTGATTCGGGATCAGTGGTATCTGTAGTGCCACCATCTTTAATCAAAGCAACTCTAACGACAACTTCTGTCTAGCTTCTAGCTGCAAATCGTAGCGAAATTCAAACTTTTGGTCATTGTATTTTTAAATTGGACTTGGGTCTCCGCCGTGAACTCAAATGGTTATTTATTATTGCTGACGTGGGATCGCCCATCCTCGGGGCCGATTTTTTAAGCCATTATAATTTACTTATTGATCTCAAAACAAAATGTCTTATTGATAATACTACAAAATTAACTAGCAGTGGTGAAATTCGTGAAACTAAAGATTTTAGTATTTCAACATTGTCTACAACAACAAATAATAATATTTCTGAAATTCTTGCAGAATTTATCGACATTACAACTACAACTTTGGTTCGTAAATCCAACGCTGAGGCATTAGTTATTCATCATATTGAAACTACAGGCAAACCAGTTTGTTCAAACCCTCACATTAAATTTCTGTCTTATGTATGTCTGTGCGTTTGCATAAATCTACATACATACATATGACTGCACGAAATTAACAACCTTAAATTGCCAGTTTCAGCTATTTTTTAATTTTTAATTAAAAACCTTCAGCTTCGACTTAAATTACAATTTTTGTTTGTCAGTTTTATGAAATATTACACTTTAAATTTTGATGAATTTTAATTTAATATTTTTATGTTATTATTGCAAATCAGCAATAAAATAGTATTTAAGAATTTAGTTTATGTAAATAAAATTGAGAATCAATAAATAAATCAAAGAAAGCGGTTGTTTTACTTGTTTTTCCAATCATATAATAACCAAGTTTCAATTGCTTGCGTTATTAGCCACCAACCAAGTTTAAGTGCTTGTGTTGGATAAATCACTTTTCTTGGAGCACCTTCTTGGTACATTACCTAGAAGCCATCAACGGAGGTTAAGCAAATTAGCTTAACATAATTCAACAATACTGAATTAAACATTTGGTGACCCCGACGTGATTTAAACGCGCAACCTCCTGATCCTTGCAAATTCCTCAAAGGTTTTACAATGGCTACTGGAAACACCAACTCGATGGAGCAGCTAGTAACTTCTCAAGGAACAAAAGGACAATTCATAGAATCCATCATTCGGAACTTCAAAAAGGATTCCGCATCCCGAAAAACCGTCTTCTACTATGAAGAGCGTATCAGAAAATTAGACGATGCTTGGGATGAATTCTAGCTCAACGATAATAAAATCCGATGTCTGGATAAACCCCCGTTAGAGCACAAATACTTCAACAAATAGAGGAACTTGTCACTAAATACAGGACAATATTTGAAATAGCGAAGAATGGGGCATCAAAAACTTTTACAATGGGCGAGTCTCAAGGTACTGAGGCTGAGCATGTAGCACCAAAAGGGGCCGCCTTTCCGCATACCTTAACAAATGCCGCAATGAGAAGACAAAAGGCCATGCTTTCTTCACTGAAGCGATTGTTAGCCACGGATCCTACAGGACCCAATATGAAACTCAAAGAAAATCTATGGATCGAAATTCAAGAGATACATTTCAAAATATGGGAGTCCAGTGACGATCCACTGAAGGAAGGATACGACATGGACTCCTATGAAAGTCTGGAGAAGCTAGTTATTAAAAACTTCCAGCTATCTTCCTCCAGTCCAAATCAGGATTCCGAACCTAATCAAAATATTGTGCTACCACTACCAAAACTTACAATTCTAACATTTAATGGAGACTATTTAAGGCTTAGCGAGTTTCACGACAATCAACAAATTCCTGCGGTACAAAAAATGTGGTACCTGAAGTCGAATTTGGGAGGCGAAGCTGAAAAGTCATCTTTCAGCCACAGCCGAAAATTACACAACCGCGTGGAACCTATTAAAGGAACGATATAATAATCAACGCGTTCTGGTGTCCACAACAATGCAACAGCTTTTGGATCAACCCAGTATTGGACCATCGGCTACTGCCATCAAACAACTACATGATATAACTAAAGAATGTCTTCATGCACTTAACAATATTGGGATCGTTACGACCTCGTGGAAACCCATGCTACTTCATATACTGATAAAAAAATTGGATCGGGGTACTCTCATTCTATATGAAAGGACCATAATCCAAAAGAGCTTCAAAAACTCAGGGATTTCTTAACATTTTTCGAAACTCGCTTCCAGTCCTTGGAAGTTACAAACCAAAAGGAGAAATCAACAAAGGCGTACGTTTCCGCTACCTCAGCTAAACAAACAGAAATTATGTGCCCTCTTTGCAAAAATGGCTCGCATCAGCTGCATCAGTGTCAAAACTTTCTAAAACTCTCACCATCAAGCCGCCTGAATTTCATTCAAAAGCAAAAACTTTGTGTAAACTGCTTAAGGTCAGGATATACTGCAAACGCTTGCAAGTCAGGAGTGTGCAGGATATGCAAGCAAAAACATAACACGCTGCTTCACTTAAAAAACAACCCTCAGCAATCAAAACAAGGATCATCAAGTGAAAGAACATCGCAGACGACATCAACATCTGCAAGTACTCCACCTGAAGGAAATGAACGCAATATCAGTGAAGAAACAACCAGCTCTCCAGAAGCATCTTTCTTTAGCGGCAGCAAATTGTCAAGCGTCCAATTCATAGGTTCTTCTCAGTACAGCTTTGGTCAAAATCAAAACTCATACAACTGAGATTGAATGTCGTGCCTTGCTTGATTCTGGATCACAAGTCAACTTGATCACCGAGCGGTTGGTAAAACAACTTAATATTGCAAAAAAGGCGTCATCAGTTCACATCAATGGCAATTCAAACACCAAAATGCAACATCGTGTAAATGTGGCACTGCATTCTCGAATTAACAAGTATTCAACTCGCCTGGAGGCATTTGTCCTTCCTCGAACTATCGCACCACAACCGTCATAATTTATCAAAATTGATGAGTGGCCATTGCCGAAAAATATCGTATTAGCTGACCTATCGTTTAATCAATCAAATAAAATTGATATACTTTTGGGAGCTGAGCACTATCACCAGCTGCTCTCAATTGAGTTAATTAAATTGTCTCCACAACTTCCTATACTACAAAACACAGTTTTGGGCTGGGTTATAGCAGGCAAAGTAACCGGAGAACTCCTAGCAGACGCATCTTGTGGTATATGTACTGAAGATGAAGGACTTGAAGCATCCATCGCACGGCTTTGGGAACTAGATGAAGTTAAAACAACTAAAACCTTGCTGTCAATAGCGGAGAGACAATGTGAGGAGCACTTTGCGCAAAACAGAACTAGAAACCATCAAGATCGTTTCGTAGTCGGAATACCATTTCAACACAACCCCGATACTCTAGGCGACTCACATTCTATTGCTCTTAACCGATTTCTCGTTCTCGAACGTCGCCTGCAAAAGAATCCGGAATTAAAGAAAAGGTACACTGAATTAATGGATGAATTTGAATCAATGGGGCACATGACAAGGTTAGAAACAGAGTCTATAATTTCCCCAAACTAGTACATTCCACATCAGAGTTGTATTTGATGCATCGGCCAAAACCACATCAGGATATTCGCCAAACGATTTGATGTTCACCGGACCAACTGTACAAGGTCCTAAGGTTTCGAATGCTAAGATTTGTGTTCACCACTGACGTTGAAAAAATGTATAGACAGGTATTGATTCCTCCGAAAGATCGTAAATTTCAGCTAATAATTTGGAGAAAGGATACCACAACTCCCATTTCATACTATCAACTCAACACAGTCGCGTACGGCACAAGAGCAGCTCCATACTTAGCAACGAAATGTCCTATTGGGCCAAAGAAAATGAGAAAGGAGATTTTACTTTGCGCAAATGGTGCGCAAATCATCCACAACTACTCCATAATATTCCACAAAGTGATCTGGAGGTGAACTTGGATTTTGAAAGCGTGGAAGCTGACACCATCATGACACTAGGACTTGTTTGGCTGCCGAAGTCCGACAAACTGGGCATTAGAGTCAATCCTGGAGACATCAAGCGGAGAACTAAACGAACCGTAACCTCAGACCTTGCAAGGATATTCGACCCATTGGGAATTCTTTCTCCCATTATAGTAACGGCTAAAATGTTTATTCAGGAATTGTGGGAGTTAAAGTCATACTGGGATCAATCCTTGCCTGAATCACTACACACTAAATGGGTCACATTTCGTACAGATTTGAATGTATTGAAAACGCTTCAAATATCCAGACACATTTTCAAAGGAAGAGTTCCAGAATCCCAACAGCTACACATTTTTACAGGCGCATCCGAAAAGGCTTATGGAGCTGCGGCTTATATTCGATCAGTGTTCAAAGGTGACACCATTACGGTACACTTACTTTATGCCAAATCTCGCATAGATCCATTCAAACGACAAACAATAGCACGACTGGAATTATGTGCAGCTACACTTGGAGCCAAACTAGCCACAAGAATCAGGTCTGATCTTGGATTTACAAGTCTAGTACGGTTTTGGACTGACTCACAAATTGTACTCTCATGGATAAACTCATCATCAGCATCATTTAACACATTTGTGGCAAATCGAATTCCGCAAGAAGAAACTCAGGCAGAACAATGCCGTCACGTATATTCTAAATGCAATCCAGCAGATATATTATCTCGCGGAATGTCTCCAACAGCTCATAAGGAATGTACTCTTTGGTTCTATGGCCCAATGTTTCTCCATGGCGTAGAAAATGTTTGGCCACCCAATTTCAATATAAGCTCCAAAATTTCGACAAATCTAGAAAGAAAGAAAAAGCCAATCGAATCACGAGCAATGACAACAACTGAACCTGATTTTGTTTATAGAATTAACCACAAAAATTCATTCCATCGTCTGCAGCGGGTTACTGGATACGTTCTGCGCTTTATTGCCCACACAAGAAGTCAAAAACAGATGCGGCAACCATCAAAATTATTAACAACAATTGAAATCAACCAAGCACTGATTCCTATTATTTCACAAATGCAACTCTCCGAGTTTAAGGAAGAAATAAAGCAGCTAAAAGAACACAAAACATTACCTGGAACAAGCACCATCAAGAATTTAACACCCTTTTTGGACGTAAATGGACTAATTAGGGTTGGCGGCCGGCTCGATGCCTCTTCATTAGCATATGACTCAAAACATCAACTTCTCATTCCGTACAATGATCCCATTTCCAAATTGATATTCCAAATGGTTCACGAAGACCACAAACATTGTGATACGTGTTGATGGTAGGTTTCCAGCCTAAACATTTATAAATACTGAAGTCGATTACTGCGGCCCAATTACTGTACATTACAAACTCAGGGGAAAACGACCGCACAAGGCCTACATTGCAGTATTTTGTTGCTTTGCCACAAAGGCAGTGCACTTGGAGCTGGTGAGTGATCTCACAACTGATTCATTTATAGGTGCACTCAAACGTTTCGTATCCCGGCGTGGACATTGCCAAAATATATATTGCGATAATGCTACAAACCTCGTCGGAGCGAAAAATAAATTGCCCGAACTTTCCACAGTAATACATTCACCAGATGCAGAAGAAGTTATTACAAATGCCTGTAACAAAAAGGGTATTCAATTTCACTTCATTCTTCCAGGAGCTTCTCACTTTGGTGGCCTCTGAGAGGCAGCTGTTAAATCAGCAAAATATTTTTTGGTAAGGACGATGGGGAATGCATCTTTAACTTATGAAGAACTCGAAATCATAGTCGTGGAAATTGAAGCAATATTGAATTCCAGACCCATTTCACCTATGTTAAATGACGCGAACGACGTAGGCGCACTGACCCCTGGACATTTTCTGATTGGCGAACCACTAACAGCCCAAAATGACGCCCAAGCGAAGCCTGCAAACCTTAAATTGGAAACGCGTTGGAAATTAGTTTCTTTTTGGAAAAGATGGTCTCGAGATTATTTGAATGAATTACTATGCCGTAACAAATGGCGAGAACAATCTAAAAATCTCAAACCAGGTGCAATCGTTATTTTAAAAGAAGACAACGTTCCAGTTATGAAATGGCCTTTGGGCGCGTAATAAAAACATATACAGGACTCGACGATATTGTACGAGTGGCAGATGTCCAGTCATCCTCAGGTATCTTTAAACGAGCAATTCAATATCTAGCTCCACTTCCTAAGCTCAGTGACGAACCCGGAGAAGACGAACAACAACCAAATCCAGAAATTACAGAATTCGAGGCTAATTGTAACGTACTATCAGAAAAACAATCACCCCAGTCAACATCGAATAATATGCCACTCGCGAAAAAACAGCGGACCTGATCAGGTTCAATCATGACTACATTAATCACAATCTTGCTTTTAATTCCATTCGTATCCACAAATAAAATTGAAATAACAAAATTTGAACCCAACATCGGCTTATACTTTGAAGGTATTGGAAACACACGTATATCACGGTCAGACTGGAACATTATTTCCTACTATAATTTGAATCCTTATTGGCAGGAAATGACTACCCTCATGAGCGAAACAACAGTATTGCGCCGAGTATGCAATCTTCTAATTCAAAATTCAACTTGTTCAAGCGTTCTCCAGGCAATGGATTTAAGCGTAGCAGGACAGAAATCTTCTGCTAAAGAGGAGAGTTAAACGTGGTGCTATCAATGTTGTTGGTAACGTTGCTAACTCACTGTTTGGGATCCTAGATTCGGAGTACGAGGAACAAATGTCAAACACCATTAACGCAGTAAACGAAAATGAAAACCATCTCAAACAACTTCTAATGAATCAAACCTCAATAATAGACGCAACTTCAAATGTACTTAAACAAAATGAAGAAATTCTAAAACAAAAGTTCAACAGCGTAGATGATCAAATAACAGAAATTGCATCCAGATTACACAAAACCGAAAAGGAACAGTATCAAGCTAAGCTGTTTCGTATCTTCATGTTACGATCCGTTCAACTTTCTTTAACATCAGCTTGGTTACACCGAATTCAATCAGAAATTATAGCAGCATAAACGGATGCACACCATGGAAAAATCAGCCCAATACTTTTATCACCATCCCAACTTCAAACGGAGCTAGTGAAAGTAAGGAATCATCTTCCAACATCCTTAGAAATTCCAGTAAACGATGATAATACACTACAACTGTACAAACTTATGAATGTTAAAGGAGGTGTTACAAAAGACCACGTCATTTTCCATATATCTATTCCGTTATCTGATCCGGAAACGTTCAAACTCCTCAAACTACACCCAATTCCTGTCCTAATAAATAACTCAATGCTTACCATAAGATCATGGACGACTTTCTCGCCATAAATGCTCACAGAGATCAATGTTTTACCTTGACAGAAAGGCAATGGACCACATGTGTAACAATAAAAGAGGATGAATTTCTTTGTCAACACAAGCAATCAAAATACAACGCAAAGACTGATAAATGCCTATGCGAGCTTTAACTTCTTAACCATTGTTCTCCGGAATATTTTATTCAGAAAATATAAGAAATAAAAAAACACAGATTTAGGGGGTGGTTTACAAAATTTTAGAATTTATATTCATTTAAATCTTTTCGGGTTAATCGGGTAGTTTTTACGTACCGTTCGGTTTGGGTTTACAAGAGTAAGTGATTTGACAATATGTAATAATAGAAAAAGAGCGGATTAATTTGCGCCAAAGGAAAACATAGAAAAGGCCACTGAACAATAATTTGACAGGTGGCCTTTTACATTATGCGCGTAAACATCCCGCCCCCCTTGCAATACTGCAACAAGGAAGGCTAAGAAAAAACGCGGGTCAAACGTGAGCTGAAAACAGAGTTTACGATTTGTAACAATTTTTTAAATAAATAAAATAGAATAGGATGATGGGTTCTGCGTTGATCCGGGGTAGAAACTCTGATGTGGCACTGGACTAGGCTCTCGCTCAGGATGACCATGGACTTCGGGTTCGGTGTTGTCTTCAGGTGACGCTTCGGGTGACTGGGGGAATAAAATCTTGGGGTAAATAGAAAAAAAAAAAAAATAAGAAGAGTAGATCTTTCTTCTAAAATTCATTTATATATTTTTTTTGTATTAAAAATAGAAATTAAAAAACTAGTGTGCAATATGCCCGGACATAACGTTAATTATTATGGTAGCCGGGGTAGAGGTTTGTCCCATATGTGGCTGCAGTTGGCTTTGTGGTTGTTGTTGGTGGTGCTGCTTACAGGAGCAGGTACAGCCCTGGTTCGTATTGGTGCCTGAATTCTTGGCGGCCTTCTTCCCTCGCTTATTCCTCTTCTTCTTCGGAGCCTTAGAACTGCCGCTTGTATGAGCAACACTGTTTTGCACGGGTTTCTGGGAGTTTCGATACCTTTTATGTCGGTGGAGAAGCGTGTGGTGCTCGGCACAACACTCCATGCACCTTTCACGGCTCATACATTTCGACACCATGTTAGTGTGTGCCAAGCAGTTGAAACAGTATTGAAACCGTTTTACGGTTTCCCACCGCTCCCCCACCGGCATTCTTCGAAACTTAGGGCAAAGTCTCAGTGCTTGCTCACTTTTGCATAAGCGACAGTCCCTAAGGCTCTCGTCACGGGGTGGGCGCTTCTCCTCAGCTGAGGATTCTTCTGTTTTGCGGTGAACCTCTAGACGTCGGGATGCCATTTTTACTGCAGAGCGGAAAAGAAACAGACGTAGAAGAGAGAAAAAAAAGACAATCAGTGGGTTTCTGAATTGGGTAAGAGAACTAGCTTCACGATAGGCCTAGTAAAAACGCCTGAAGCCGTTCTCACATCCGCAGTACGGACTTTGCTATCTTGTCCTACATAAGTTTTCTCTATACGACCTAGCCGCCATTCATTTGGGGGTAAATTATCCTGACGGATCACAACTAAGTCGCCTACTTCAAAATCTTTTTGTGGGTATTTCCATTTTACTCTACGATGGAGTTCCTTAAGGTATTCCTCCTTCCATCTTAAAGCAAATTGGTGGTGAAGCAACTTGAGCTTTTGCCACCTATTGGCAATACTCAAACTAAGATCAGAATGATCGGGTTCAGGGGGTGTCAAAAGTGGTGCTCCTACCAAAAAATGTCCTGGGGTTAATGGAACTAAATCTGTGGGATCGTCACTCATTGCCGTTAAAGGTCTCGAGTTAAGACATGCTTCGATGCGGGTTAACATCGTTACAAACTCCTCAAATGTGAATTTCTGCACACCAGAAATTTTACGTAGGTGAGTTTTTACACTCTTTACGCCGACTTCCCACAAGCCGCCCATATGAGGAGCTCCGGGGGTACAAAATGCCATTCCACTGGCTGAAAACTATTTCGTACTAATAGTCTATTTCTCATATCGCTTAAAAACTGCTTTCGGTCAACCTCAAGTAAATTAGCTGCACCGACGAATGCGGTTCCATTATCGGAGTAATGGAAAAAGCCGCTAGGAATGTTTCCGTCGACATATCACCGGTTGCCTCTAAATGAATTGCTTTTGTTGCAAAACATACGAAAACCAGAACATAGCCTTTGTGATTCGACAACCTCTACCAGCATATGATTTTATGTCGAACGGACCTGCAAAATCTAGTCCGGTGTGGGTAAACGGTCTCGACAAAGACGAACGTTCAGGGGGTAAGGCAGCCATAATTTGCTGACCGGACTGTTTTCGATATATGGTACATTCCTTGCAGTTTCGAATTACTGTACGAATCAAGTTTTTCAATTTCGGGACCCAAAACTCACTTCTCACTAGCCGGAGCATTAATGAATGTCCACCATGAGCAGAGCATTTATGAACATGTTCCACAAATAAACGGGTAAAGCGTGCAGAATACGGCAATATTTTTGGATAACGTTCATCATATGTCAAACCTGGTGACCGAACTAGTCGACCATTTATTTTGACATATCCTTTTGAGTCTATAAACGGGTTGAGTGTAAGCAAATTACTCCCCTTTGACAACGGGTTACCTTTAGAAAGTTGGTTATATTCTGGGATAAACATTCGTTGACATGTTAAAACTAAACGATCTCGAGTGAATTTCATCTCAGAATGGGTTAACTCTAAAGTGTTGTGCGAATATTTCCTGGTTTGCAAATATTCGAAACACCTGAAACAATACGATAAAACAAGCATCGCATGGGGTAAATCTGAAAATCGCTCGAGTATGTCGTACGATTGTTCAATCTGCGCAGAATATGTTTGAACTTCTGGGTTTATATGATTGATATGGGGTTGTTGAGGCCAATTTTCTCGGGGTTGACGCAGCCACTTAGGACCGTGCCACCATAAAGAATTATCGGCTAGGTCTTGGGCTGAAGTTCCACGACTTGCCAAGTCCGCTGGATTGTCTTTAGAATCAACGTGAAACCAATTTTCAGTACCAACTTTCTTAAGGATCAAAGCTTCTCTATTCTTGACAAAGGTTGGCCAATGACACGGGGGTTTTTTGAGCCAAGATAAAACTATAGTAGAATCAGTCCATAGATAAATATTTTCCTTGTCAAGATTTAATTGACTACACAGGGATTCTACCATATTCGCCATCAAAGCCGCTCCGCAAAGTTCTAAACGGGGTAATGTTTCGGACTTAACTGGAGCTACCTTTGTCTTTGATGCTAGCAAATGTGACGTTATATTATCGGATGATAAGTTTCTTACATAGAGTGCTGCACCATATGCCTTTTCAGATGCATCGCAAAATGCATGAAGTTCAATTTCCTGATTTGGGTGAAAATTAACCCATCTGGGTATCCTAATTTTTTCAATATTCAAATAATCATCTAAAAATGTTCGCCATTGAATTAAGGTAAGGGGTTTTAAGCATTCGTCCCAATCTGTCTTATCTTTCCATATCTGTTGCATTATGATTTTTGCAACGATAGCCAACCGGCGGGATCAAATAATTTTGCAATTTCAGATAAGACAGCACGTTTAGTAACAAAATCCCGATTTGGCTGCGTAACAAGTTTGAAATAGAAGCTGTCGTGATCAGCGTTCCATCGCAAGCCAAGGGTTTTAGTCGTACTTGCATCAGAAATTCTCAAGAAGTCCGCATTAAGCAGATTCTCGCAGGGTAAACCCTCCAGTAGACGTATATGATTAGCCGTCCATTTTCGCAAAACGAAACCAGCCGATTCGAGAACATGGGTTAGCTCATTGCGTCTCCTGAAGGCATCTTCTAGCTCATGGGAGCCAGCTAGTACGTCGTCGACATACATTTGGGTTCTCAGAATTTCCGATGCTAAAGGATTCAGGGTTTCATTATCATTTGCAAGTTGAATTAGGGTTCGAATCGCTAAATACGGTGCACAATTTACACCAAACGTGACCGTATTTAACTCATAATCTTGTACGTCTTCATCGGGATTCGAGCGATATAATATTCGCTGGAATGGGGTTTGGTCGGGACGAATTAAAATCTGGCGATACATTTTCTCGATATCTGCATTGAAGACATACCGAAAAAGTCTCCAACGCAGAATAAGAACTGTTAGCTCTGCCTGTAAAACAGGCCCGGGGTGTAACAAACTATTCAAACTCACGCCGTTGGAGGAAGGGTCAGAAGCACTAAATACTACTCTTAGTTTAGTAGTGGAACTTTCGGGTTTTAACACGGCGTGATGGGGTAAATAATACGATGTCGTATTTGTATCTCGGGATTCTACTGCCTTAGTTTGTCCTAATTCGAAATACTCGCGTATCACACTATCATAAAGTGATTTCATATCAGGGGTTTTTAAAAGACGCGTTTCATTTCGTTTGAACTGAGACAAAGCACTATTTCGAGAATCGCCTAATGACACTTCATTTGAGATATCTCGTCGAAAAGGGAGTGAAACTACATAGCGACCATCGGGGTTTCTATAGGTTGTAGTCCGGTAAAGTTCTTCGCAATATTCTTCGGCTTCAGTCAAATCTGTTGCTTGTGGAACTTCTTCAAGTTCCCAAAAACGAGCAATTTGGTTATTCAGTTCAAGCTGATTACAGAATGATGCAACTGAATGTAGGGGTCTACGTTGAAAAACTTCACCAGTAACTATCCAACCAAAAACTGTTCTCTGTGCGATCAAGTTGCCATTCGGATGTATTCTAACATCCGTAGTTAAAATCTTTGGATAAACGTTTCCTCCTAACAGAATGTCCATCCGGGTACACATGACGTCGGTCATTGTAATCTCGGGGAAATTTGAGGTTACCATGTTAGCTAGAGAACACGATGGCAACTGACCGGTTATTTTCTCAACTACATACGCTTGAATTTCAAGTTTGAAATCGGGGTTGATCGGCGATCCGATCATAAAAGCACACATTGTAGAAGATTTTCCAGCTAAGCAATCCATCATGCCTGTGACACTAGTCATAGGCACTGAAAATGTGTGGAAAACGACAGAAAGGAAATAAGCATATTTTTAAAGAAGATCAAGAATAACAATAATGAGATAGTAAAAGAAATAATTTACTTGGACCAACTGACAAAACTAAACCCCTTAGAACATAAAATAGATAAAATTCAGGATAATGTAGTTTCAGCAAAAAGTAATATTACACATCCAAGTATGTTTACTACACAAGAGATAGAACAGTTTGAAATTGATTTTTATAAGTTGAAAATGTTGAAGGTGGGGATAATGTCTTATAGTGACCACTCACTCATTATTGCTGTTTTGATTCCAGACAATTGCGTTAAGACTGATTTAAAAATGATTACCCCTATTCCAAACAAAAACAAATTTGAAATAGATACAAATGACGAATATATAATTGAAATTGATAACAAGCCTTTTATATACCAAGAAAATATACCTTTAAGAAAACTTAAAAAAGTAATCATTGTAGTTATTATAATACTTGTAAATTTAAATTTAATAATAATACTTCTGTATTTGAACTTGATGATGAAACAATTATTGTAAAGAATGTTTTTTCAGAAAAAATTAAGCATGATTGCGAAGATAGGAAGTTTGAATTGGAAGGAAACTTTCTTATAAACTTCAGTAATTGCAGTATAACAATTCATAATCAAACATTTTCTAATAGAAAATATAAGATAAAAGAAAATTTTTTTTATCCAAACATTAATAAACTTGAGAACTTAAATCTATCTGATATAAATGTTAAATTCGATAACATAATTATAGAGCACTTTCAGAATATTAAAGAAATTCAAGAACTAAAATTTCATAAAACAGTTTCCTATGGCACAAGTATAACATTAGCAATGATAATTGTTGTGATGTTTATAGCTTTATATTGCCTTAATAAAAAAAAACAATGTAAATGTTAATATTAAACAAAATGCACCCACTAGAAGTAGAGGAGTCGGGCTCTCAAGTTCAACTAAACAAATAATAAAAAAATATAAAATTTGAAAAACTTGCAGAAAAAAATTTGTAAGAATAATATATACAATTAATGTTACACAAAAATGTAATAAGTATGCCATAAAAGTAATTAAGAAGAAATATATATAAGTTCCCAACAAACCAAACAATATCATAACGATATCATTTTCTCGGCAATCGGCTCCGAGAATGATATCATTTTAGACTCTAAAGTAATAGTATGATATTACATTTTTTTAAAATTATGATATCATTTGCAATATCGAAAACATATACATTCTACTTATTGGTGAGAATTTCCAAGTTTATAATATTACAATGATATCATTATTAATACTTGTAACAACAATTTTGCGAAAGTTTTTTTTTTTAAATGCATTTTAAATGAAACCCACTTTTTAGACAATAGTTTAATGATTTATTTTACAAACAATTAATTAAGTAAAATATATATTATAACAAACATTAAACAATCATAATTTTATCCGCAATAAAAGTGGCTTGAGGAGATCAATTACCGATATGTGTTAGCAGCGTCTCTGTCTTGAGAAACCATTTATCTAAAAGATATATACAAAAATTAGTAAATCTGACATAATACATAATTGTACCCATATGCAATGCATTTCTAGTGGTATGTAAAAGTTAATTAATAAAAATGCAATATTTCATTATAAAAAAGTAAACCTGATATAAATCAGCCTGGCGGATGCATATAAAATTTCTTGTTATGTATTTTTAATATAATAATTTTTGTTACATTAACTTTTAAATTGGATGATTTTCTCCAAGAATATTTAAAAGTGGATGGAGCTCCAATACATTGCAATTTGCTAATTTTAAAAAGCGAGACTGTTCAAGGAAGTCTAAAAACCAATGAAATAATCTTTAATCTTGAAATTTTCACTAGAACCGCATACTTACTTGGCCAATAATACAAAATTCAGCGTTCCAACGACTCTTCGTACCGAAACGACTCGGAAATCTAAGGATTATAACCAAGGAACTGTTACTTCAGTTACAACAACTATTCTCCTCCAATTTTTGTCAACCTAAATTAATTATAATGCTATTAAATTTTATGTAATAAAAATAGCTGCTGTTGCAAATATGAACTTACCAGTTTAAAATATTTAAATTACTTTTTGAACTAGAGATGATTTAGATTTTTCAATTTTTAGGTTAGGTTAGGTAATAAAGGAGGTGTCAAAGACACCTACACTCGGAGACCCCAGGGGTCCATTGTGATCCTTTAACAGAGAGGGAGAAAAGAAAGAATGAAGAAAGAAAGAATGAAGATAGGGAAAGAGAAAGGTAGTAGAGAGTTGAAGAGAAGACTACCCTATCTAGGCCAGTTGAGACCCGTGATGAACCCTACAATATCAATTAACCTACACTGTTGTAGATCCTGTAGGTCAGCAAGGAATCTGCTGCCTAGAAGTTTAAGTCTTAGGTTTTGCAGCCTTGGACAGTGACAGAGAATGTGTTCCACCGACTCGGACGAATCCTCATCTAGACATAGTCTGCAGAGGTCTGAAATGCTGCTATCCCACCTATGTAGCCTCGAATTTAAGGCCCAATGTCCCGTAAGGAACCCTATACATCTTCCTAAGCTTGACCTATTTAGACTTAATAGAAGCTTTGTACCATTACTGTCCAGTTTAGGCCATATAGCTCTAGATGTCCTACACGTAACCATGTTACCCCACAGCCTTGTGGTTTCCTGGCTAGTCCAGGACTTAATGCCTAGATAAAAGTGACAGATAGGCGGAGCCAAATCCAACACTCTTTGGCTTAAGTCTAGACTTGATCCTTGTCTGGCAACTTCGTCCGCAACTTCGTTGCCAACGATGTCACAATGACCCGGAACCCAGCACAATCTAATCCTATAGCAAAGTGATAGCTCATGAAGAGCTATCCTACATTTTTTGACTAACCCCGCAACGCCTTGAGCGCGGCCTGGCTATCGACATAAATTGTCACCTCACTGTTAACAGCTATAAGACCCTGAATGAGCTCTGTAGCCTTCCAAATGGCAAAAATCTCTGCCTGGAAGAGTCTAAAGGATTTCCTAATATTTTGATCCCACAGGAAAACTCCAGAACCAGTCCCGCAATCCATTTTTGATCCATCCGTGAAGATCGAAAAGCCTTGAAAAAGTGCTGTTTGCCCATTCCAGTCGGATCTTTCGGGGATTACGATCTCTGGAGCTGAGTTGAACAGTAGTTCCTTGACTAAATAGTCAGATCGTGGTAGACCTGACTCCAAGCCCCGGGAGCCTGTTAAGCTCAGAATACTGGAGTGTCCCACATGCCTAAACCTAAGCATACCCGCCTCGTACAGCCTTACTAGACTTCTCATAGCCATCCCCTTAATGAAGATATCAAGGGGGTATAACGACCGCATGATGTCTAGGGCTGCTTGAGGTGTGCTCTTAAGGGCACCGGTTATACCAATACTAGCACAACGTTGTACCTTGTTGAGAGAAGTAAGAAAAGAACCCTTGCTAACTGCTTCCCACCATACTGCGCAACCATATGTTAAAACAGGCCATACAATTGTTGTGTAAATCCAATACACAACTATCGGTCTTAAGCCCCATTTTTTACCCACGGAATTCCTGCAGAAGTAGTATGCGTTTAGCCCTTTTTTCATTCTTTCCTGTGTGTTTCTCTTCCAAGATAGCTTACTGTCCAAGATAATCCCTAGAAATTTGGCTTCCCCAGAACCGATTGCATAATATTACTTATTGTATCTGGGAACTTGCCAGATACGAGCAATACTAAGTCATCGGCGTAGGCTACGACCTTTCTCCCTAGTTGGTCAAGTCTTCTTAGAATGACATTGACGGCCAGTAACCACAGCAGTGGTGATAAAACCCCTCCTTGTGGAGTACCCCTAGTTACTTTCCTACGTAAACTACAGTCACCTAGATTTGAGTTGATGATCCTACTGTTAAGCATATTCACAATCCACTCTACTAGGAAGCCCTGTATATTTAAGTCCTCCAGTGAACCCCTGATTGCTTCAATGGTAATGTTATTGAAGGCACCCTCGATATCGAGGAAAGCGGCCAAAGTATATTCTCTGAATTTCAGGCCCTTTTCAATAAAACTGACCACATCGTGCAACGCACTCTCAACAGATTTACCCTTGAGATAAGCATGTTGAGCGTTGCTAATAATGCGCGTACCTAAAGAGTTCCTAAGAAATAGATCAATCAGTCGCTCGAGTGTCTTCAAGAAAAAAGACGACAGGCTGATTGGTCTAAAATCTTTAGGTTTAGAGTGACTAGTCTTCCCTGCTTTAGGAATGAAAATTACTCTTACTTCCCTCCACCCACTAGGAGTGAAGCCCCCATGGAGGCAGCTAGCAAAAATACTATGAAGAATCGATAAACAATAGTCGGAAGAAATCTGTAGCATAGCGGGAATAATGCCATCCGGGCCTGCTGACTTGTACGGTAAGAACGTACTTACGGCCCACTTAATTCTTTCTGAAGTGACTATCTCGTCTATCAGATTATTCGGTATTGAGCCCAATCGCTCCATAGAAGGTTCATGAATAACCGGATCTGGATTCCGATTGCCGGGGAAGTGAGTATCAAAAAGTAGTCCGAGTGTCTCAGGGCTAGATTCAGTCCAAGAACCATCAGGTTTTAGGATAGATCCGGGGACCATTGGGTCCTTGGATAGTAATTTCCTAAATCTCGACAGCTCATTTACAGAATCGATGGTCTCACAGTAGGTTAGCTTTTTTGAGATCGCTCTTATACTTGTTGAAACTCAATCTATAATAAGTCCAATCCTTTGGCCTTATTAAACAGTCTTCTAACACATGTCCTAAGGTTCTTTAGTTCCTTCGTCCACCAGTTAGGCTGTTTGCGTTTGCCCGGGAAGGTTAATGGGCAGCTATGTTCATAGCTAGTTATATAACTTTCCGTGAGCTTTATCACCACAGTGTTCGTTTCCGCCTCAGAATAGATTCTGAGTGGAATCTTACGCACTATGGTGTCCGAAGAACTCCTAAAGGACTCCCAATTTGTTTTTCGGGGATTCCTGTAGGGACTCGGTTTGACTCTCTTAAAATTGACAGAGAAGGAGATCAAGCAATGATCAGAGAAGGAACATTCACTTGATACCTTCCAGTTTTCGATAAGATTGTCCTTCGCGTTTGTCAGTGTGATGTCTAATACCTCCTCCCTATCTTTTGTCCTGAAAGTGGGCGCGTTGCCCCTATTGCAGATCCTTAGATGGTTATTAGTAATGAAATCAAAGACTGACTCACCGCGCTCGTTTATGTTGCTACTACCCCATTGGTAGTGATGGGCGTTGGCGTCACAGCCCATGATGAAGGTGTTGTTTTTCATGGACTCTACCAACCGCCTCACCTCGCTACTCGGAGGGTCCTCTGCCTCATACGGGAAGTAGGCTGAAGCCACAGTGAGGACATTCTTGCATGCGGCTTCACTCGCGACAACGGTTAGATCCCCACCACTGTAAGAATTGAGTAGACGTAAGTTTAATGAATTCCTAGCTAAAATACAGGTTCTCACCTTGTCGCCCGTGTTTGAGACAAATAAGGTGTAGCCTGCGACCTTGAGTCCTTGAACTCTGTTCTCGCGAATCCAGGGTTCCTGGATCAAGGCCACATCTACACCGGAGTCGACAAGTAGCCTTGTCATTTCGGCCGAGGCCGCTTCACAGTGGTGTAGGTTTAACTGCACCACTAGCAGCTTCTTTGGATCCCCCATGTTTAGAAAACCTAAACTTGACGGTTCCAATACCGAAGTTGACAACGCCCCTTGTCAACTTTAATTTGTCAAGGGATATTTTGTCCACGGTGAACTTGATATCCCTTCCGCTGTTTCCCTCACAGCTGGCAGAAGATAAAAATCTCCAACCAGATGTGAGGAAATTATTCTGGTTCTGGAGGACTGCCAGTATGGTTTCCACCTTCCTTACCGGACGTGGGAACCACGCTGTCACGACCTGCCGAACCGGGAGCTCCGTAGCCAAAATCACATCAAGTTTGGCGGACGGACAGAGATCGGCGCAGCCGTTAACCACGGTTTTTAGAAAGTCAAAAGACCTCGCATTATCGCAGTTAACGATCTTCACCCCTCTCTGCCATTCCGCACCCTTGAATGATATGGCGTCCTTCGGCCCCTTAAAAAGACCAATACTGTCAATCAGTCGGGCTTCAATCAGCTCCCAAAGATCATCTTTGATCCTACAATGAGGATCATTGTGATCTAAGACAGCTGCCTGAACTGTGTCCCGGCTGACCGACTTCTTGATCTTTTTTGACGTAGTGGGTTGCTCGTCTCCGGATCTAGCCCTCTTCACGTTCTCCTTACAGGGGCCCGAAGAGGTAGTCGAAGATCTGCAACCCACACCAGCCTTGCCAACCATCGCAGACCCAGACTTGGGGGCGCCGGTAGCAGGCTCCTTTCTTGCCCTCTTGCGAGGAGAAGCTGGTTTCGCCACAGGGTCCTTGTTAGGAACTGTAGAACTGCCAGCTTCAGCTGGTTTCACCACAGACACCTTGCTAGGTGACGCGGATCTACCAGCATCCACTGACTTTCCTACAGGTCCTTTACCGGACTCTGTAGACTTATCAGCTTCGCCTCGCTTGATAAAACTCGAGGAGACGCCCAAGATGTCATCGGTAGAGCCGTAAATCCTTTCGAATTTAGCTACGGCCTGCCTATGCTTCTTGAGCTTCTTCCTCTTGTTTGCATCGAGCAGACTAGGGTCCTTGTCAGCCATCTTTTTGAGGTAGGCCAAAGAACTTCTAGTCCCGCTCTTCGCCTTGGCGAATTTAGTTCGGCTGGGTTTTTGCTTAACCTGTGGCGGTGCATCCACCACAGCTTCCTGCCGAACTAACCGTCCCGAGGGGAGTGGAGGGGTACCCGAGATAAGATCGGCCTGGCTCTCCTTCACAACTGAAGCCAAAGATCTAAGAGGTGATCTAGCCTTACCCCGCCCCGAAGTCGATATCACTGTGATATCGCTCTCCGTGTCGGTGTCAAGCACGATAACCTCAGAGACCTGAGTAGCTTCAGTCCTGTCGGTGCAGTCAGAACGATCTTTCTGGGCTTCCGGAGCCAGTTCAGCCTGGCTCTCCCTTTCCACTGCAACCACAGAACCCAAAAGAGATCCAGCTGGACCCTGACACAAAGCCGGTGTCACTTTGACATCGCCCTCTGTGTCCGGATCCAGCGAGACCTCTGTCGCACAACTTGTGATAGCAGTAGAACCGGCAGAGTCAGTCTGTTCCCTCTGGGTCTCTCCTACCAGCGGGTCCCTAGATCCTGAAGGAGATCCCGATTGAGATCGGCCAGAATTTGAGATTACAGTAACCCAAATTCTGAATCCGACTCAAGCGAGACGTCCGCCAGAGTCTGTGTGGCTCCGGTGGTGTGAGAGGAGTCCAGATCGTCCAATAGCCCCCCAACTCTTCTAAGTCCGTCAGTAATTGTCTCTCCTGATGGAGTATGTCCGCGTTAATGTCGCTAAGAGTCAGTTCGTCGATGTCGTCCCTCCCTGGTATGTCCCGTCTAGCCCTGAAGCTGTCCTTCAAGGAAGTCCCGTCCGTGTTAAATTTGGTTTTTTTTTTAAATATTTGAATTGCTTTTCGAAATTTTGTTCCCACGAGTATGGGGGAACTGAGGTCACCCGCGTCATAGCCCCCTATAACGCGAGAGCGACTAGATACTGGTGGAGGCGTTAAGGTATCCAACCAGGCACCGTTGAAACACAGTCTACCGTTTACCCCCGACTGCGAACCGAAAGCCCGTAGCACGGTAAAAAAGGCGCATGACACCGGGGCTTGGGGGGGGGGTTAGTTTAAAGTATTTATTTATTTATTTTTATTTTATTTTTTTATTTATTTATTTATTTATTTATTATTATTGAAAAGAACAGTACAACAAGACTAAATCTTATATTACAGTACTGCCTAGGTAACGGAATACAAGTTTAAAAATATTTACTAATAAAGGAACTACAATATAACATAAAAATATAATAACATTAAAATAAAAATAATAAGAAAACAAAAATTATAAGTAAGGAAATAACAAAAAATTATTAAGTAAAATTTATGTGTCAACATATGCATGATTAATCAATTATCTAATTAAAGTGGGAGAAAATAGCAGATCTAAAGTGCTTTGCATTGCTTATGATTTGTATGTTTGTTGGAAGTTCGTTCCAGAGACGAATGGAATTTACAAAAAAGTGTCTCTCAGATATTTGTTTATTTTTAATTGCATTTATTTTATTTCCCCTATTTGATCGCGAAAATACTAGTCTGTTGAAAAGGTAAGAAGGTTGCTCAGTATAAATGATCTTATGTAGAAATATGAGTGTACGGCATTTTAACAGATTGTCAAAGGTTATATTAAAAATTGTGTGTGATAAGGTGGATACATGACTTCTTCTTGAAAGGCCATAAATGTATCTTGTAATATTGTTGTAAGCCACTCGAAGTTTAATTTTACATGCAGAGTTGCAGCTTGAAAATAGTTCACACCCATATGTATACAGTGGTAAAATATATGCTTTGGCCAGCAGCATGCGAATGTTCAATGGCGTAAAAGATTGTGTCATCCATAAGTTCCGAAGCATGATGTGTATTTTACCGCACAGAGCATTTACATGGTTTGACCAGGTAAGGGTACTATTAAAAATGATCCCCAGATTTTTGGCATGTTCAACTATCTCAATTGATGAGTTTCCAATAATTATTGGCGGTAAATTATACTGCACACTGTCACTCTTCCTTATAATCAATGCTTTCGATTTCCTTGCATTTATACAAAGTCCATTTGCTAAGGCCCATCTAAAGACACTATCGAGATCATAATTTAATTTTTCTCTGGAACTAAAGCTTCTATCAAATTGTGTAGCCATAATTAAGTACAAATAAAATATGAGCAATGTAAGCAAAAGCAGCAGTATTGAAGAATTTCAAATAAGTATTATTAAAAAGAGAGCAAAAAATAATCCTATAAAATAAATTCTGAATAAAAGCATGATAATAATTTGATAATAAAAATTCTATAGTAATGTTTATAAAAAAATTAAGTTGAATTAATAGATTCACGAAAATTGACATTTTCAAGTGCTGACATGTTTCCATTGTTGGTATCTGGTGGACGAAACATCTGAAGCAATTCTGACAAATCATTAATACGCATCGGTTCATCATGTATGGACTATTTAATATAAACAATGCCTCTATTTCTAAAAACGTTAGATATTGTTTTGTCTTTTTTAAAGCGGAAAGCCTGAAGAAATATTCGATGATTTCCTGGAGTGAGATTTTCATTTACATAAAAGGGTGTAGTGCTATCATATCCAATAAGATTTAAGCGTAAAACGTCCTTCTTAGATTTAATATACGATGTGATGGATTTTAAAACAAAGTTTCTTTCAAATGGACTTTCAAATTTAATAATTATTGCAGGATCATATTTAGTTGGCTGTTTACTTTTGTTATTAGAGAAAGAATTGTTTAAATTTACGGAGGATCAATGTTCACAGCTTCACACAAATAGTTGTACAAATTAAATAGATTTTCATTTTTATTAGATGGTACACCGGTAATACGAATGTCACTTGCCACAATAGAGTTTTCTTGTTTTTTGACATGGTTTTTTAATATAAAGATTTCCTTCTTTAATTTATCTGTTTCATTTGTAAGTTCTATAATTTTGTTCTTTGCTGTATTATTTATATCTTGCACAGCTGATTCAATTATTGAAACTCTTTCAATTACATTATTTATCTCATAATTTGTAATATTTAACCTCTTGTCAATTTCATTTAAGAGGCGATCTTCACATTCGCGAAACATAGTTTGTATCATTGTTTGTAGTTTATTGGTTAATATGTCAAATCTCTTATCCATTACTTGTATTAATTTTAAGGGCGAGTCAGTAGAAAAACGAAGAGACTCAACTTCTGAAAACCTCGGATTTTTTGGAGTATTTTCAATTAAAGAGTTTTGTGTTAATTCTCTTAATCTTTTTGGCGCCGTGGAGGACATGCTCAGCTCAGGTTGTTCTTGTTGTTGGTTATTATTATTTTCGTTTCCACACACAATATTTTTATTTTGGCTTCTCAGATTATATGCATACATGTAGTTTTTGTTGTATCTTGTTTTGTTTAGGTTTAATAGTACGAAATAAAAGCTTTTTTAACAAACAGAAAAGCTTTTTGCACTCAAAATTTTGTTTGAATAATTCCGCGAAATTTTGAATGAAACGCACTGTTGTAAATTGCACACATAAAATGTTATTTTTTTTTAATATATTAAGATTATTTTAAAGTAGAAACACTTTTTATTTTTTACAAACCCACTACTACCTGTTTGGTCCGCGGGAGATATTTGATTTTTCTCCTACCACCCACGCATGGAAAGGGGTTCCTCGCCACCTATTTATGTGGCTGGTTCCCCCCCATGAATGGGAGGCATCCCCCTATCCGCCACCCGGGGACGCGCCCTCTAGGGATTAGGTTCAATTTTTACATCTCTCTATAAAAAAATTGTAATGTTTGTAATTTTTTTATATTTATAAAATTTTTGATTTTTATTTCTAAAATTTTTCTTAACGAATATTTTATTATATTTTTATATAAATATAATGTTATAACGATATCATATTCTCTTATCATTCATGATTCTAAAAAAATTAAAAATACAACAATAATAATTTAAACCTTAAAATTACTTTTTTTAGAAAAAAAAAAAAAAAATAAAATAAACTAAAAAATGTGAAATACTAAAATCCAGGAGTGTTTTAGACAAGGGGTGGAGGAGTTACATACCCATTCCCTAAACCAGTAGCATTGGCTGGCAAGTGTAGGGAACCATGTTCTTAAATCTTATATTCTTAAACGAGCAATAATTGTATATATATATATATATATATATATATATATATATATATATATATATATATATTTATATATATATATATATATATATATATATATACTAGCTTTATAACCCGCTACTTCGTTAGCGGCACCTTTTGAATTGATTAAATTAAATACTTATTGGTTCTTAAGATACATATAGGACAAAATAAGTACCTACCCTCTACATTTTCAAAAAAGTACTACACACGCCTCCCTTATTTTTGTTCTTGTTCTTGTCGCTTTTGATTTTGAATATTTTACAAAAGTTTCCGTTTTTACCCGTTGTTTACCCCTGATCAGCCAAATTAAAAAAAAAATCCGGATACATGTCCTAATATTTTTATTGCTGATCTTAACTCCATTTTTGTTAATTGAAAAAAATACCAAACACCTGTCACATATTTCTTCAATGTCAATAGAACAGTCCATAAATCGTTGATTTATTTATTATTTTATTGATTTAAACAACATGCACAGTTTAAAAGGAAAAAACCTATCTTTAAATTTTTGACCCGTTTTTGTTATTTTCGATTGAGGTTTAAATTTTGTTTCTATAATAATTGATTCAAAAATTATATATGGGTCAAAAAAGTACCAAAATTTAGTTTTTATCCTTTTTATTCCCTATTTTTAGCTCATTTACGAAAAGTACCTACTAAAAAAATGACTTTTTATTTTTCTATTCGATCTAAATCCAATTTAAATTTTTTTTCTGTCGATATTGGTATCAGAGATATAACTTTACTAATGTTTTTATTTTCTACCCTATTTTAACCCCAAAACTGTTTAATTTGCAAAAAGTACTGAAAAGTCCCTTAATTTTTAGGGCTGATCTTAGATCATTTTAGTGTTTGTTTCCATCCATTAGGTTTAGAAGATATAATGTCATCGATTTTTCCCTTTTTTACCCCTTTGATTGACACATCTCTAATTTATACTTCTGACTTCATTAGTTTAAATGAATATTTTCCCGTTTTCACCTCTTTGAACCCCATTTATCGTAAAAGTACCAAGCACATGTTTAATATTTTGTTAATACTTATTGATTGTGGCATAAAGTGAGTCTTTATGTTTATAAGTTCAAAAGATACGTATGGGTTAAAAAAAGTACAAAAATATAGTTTTTACCCTTTTTGCCCTTATTAGTGCCATTTCCAAAAAAGTACAGAACACATGTCCCTTTCTTTTTCTAGCCGATTATATGATTTATTCATTTTCTAGCCTGTTTTAACCATAAGCGGCCAAATTAAAAAAAAAAAAAAAACCGAACCCGTGTCCTTTAATTTTTAATGCTGATCATAGACCAATTTAATCTTTGTTTCTATCACTTTTGATTTAGAAGATATTACGTTACCGATTTTTCCCCCTTTTTACTCCACTTTTTAACCACTAAACAGCACATGTCTTATACTTTTTCAATATGAATCCACCCGTCTGTAAATTATAGTTCTGGCTTCATTAGTTAAAAACCTACCCTTGAATATTTAACAGTTTTTATCTTTTTTACCTCAATTATCGTAAAAGTACCAAATACGTGTCTAATAATTCTTTGTTACTTATCAATTGTGACGTTTACTGTTTCTCTATGTTTGTTATTTCAAAAGATACGTATTAGTTAAAAAAAAGTACCAAAATATAGTTTTTGCCCTTTTTTACCCTTATTAGTACCATATTCAAAAAAGTACCAAATACGTTTCTCGTTTTTTTTTCAGCCCATCCGAAGCAAATTTCAACTCTATTCCTATCGTTTTGAATTTCGAAAATATGACGTTACTAATATTTCCCATTTTTTCCCTGTTTTAACCCCAAAACGGCCGAATTAAAGAAAAAAGTATCGAGTATATGTCCCTTAACTTAAAGTGCCGATTTTAGACCGATTTAGTTGTTGTTTTTATCACTTTTGGCTAAGAAGATATATTTTTACCGATTTTTACCCCCAAAATTAAAAAAGTACCAGACACTTATTTTACTTTTTTCAGTGTCAATTTACCAGCCAATAAATTATGCTACTGGCTTCATTAGACGAAAAGATTCTTAGCTAAAAAGCAAAAAACCTACTCTTGAATATTTTCCCTTTTTTTACCTTTTCGTCCCACATTAATCGCAAAAGTACCAAATACGTGTTTAATAGTTTTTTAATGCCTATCAGTTGCGATGTTTCTATGTTTATTAGTTCAAAAGATATATATGGGTTAAAAAAGTACCAAAATACAGTTTTTACCCTTTTTTTCTTATTAGTACCATTTTTGAAATAGTACCAAATACGTGACCATTTATTTTTTTATCCGATTCAAATCCAATTTAAACTTCGTTTGCATCAGTGTTAGTTTCGGAGATATTATGTTACTAATTTCTCCCTTTTCTACCCTGTTTTACCCTTTAAAAGGTCGAATTTCAAAAAAGTACCGAACACGTGTCCATTAATTTTTAGTGCTGATCTCAGACTAATTTAGTTTTTGTTTCAATCACTTTTGATTTAGAAGATATATTTTTACCCCCAAAATTAAAAAAAGTACCAAAAATGTATTTTATTTTTTCTTTGTCAATCGACCAGTCAATAAATTATACTTCTGGCTTCATTAGCCTAAAAGATATCCATAGCTAAAAACAAAAAACCTACCCTTAAATATTTTCCCTTTTTTACCCTTTTGTACCCCATTAATCGCAAAAGTACCAAATACGTATTTAATTGTTTTTTAATATCTATCTGTTGCGATATAAATTATGTTTCTATGTTTATTAGTTCAAAAGATACATATTAGTTGAAAAAAGTACCAAAATATAGTTTTTACCCTTTTTTATCCTTATTAATGCCATTTCCAAAAAAGTACCAAGCACGTGTCTCCTTATTTTCCTAGCCGATTCAAATCCAATTTCAACTTTGTTTGCATCGATGTTGGTTTCGGAGATATGATGTTACTAATTTCTCCCTTTTCTACCCTGTTTTACCTTCTAAGAGGTTGAACTTCAAAAAAGTACCGAACATGTGTTCCTTAATTTTAAGTGCCAATCTCAGACCAATTTAGTTTTTGTTTCTATCACTTTTGGTTTAGAAGATATACTTTACCGATTTTTACCCCTAAAATTAAAAAAAAGTACCAAACACGTAGCTTATTTCTTTTCAATGTAAATCTACCAGTCAATAAATTATACTTCTAACTTCATTAGCCTAAAAGATATCCATGGCTAAAAAGCAAAAAACCTATCCTTGAATATATTCCCTTTTTTACCCTTTTGTACCCCATTAATCGCAAAAGTGCCAAATACGTATTTAGTTCTTTTTTAATATCTATCGGTTGCGATATAAAATATGTTTCTATGTTTATTAGTTCAAAAGATACATATGGGTTAAAAAAAGTACCAAAATATAGTTTTTACCCTTTTTTATCCTTATTGGTGCCATTTTCAAAAAAGTACTAAACACGTGTCCCCTTATTTTTCTAGCCGATTTAAATCCAATTTCAACTTTGTTTCTATCTGTATTGGTTTCGGAGATATGATGTTACTGATTTCTCCCTTTTCTACCCTGTTTTACCTTCTAGGAGGTTGAATTTCATAAAAGTACCGAACACGTGTCCCTTGGTTTTAAGTGCCGATCTCAGACCAATTTAGTTTTTGTTTCTATCACTTTTGGTTTAGAAAATATACTTTACAGATTTTTACCCCCAAAATTAAAAAAAAAGTACCAAACTCGTAGTTTATTTTTTTCAATGTCCATCGACCAGTCAATAAATTATACTTCTGGCTCCATTAGCCTTAAAGATATCCATGGCTAAAAACCAAAAAACCTATCCTTGAATATTTTCCCTTTTTTTACCCTTTTGTACCCCATTAATCGCAAAAGTACCAAATACGTATTTAGTTCTTTTTTAATATCTATCGGTTGCGATATAAAATGTGTTTCTATGTTTATTAGTTCAAAAGATACATATGGGTTAAAAAAAAGTACCAAAATATAGTTTTTACCCTTTTTTATCCTTATTAGTGCCATTTTCAAAAAAGTACCAAACACGTGTCCCC
This sequence comes from Stomorhina lunata, assembly GCA_933228675.1. Lineage (NCBI taxonomy): Eukaryota > Metazoa > Arthropoda > Insecta > Diptera > Rhiniidae > Stomorhina > Stomorhina lunata. The sequence continues at coordinate 30,308,264 of OW121743.1, read as the reverse complement.
TTATTTTTGTAGGCGATTCAAATCTAATTTCAACTTTGTTTCTGTCTATGTTGGTTTCGGAGATATGATGTTACTAATTTCTCCCTTTTCTACCCTGTTTTGCCCTCTAGGCGGCCGATTTTAAAAAAAGTACCGAACACGTGTCCCTTAATTTTTAGTGCTAATCTCAAGCGAATTTAATTTTCGCTTCTATCGCTGTTGGTTAAGGAGATATAATGTTACCGATTTTTCCCTTTTTTACCCTTTTAATTGAAAAAAGTGCCAAACACGTATTTAATATTTTGTACTGGGCAATCGACCTCCCTATAAATTTTATTGGTAGCTTTATTGGTTCAAGTCAAATACAAAGAAAAAGAAAAATGGACCTACCCTAAATTTTTTTCCCCGCTTTTCCCCCTTTTTGAACCCTGAATCAAAAAAGTACCAAACACGTATCTAATATTTTTTTCTTGTTTACCGGCTCCGTTTTGAATTTTGTTACTCTGTTGATTGGTTCAAAAGATACACATGGGTTTAAAAAAGTACCAACATTTTATTTTTACCCTTTTTACCCCCTATTTGTCCCATCTGCTAAAAAGTACCAAACACGTGTCTACTTATTTTTGCAGCTGATCCCAACGCAATTTCAATTTTGGGCCTATGACGTTTACTTCCGGAGATACAGCATTACTAATTTTTCCCTTTTTTACCCCTTTTTACCCCCTTAGAGGCCGAATTTCCAAAAATCCCGTCTTAGTGGATCTATACTTTGAAAAAGGTACCCGCTGTCAAAATTTCAGCTCTCTAGCTTTAGCCGTTTGGGCTGTGCGATGATGAGTCAGTCAATCAGTCAGTCACGTTAGAGTTTTATATATATAGATATATATATATATATATATATATATATATATATATATATATATATATATATATATATATATATAGAATGACTATCTCGAAAACGGCTCTAACGATTTTGATAAAATTTGGACAGTGGGTATCTTTTTTGATGTATAGGTCGAAGAAGAAGGGACTTTTGGAACCTTTGCCTCTAAGAGGGTAAAAACGGGTAAAATGGGGAAAAAATCGAAAACGCTATATCTCCTTAAGTAATAGGTATAGAAACAAAATTTAAATTACGTTTTGAACAGCTATGAAAATAAACGGATAGGTGTTTGGTACTTTTTTGAAACTATGTCCGATAAGGGGTAAAAAAGGGTGAAAATAGTTTTTTTGGTACCTTTTTAACCCTCTCTTATATTTTAAACTAAGGAATATAGAAAAAAACTTTGTACTGCAATCAATAGATGTGAAAGAAATATTGAACACGTATTTGGTACTTTTTTGATTTTGTGGCCAAAATGTGTAAAAAAGGGATAAACTGATAACAACATCTACAAAAGTAATATGAATAGGAAAATTATGTTAACTGCTTTCTAATAAAATGTACCGAATTCAATTGGTACCAAAGAAGTACCAATTATGCATATGGAACTTTTTGAAATTAGGGGATAAAAAGGGGAAAAAATTAGTAATGTTATAACTTTAAAACAAATGAATGTTTGTCTGTATGTATGTTCTTTATAGAATAGTAAACTGTAAGTTTGATCATGTTATGCTCTTTAGCAAAGATGTTGCGGATAAGCCGGCGGAGGTTTTTAAGTTGGTAAACCGAATTTCCGACAGGTGGCGCCACTGAAAATTACTAAAAATTAATTAAATCGTAAACTGTACATTTGATCATACTATGATCTTTTGCAAAGTTGTAGCGCATGAGCCGGCGAATGCTTTTTAATTGATATGAATAATTTCCGACAGGTGGCGCTACTGAAAATTACTCAAAGTCAATTTAATCGTAAGCTGTACATATAATCATGCTATAATCTTTAGCAATGTTGTTGCACATGAGCCGACGAAGGTTTCTTAGTTGGTATGAAGAAATTTCGACAGGTGGCGCCACTGAAATTTACTTAAAGTCAATTTAATCGTAAACTGTACATTTAATCATACTATAATTTTTAGCAAAGTTATTGCGGATAATCCGACGAAGGTTTATTAATTGGAATGACCAAAGTCCAACAGGTGGCGCCACTGAAAATTACTCAAAATGAATTAAATCGTAAAGTGTGCATTTGATCAGACTATAATCTTTAGCAAAGTTGTTGCGCATGAGTCGACGGAGGTTTCTGTTGGTATGACCAATTTTCAAAATTATTTAAAATGAGTTAAACTGTAACTGTATAAAATAAAATATATAAAAACTTTAAAATTTACCTCAAAGTGCTTATCATAAAGCCCCGAGCAAGGCTCGGTCAACCAGGTACTTACAATTATGTTATTATTCTTTCCCACATTTTGCCAGACATTTTAATTTGATATTTTTTAAATTTAAATTAAGAAACCAATTTTTATATTTTTTAGTCTTAAGATTCCATTCAAACAACAGAGTTATTTTTTTAAAAGAAGAGCTTGGAAATAAAAAAAATAAGTCAAAATAAATAAAATTGAAGTTTTATTTTAATAGACTTATAACTCCCGCGAAAAAGCTCCCACACTTTTCATCATAGATTTTAATGGCATCGATAGGTATTTTTTGATAAATTTAAAAAATTGTTCAAAGTTATAGCTCTAATATACATATTGTCTCAAATTTGTAAAAAAAAATAGATTAGTATAATCTAAATTCAAAAACAACTAGAGATTACTTTCTAATTTAATTCAGACGTTTCCAACATTTCCTTAATTAGTTTAGAGAATAATTAATCATTTCACAATTTATTTATATACTCTAGGGAAGAGTCCCCAGCCTTTTGTAATCAATTTTTTCTAGTTGTACTAGTGGCTTTAACTGCTCTGCAAATATTCTCATTTCGTCACCAATAGCGTCTTGTCCATTTGGTGCTACAACAGATAACTCTACAAGATAACTGTGGCAAACAGGTTCGCCATCATGCTGTTTACCCGGAATAATTTTAAAAATTTTTGAAACAGTTATCTTCATACGCCCTTTTCGAAACATATATCCTTGACTTACATATTCAAAGTCAAGACGACAACCTAATTCTGTTAAAAATTCTAGAATTGTTGAAGTACATCCAACATCAATGCTAGATCTTACTAGTGTTGGCCTTGAACGATCCAATTCTGGTTGTCCTATGTAGCGCAGTTGGAAAGGTGTATCCCTATCAAGAGACCGTCGAACACGTACAGCTAATGGAAATTGTTGATTTGGTTGTCTCATACTCATGCACACTTCTAGATCACGAAATGTTTCAGGAGGCATCTCAACATTGTCGCAAAGACCACGTAGCCTACAAAAAGATTCATAAGCATATTCTTTGTAAAAAAATTATTAAATATGCAACCTGTGTAGTAAATGATCAACTGCAGATTCAATAATTGATCCTTGGAGAAGATACTCTTGATTGGGAATAATTTTACATTGTAATGCTTGCGATAGCGACTCCTTCAGTGACGCAATTGGTACCATCTTAACCACTTCCAGGTTTAGCAAATCGACAACAAATATTTTACCTTAGTGAAGAAAACAACTTTTTAAACTAACTTTCTTCAGGGTTGTAAAAAGTAGTATTTTGTTTACATTTGTAAGTCTACTTTTACATTAGTCAGGTTTGGCTTATCAAGTCTTGAATTTGTATGAGAAAAATCTGACAGAATTAAAATAGAGCAAACCTGACCGTACTATCAAGATTACGAAAATTTTGAAAATTTGTATGAAATTTAAGAAAAATAAAATGAAAACTGATAAAGAAAATGTTTGTGTGTGAATGCAGGTTCAAAAGAAATTTAAAGAAAAATTGAATTACAACATAGTGTACATAGTGTATTAAACCATAATTTATAAGATTTTGTATTTATTTTTTTTTATTGTAGGCAATAGTTTAATTAAAATTACTAAAAAAAATTTAAGACATTAGGGAGTGCCAGTAAACTATTAAAAATTTCATATGGAAAAATATTAAATTTGTTAATAAAATCTTAACGCTTCGTTGAGTGTTATTTTTGAAACTAGTTTTGACTAGAGAACAGTCATAGGAATAAGAAAATGTGACTGCTACTTTTCAAAAACGCAGAGAATAGGGGGTAGCAAACTTTTTAAAGACCAATATGGGGAACAGTTTAAATCGTGAATAAAATCTTAACCTTTCGTTGAGTGTTATTTTTATACCCTTCACCAATAGGTGAATAAGTTTGTCATTCAGTTTGTAAATTTATACCGATCGACTCAGAATCGGCAGGAGAATCGATTAAGCGATGTCCGTCTGTCTGTCTGTTGAAATCAAGTTTGTTTCCTGTTAGAGAGTGTATCGATATCAATTATATATCAGATTTTATTAATTTTTGTGTTAAAAATGGTGGAAAATTATTTCACATTAGTATATTTTTAATTCTATTTATATTGTTTTCATGAAACTCCTTGTCACTTATATTTAAAACTCTGTCTATAAAGTTTTTGGCAGTGTTGATGATGATTCTTTTGGGATGTTTGGAGAAGTAGTTAATTACCCTCCCTGAAGCTATTGGTTTCTGGTACTAATCTACTAAAAGTTCGTCCTTTCTTCTTATAACTAAGGTGTCTAAATACGGGAGTTGTGAATTGCACTCAGTTTCAATTATGACCTTAATACTAGGATGGAAGTTATTTAAACTAGTATCGATGAGAAGAAAACAAACAGGAGAAAATAAACTTTTTTTTACTTTTTTTGAACCACCCTGTATCCAAATGAAATAAGTAAACAAAGATTGGAAAAAATTAACTAATTTCCAAAGTGAATTAAATAAATGTTTTTACTTAATTTTAAGGCAAAATTCTATTTAAATAAATATTTAAAGTGTCTAGTATCTAATTATTTATTATTTTTATTGTACGTTTTAATATAATAAAATGGTGTTATATTTTACCTTAATATCTTGGTGTTTTTATTCCTAAAAATATAGGCTATAAAGTCCATATACATATATAGGGCCTAAGGGCATCGATAGAGGACGATAATGTGATCATTTAGAAAGACTTGAGATTCATTGTTATAGACTAGCAAATTTTCGAAAATTAAAAGTTTAGTACACTATTCTAAGGGTGAATTCGCATTCCCAGACAAAAATCAAAAACGATTCCGTGTGTCTCTACAGGGCTAGGGGGAATCAACAGAGGACAGTACTGTGATTCTTTTAAGGTACAATACACTCCTGGAAAGACTTGAGGTCCCTGGTTATAGACCGTCAAACTTGTTATAATCCAAAAAAAATTTATAAAATTTTCAAATGCGATTTCACTTTTAGAATTTTTTTTTTGGATTTTAAAAAGTTTGCCGTTTTAATTTTCGAAAATTTGCTAGTCTATAACAATGAATCCCAAGTCTTTCTAGGAGTGGTTTATAGCTTAAAATGATCACATTATCGTCCTCTATCGATGCCCTTAGGCCCTGTATATGTACATGGAATCGTTTTTGATTTTTTGTTCAAATTAACTTTATAGCCTATATTTTTATGAATAAAAACACCAAGATATTAAGGTAAAATATAACACCACTTTATTATATTAAAACGTATAATAAAAATAAAAAACAATAAATAATTAGATACTAGACACTTTAAACATTTATATAAATAGAATTTTGTCTTAAAATTAAATAATAATACTTATTTAATTCACTTTTAATTATTATTATAATTTAATTAGTTAATTAGTTAGTTAATTTGTTTCCAATCTTTGCTTACATATTTCATTTTGAAACAGGGTGGTTCAGATAAAAGGAAAAAAAGTTTGTTGTCTCCTGTTTTTTTCTTCACACGCGTGTCAATGTAAACAAGCCTTAGAATTATAGGGGATAAACTCTTAGTTTTAGATACATACGTGAAATATATAGATTTTAAATGGAATTAAGATGAATACTTCATCAATAATAAAGTATTGTTCTTTCGATCTGTCCGTTGGATGTGTGGAAAGTTTTGCTCTAGTTCTTTGTGCAATTATGTGATTTAATTTATCAGCATTAAAGTAATTCCCGGTCGGGGTTATATGGGAGATTTCACTAAATGTGAACCGAGCTCGACCATTTTCAATACCGAACTTTTCAAGAGATCAGAAATACTTTTGTCAAATGTTGTCCCTCTAGAAAGTTTATTTTAGGCGCTATCGCCTTGAATAACGATATTGTACAACGACTTTATACTAAATGTCATCATCGTATCTACTATAATTTGTCATTTATTAGCTACTAAGAGATTGCCTTAGGCGAAGTTATATAGGAACAGGCAGATGGACGGACGGACGTCGCGAAATTAATTTTCGATTCTGAGTCGATCGGTACAATTTGAATGGTATTCACAATCAGATTTGTGGAGTTTATATATCATATTTTAGGAAATCCTCCCGCAACGACGCTGTCAAATTTCATTTTTGTACAAAAGTAGTCATGATACATCAAAATTGTATAGTGGTTTTAAGAGTACATGATTTTTTTATTTTGTTGTGCTGTGTAATATATTATATATCAGAAACAATACTTACAAAATGTAAACAAAATTTCTTAGACACGTACTTTGGGCAATTTGCTGTACATCAAAAGTAGTGTTTTGGAGATATATCAGCTGTTTATGGACCGCTTTTGAAAAAATTTAATAACGTGCTTGGCGGAGGAATTTCCTAAAATCTGATATAAAATTATGTATGTCCGTGCTCCAGGAGGATGGTTTTTCCAATTTCTGCATTTCATTTTTTCAACAAACTTTCTCTAATGTGTACTTTGGGCAATTTGCGATACATCATATTTAGTGTTTTGGCGATATCTCAGTTGTTTATGGACCGATCTTGATAAAATCTGATATATAATATATAACACAGCACGACAAAATAAAAAAAATTTCATGTGCTCTTAAAACCACTATACAATTTTGATGTATCATGACTACCTTTGTACAAAAATGGTAAATTTTTTAAATTCAATGGCAAGATTTTTTTTTAAATTGCAATTTTTTTTAGACGTTTCTTCAAATAATTAATGATAACTCAAAAACTACCAGTCCGATATTATTAAAACCAAATCAGAAAAATTAAGATTTACATAGCCTTTAATTCGTCTATATATCGCGTTTCAATCGGATCAATAGTATCGGAGTTATAATAAAAAACTTAAGAAAAAATATATTTTTTACGTAAAAATGGCAAAAATTTTCGTTTTAAAAAAATCATGAAAAATCGAAAACGGCAAAAAAAGATTTATTATTTTATCGCATAGCGACATATAATAGCAACAAAATGAGATATCGACCATAAAAATCGATTGATTTTTTTCGATTCACAATTTAGTGAATTCACTCATTTTCACAAAATTTTAGTTTTTTGCTTGATATATGCATTATAGCGGGTTTTCAAATGAATGAAAAAAATAAATTTTCCAATTTCAAGGGGTGCATGTCGGATTATTGTGAGATTTGGTGAGAAACTTCCACCCACAAAATTTTAACCGAATTGGACAACGTTAACACGTAGCGCATAGGCCCCAAATCTGAAAAATACCGTTTAAATCGAAAAAAATTGACAAATTTTCAGTTTTTGCAAAATTAAAGCTATTTATTCCCCCTTTTGCAAAAAAGTGGATTCTAGTTCTTAGTGCAAATTCAATGATTTTTCCAATAAGCTACATGCCTTTAAAATGGTTAAACAGTTTTCGAATTATTACAATTTTCACTGGCCATTACATGTCCTTGAGGACTTGCCGAAGACAATTTACAAAAACATTTTACTTAGTTTAAAATTTTTTCTTTTTTAACTTACAATATACATGTCAACAATAAAATATAAAATTTCGCTAAAGTTGACGGATATCTTCCTATTACACAATGCAACAAAATAAAAAAATTCGATGCTTTTGAAACCACTATACAATATCCAGGTACTGCCAAAGTGTTTTGGATGAATGAGAATTGTATGGCAAAACAAGTACGCGAAATACTGTTTTGGGCAAAACACGTATTTCTGTGGGACACGTGTTACTGTGGAAATACAGTATTGAAGACTGAGAGCAGGAATATTTGACGGCCCACAAATTCGCAAATTGGTCAAAGATACCGATTTTCTCAGTTCAATGTCAGAAATTGAGAAAAATGCATGGGATTCGTTTGTATGGGTTATTCAACATTTCTTATTAAATAACAAGGATGATGATTATGTTGCGCACGTTGAAGAGGTTTTAACTCACTTCCAGAATCTTGGATGCAACATGAGCATCAAGTTACATTACTTTCACAGTCACTTAGATCGTTTTCCTGAAAATCTAGGAGGCTTAAGTGAGGAACAGGGCGAACGATTTCACCAAGATATTCGGACCATGGAGGAAAGATACCAGGGTCGCTGGGATGCACACATGATGGCAGATTTTTGCTGGAGTATTCAGAGCAACATTTCGTTATTCAATGATAGAAAATGTCATAAAAGAAAATTCCAAAGTTTGTAGTTTTTAACATTTATTTATTTATTTCCTTATTTTATATGTTGTAATAAATTTAAAAAATAAAATATAAAATAAAATACATGAATAAAACAATGAAATAAATTTTTGATCTATTCCATCGATTTGACTTAGTCACATTTTTTGGTCAATTGCCTTCGGCAATTCCTCAAGGACATGTAATGAACAGTGCAAATTGTAGTAACTCGAAAACTGTTTAACCGATTTTAAAGATATGTAGCTTATTGGAAATCTCATTGTGTTTGCCCTAAGGACCAGGATCCACTTTTTTTGCAAAAGGGGGAATAAATAGCTTTAATTTTGCAAAAACTGAAAATTTGACAATTTTTTTTTCGATTTAAACGCTATTTTTCAGATTTGGTGCTTATGCGCTACGTGTTAACGTGTCCAATTCGACTAAAATTTTGTGGGTGGAAGTTTCTCACCAAATCTCACAATAATCCGACATGCACCCCTTGAAATTGGAAAATTTATTTTTTTCATACATTTGAAATCCCTCTATAATGCGTATATCAAGCAAAAACTAAAATTTTGTGAAAATGAGCGAATTCACTAAATTGTGAATAAATTTGAAAAAAACAATCGATTTTTATGGTCGATATCTCATTTTGTTGCTATTATATGCCACTATGTGATAAAATAATAAATCTGGAAGCTTTTTGCCGTTTTCGATTTTTCATGATTTTTTTACGTAAAAATATATTTTATATATAGATAATGTAATTATGTAATTATTAAAATTAAATAATTATGTAATTATTAAAATTAAATTGCAATTTAAAAAAATTTGAAAAAAAAATCTTGCCATAGAATTTCAAAATTTTACCATTTTTGTACTAAGGTAGCCATGATGCATCAAATGTATATAGTGGTTACTCGAGCACATTTTTGCTGTTGACCTGTGTTATCACTTGTACACCATGTGTATATTTTTTCTCTCGTTATTTAAAAGTGTTTTTCAATAAAACAAATACCCTTTCAACTATTTGGTGAATTGTATAAAAAAAATTTTTAATTCTCATCGTATTGTGAGTTTTGGCGATATCTCTGGTGTTTATAGACCGATGATGAAATTTAATAGCATGCTGCAATGGAGTATTTTCTAAAATCTGATATATAATTCGAACATTTTTTTTAAATATTGTTTTAAAAAAAAATTCTAAAATATGACAATTTGCGTACATCGATATCTTTTGCTTTATTGATCTACCGATTTTAATGAAATTCAATAGTGTATTGCGTTTAGTGATTTCCTAAAATTTGATATACAGTTCAAAAAACTTTTTTTTAAATAGTTTAAAAAAAATATAGTTATTTTGAAAAATACAGTTATTAAAAAAAAAAATAATTCTCATCGAGTTCTGAATTTTGGCGATATCTCTAGTGTTTATAGACAGATTTTGATGAAATTTAATAGCATGCTGCGTTGGAGTCTGAAAATTTAAAAAAAATATTGTTTTTTAAAATTTTTTTTCTAAAATTTATAATATAATATATATATAAATCGATATCTTTGATGAAATTCAGTAGTATGTTGCGTTGAATGATTTCCTACAGTTCAAAAAAGTTTTTGTTTTTTTAATTGTTTAATTCGAATTTAGAGTTTTGGCAATATCTCAGATTGTAATGTACCCATTTTTATCGTTTTGCTTTGAAGGATTTTCTAAGATCTGATATATAATTCATGTCAGCATAATATCCCTTAATTGTGGAATTTTAAACAAAAATTGTAATTTAGCATCGAATTTCGAGTTTTGGCTATATCTCAGATGTAAGTACTTGTAGAACTATATAATGCAATTTAATAGCGCACTTAGTAGAACACGAACACGAATTATTAACATCTAATACCTATACATATAAGTTATGTCGGTATGTCATCTAAAAGCTCATCAAACTTGATTTCAGCATACCGAAATATGTCTTAAATAAGTGACTTTTGGCCATTATGATGGCCTTTATTCATATCTTACGTAAGTGTTGTTGCCAAAAGTCTAATCTAAATAGGTCCGCTAAATATTCTCATTAAAGCAACCAATTAATCGGTCCTATAACTTTAAAGATATATGCATTTAAATACGACCTCTCTTGAGGTGCGAAAAGTTACAATGTTGTTATACGATTAAGAGATAAATATTTTTGACAAGCAGCAATTTATTTGCAATTGTTGTTGCTACCATGGATGGGCACTTTGCAGTACCAGTACTTTATACTGAAAGAAAAAATCAGTATTTAGTAATTTTTACTGATTACTTAAAAAAAATTCAGTATTCAATAAATTTTACTGATTACTGAAAAAAAAATTCAACTTGCTACATACAAAACATTTTCGGTGATCTTCATTATGAGTATGTACGAAAGCTTTTTTATTGCTGTTACTAACAGGGTGGAACTTTTGTCTGTTAACATGGGGAGAGCTTTCAACTGTCATACATGTAGCAGAAATTCCAAGGTTAAAAATAAAATTGGAAAATGCATACAGGTTAGGATTTTTATTTTGATTTAACAGCTGTAATTTTTGTGTACCCCATTGTAATTGAAAAGATGGAGGTAATTTTTGTACTAATTCTTGGAGAATTGAAGTATTATTGATTTCATTATTTAAATTGGAAGCTTCAATTGTTGCAATTAAACTCTTTACGTTAATTGCAAATGTGGTAAATGAATGTAACTTATTTTCATCTAATGGGGGTGTAAATTTAATTCGATTTTTTATAGAGTTTACTATATTTTCAGGTTGGCCGTACAAAAGCTTCAAAATTGACATGACCCAATGACATTGGATGGGTGTGCTAGTACGCGTTGGACTATTTTTAATGCTTCCCCGGAAAGTGATTTTTGTAACCTTATGAGGTTTTCGGCTTCCGTGAATCCACAGATTTTAATGGACCATTCGAATGTGGACGAAACCAATCTTCTGGTTGGCCGGAGAAAGCAGGGAGTTCTTTCGGCAAAGATTGACGTGGTTAAAGCTAATCTCGACTCAAGTTTGGGTTATAATTTATAAATAAATGCGGTGGCACACTTAAAGTGTTGTTTGATGTGGTTGCGTTCGGTGCATTGGAATTGAAAGTGTGTTGTGTTGAATGGCCAATGGGGCCGTCATGTTTTGGCAAGAATTAAAATGATGCACATTAGAAATTATTTCATTTATTTATTTATTTCATATTTGATTAACACATACCAGAAGGTACAAGGTTGAAAGGTTTAAACTTCCTGTGCTGAATGGTGTAGAGCTGAGATTGTCGCAGGAAGCCAAATTTCTAGGGATTATCTTGGACAGTAAGCTATCTTGGAAGAGAAACACACAGGAAGGAATGAAAAAAGGGCTAAACGCATACTACTTCTGCAGGAATTCCGTGGGTAAAAAATGGGGCTTAAGACCGATAGTTGTGTATTGGATTTACACAACAATTGTATGGCCTGTTTTAACATATGGTTGCGCAGTATGGTGGGAAGCAGTTAGCAAGGGTTCTTTTCTTACTTCTCTCAACAAGGTACAACGTTGTGCTAGTATTGGTATAACCGGTGCCCTTAAGAGCACACCTCAAGCAGCCCTAGACATCATGCGGTCGTTATACCCCCTTGATATCTTCATTAAGGGGATGGCTATGAGAAGTCTAGTAAGGCTGTACGAGGCGGGTATGCTTAGGTTTAGGCATGTGGGACACTCCAGTATTCTGAGCTTAACAGGCTCCCGGGGCTTGGAGTCAGGTCTACCACGATCTGACTATTTAGTCAAGGAACTACTGTTCAGCTCAGCTCCAGAGATCGTAATCCCCGAAAGATCCGACTGGAATGGGCAAACAGCACTTTTTCAAGGCTTTTCGATCTTCACGGATGGATCAAAAATGGATTGCGGGACTGGTTCTGGAGTTTTCCTGTGGGATCAAAATATTAGGAAATCCTTTAGACTCGCGGATGAGTGCAGTGTCTTCCAGGCAGAGATTTTTGCCATTTGGAAGGCTACAGAGCTCATTCAGGGTCTTATAGCTGTTAACAGTGAGGTGACAATTTATGTCGATAGCCAGGCCGCGCTCAAGGCGTTGCGGGGTTGTAGGGTTACCTCCAAATTAGTCAAAAAATATAGGATAGCTCTTCATGAGCTATCACTTTGCTATAGGATTAGATTGTGCTGGGTTCCGGGTCATTGTGACATCGTTGGCAACGAAGTTGCGGACGAAGTTGCCAGACAAGGCTCAAGTCTAGACTTAAGCCAAAGAGTATTGGATTTGGCTCCGTCACTTTTATCTAGGCATTAAGTCCTGGACTAGCCAGGAAACCACAAGGCTGTGGGGTAACATGGTTACGTGTAGGACATCTAGAGCTATATGGCCAAAACTGGACAGTAATGGTACAAAGCTTCTATTAAGTCTAAATAGGTCAAGCTTAGGAAGATGTATAGGGTTCCTTACGGGACATTGGGCCTTAAATTCGAGGCTACATAGGTGGGATAGCAGCATTTCAGACCTCTGCAGACTATGTCTAGATGAGGATTCGTCCGAGTCGGTGGAACACATTCTCTGTCACTGTCCAAAGCTGCAAAACCTAAGACTTAAACTTCTAGGCAGCAGATTCCTTGCTGACCTACAGGATCTACAACAGTGTAGGTTAATTGATATTGTAGGGTTCATCACGGGTCTCAACTGGCCTAGATAGGGTAGTCTTCTCTTCAACTCTCTACTACCTTTCTCTTTCCCTATCTTCATTCTTTCTTTCTTCATTCCTTCTTTTCTCCCTCTCTGTTAAAGGATCACAATGGACCCCTGGGGTCTCCGAGTGTAGGTGTCTTTGACACCTCCTTTATTACCTAACCTAACCTAACACATACAACAAGATATACATCTTTTTAATTATAGTATGTGTTCATATAGTGAACCGCCGTGGTGTAGCAGGTTAGTCATCCGCCTAGCATACCAGAGGTCCCAAGTTCAATCCCTGTCAGACCTACTTGAAAAAAATTAATTTTCAAAAAGCGGCGGTTCACCTCATAACTCAGCTAGCCACTGGTTATTGAGTATTAGGCTATGAAAAACTTCTCTAACTAATGCATTTGCCGTTCGGAGCCGGCGTTAAAACGTAGGTCCCTTTCAATGAGTCAAAAATAGAATCGGATGCAGCTCTTTGTCTGAGAGAAGTACCCCTTGTTCCAATTGGAATGTTGTCGGGGAATTATATATATATATATGTGTTCATATAATGTAAACATAATAATATTTTAACATTTTTAAATTACAACAAGTAAGAGTGGTATATTCGGCTTTGCCGAATCTTGGATACCCTTCACCAATGGTGTTGCAAAAGTACTTAATGTAATTCCTAGCAAAATTTGATTATACTAGTATTATATGCAAAGAGTCTTTAAAATTTAGAGTCGGAAAAAGAAAAGCTTTTCGGTGGCGTCATCATCTAAAATAGTTATGCACCCAAAGGTTAGGTTGGGCAGGTGGCTGATGTCTAGGGAAGCTTCACTTGGGTTCTAAAGTGGTCCCTTTGTGAAAGATAATGATTACTAGACTACAAGTAGAGAATGCATATTTAAGCCAGCCAGTAGCTTCGAATTAAAATAGACACATATTTTACGAACACTTAATAAAGTTTGATAGACCAGATAAACCATGCAGAAAAGATGCTTCAAAATGTAGATGCCCTTACATTTGCAATAGCACATCGATTTGATGAAGTTTAAGTATTCTGGCATGCAACCCAAAAACACTGTGTCCAGTGAGGGTTGTGCACTTTAATTCGTACGAATTATCCCACCAGTAAAAGTTCTTGATTAGTTATGTAAAACTCTGAAGTTAGCGGACTGATTTAGGTCAAAGCTTTAACAATGATAAGCCTTAAAATTATAGGGTATACACTCTTAGTTTTAGATACATACGTGAAATATATAGCTTTTGAATGGATGGATATCAGCTTTGTCGGAAAAGTTATTAAAGATTTACTTATTAATCTGAAGTTAGTTAATTAATTAAAATGAACACTTCATCAATAATATTTGGGATGTATTGTCCTTTCGATCTGTCCGATGGATGTTTGGAAAATTTTGCTCAAGTCCTTGTGCAATTTTAATGTGATTTAATTTATCAGCATTAAATCGATTCCCGGTCGGGGTTATATTTCACTAAATGTGAATAGAGCTCGCCCATTTTCAATATCGAGCTTTTCAAGAGATCAGAAATACTTTTGTCAAATGTTGTCCCTCTAGAAAGTTTATTTTAGGCGCTATGGCTCTGAATATTAATATTGTACAACGTTTTTATACTAAATGTCATCATCGTATCTTAGGCGAAGTTATACGGGAACAATTGTCAAACGTGAACGGATTTCTCCCAATTGCAATTAAAAAATTTAAATTTTCGTTGATATGTGAGATACTTACATACATATGTAGGTTTTGAACGGAAATCATGTAGTTAGCAGCATTTTTGTACTTCCTAGGAAGATTACCTATAATTTGATATATAATACATTCTCAAATGTTATCATAATGTTCAAAAGTCAGACACAAAATTAATATTAATGCAGAGTGGTTGTCTGCCAAAATCAAATTTGTAGAGCTCCTGGATTTTACACAAAATTTTAGGATATTGTCCCACCCTGAATTTTATCATTGTCGATCAAAACACCATCGCTTAAACGCTAAATTATATCTACCACAAATTACCGAATGCATCTGGATTTAGGTAATGCCCTGCGAAGGACGCTATTAAATTTCATCAAAATAAACACCTGAGATATCGACAAAACTGGAGCTCCAAAAACTTGACTACAACAGAAAAAATTACAGACAGGTAAACGGACGGACAAAAAAACAAACGGACGGACAAAAAAACAGACGGACAGACAGACAAACAGACGGACGGACGGACTGAGGGTGCGAAATCGATACTCCTGACGATTCTGAGTTGATCGGTACAATTTGAATGGTATTCATAATCAGATTTGTGGAGTATATATATCAGATTTTAGAAAATCCTCCCATAAAGAACGATGTCAAATTTCATCACAATCGGTCCATAAACACCTGAGATATCGCTGAAACAATACTTACAAAATGTAAACAAAATTTCTTAGACACGTACTTTGGGCAATTTGCTGTACATCAAATGTAGTGTTATGTCGATATCTCAATTGTTTATAGACCACTTTTGATAAAATTTAATAACGTGCTTGGTGGGGGAATTTCCTAAAATCTGATATAAAATTTATGTAGGTCCGTACTAAAGGAGGATAGTTTTTCCTATTTCTGCATTTAATTTGTTCAACAAACATTCTCTAATGTGTACTTTGGGCAATTTGCGATACATCAAATTCAGTGTTTTGGATATTTCAGTTGTTTATGGACCGATTTTGATAAAATTTTACAGAGTGCTTTGGGAAAATATTTCCTACAATCTGATATATAACATATTATCACATGTACACCAGGAGTATCTTTTTTCTCTTGTTATTTAAAAGTGTGTTTCAATCAAAAATTTAAAAATTTTCGTCTAATTTTTTGTATTTTTTCGATATTTTCGGTGTTTATAAACCGATTTTAATGAAATTTAATAGCGTTCATTGCGGGAGAATTTCCTAAAATCTGATATATAATTTATGTAAGTCCATCCTCCAGGGGCTTCAGAAACTTGATTTCAACAGACAGACAGACGGACAGACAGACGGACATCGCTTAATCGATTCTCCTCCCGATTCTGAGTCGATCGATATAATTTTTATGGGGTCTACGATCACTAATAAAAAAATTACAAACGGAATCACAAACTTATAATACCCTTTCACCTATTGGTGAAGGGTATAAAAATATACTTTTTTGTAAAAAAAATACATTTTTTTTGTAAAAAAATCATTTTTTTTGAAGAAAGTTTTCTGAATTGTATATCAAATTTTAGGAAATCATTCAACGCAGATCACTGTTGAATTTCATCGTAATCGGTATATCAACAACTCAGATATCGCTAAAGCAAAATATATCGATGTACGCAAATTGGCAATTTTAAAAATTTTTTTTAAAAAAACAGCATTTAAAAAAAAAAAAATTTCGAATTATATGTCAGATTTTAGAAAATACTTCAACGCAGCACGCTATCAAATTTCATCAAAATCGGTCCATAAACACCAGAGATATCGACAAAATTCAAAATTCGATGAGAATTTAAAATTTTTTTTTTTTAAAATATGTAAATTTAAAAAAAATTTTTTAAAATTCGTCAATTTGTACCTATAGAATTTTAGTATTTTGCCGATATCTCCGGTGTTTATGGACCGATTTTGATGAAATTTAATAGCGTACTGCGTAGGTCAATTTCCTAGAATCTGATATACAATTTATCTCGCTACACCCTCCAGGAGCTGCACAAACTTGATTTCAACAGACAGACGGACAGACAGACGGACAGACAGACGGACATGGCTAAATCGACTCTCCTGGCGATTCTGAGTCGATCGGTATAATTTTTATAGGGTCTAAGACGAATAAATAAATTACAAACTGAATGACAAACTTATAATACCATTTCACATATTGGTGAAGGGTATAAAAAAGAAGAAAAATAAGAGCGAGCGTAAAAAAAATATAAAAAATAAAAATTTTTTAAACAAATTTTAAATTTAAAACATGAAAAAATTTTTTTTAAAACTAACAAAAATGTAAAAAATGTTTTCTTTTGAATTCCATTGCACTGCCAGTTAGTTGAGTACTAGATTGTAATTGGTTCCAGTGACGTTCTGCGCTAATTATAAAATTCCATTCAGATATCATAGTTCGATGTCGAGTGGCAATAAGATTCTTTCCACGGAGTGAGTTTGCAAACTGAAGACGTCTATACAAGTAATCAGGTTCTTTTGTATAAATTATTTTGTGCAAAAGTAATAATTTTTTAATAATAAGTAAATTATCAAAAGACACATTATATACTAATTTTGTGTATCTGGAGACCCCCTCATATCTTTTAACACCATATACATAACGAATTGTAGCATTATATGCAACATTTAATCTTTTTTTGCATTGAGAATCGCAGCTGCCATATAATTCACATCCATACAAAAGACTTGGGAGAATATAGATTTTGGCTAAGATCTCCCGAATATGTACAGGTGTGTAGTGCTGAGTCGGATACAATGATCTTAACATGTTGAAAGTTGCGCCGGTTGCTGAGTTGATGTGTGTGTTCCATGTTAATTCATTATTAAAAATTACACCAAGGTTTTTGGCTGAGTTTACAATTTCAATATTTTGATTATCTAGTAAAACGGTGATGTTTGTGGGGATTGTCTGCCTTCTCTTAGATATAACTAGACATTTTGATTTTTTAGGATTTAGTTGAAGACCATTTTCTGTAGCCCAAATATGTATATTCTTTAAGTCTTCGTTTAGTTTTCCAATACAGTCGTTAATATTGTTTAACTTACAATGTACATATAGCTGTACGTCATCGGCATAGATATGTATGTTACAATGCGTAATTCTGCTCGGTAGTTCGTTTATGTACAAGCAAAACAAAAGTGGTCACATAATAGATCCTTGTGGTACACCGCACTTTACTGACAATGGCCTAGAGGTAACAGTGCCTACTGATACAGATTGCATACGCTCAGCAAGGTATGAATTTATCAATTTGGTCGCAGTCGTAGAAAAATTAAAATTATTAGCCAATTTATCACATTTATTGTGATTAACGCAATCAAATGCTTTTGAGTGGTCCAGCAATGTTAAAAAGGTAATTTGACCTTCATCCAGCCGTTTATTTATGTCATCGGATACATTAATGAGGGCTGTTATACAACTATGTTTTTGTCTGAACCCAGATTGATATTTAGAAAACATGCTGTTTTCCAAAAGATAATTGTTGATCTGCTCATATAAGATGCGCTCAAATACCTTAGACAAGAAAGGCAATATTGATATCGGTCGGTATTCAGACCCAGATTTAGGAACTGGTATTACCTTGGCATATTTCCAACATTTTGGAAAACTGCTTGTGGTAATCAATGTGTTGAAAATATGGGTTATGATAAGTATTATCTTTGGAAGGAGAAACTTTAATAGCTTTGGGTTTATTTCATCGTAACCAACAGCATTTGATTTTATTGAAAAACAGCTTTTTAGGACATCCGCAGGAAGTACACATTATTGGTGAAATGTGGCAAGCCGTTTTGTGAGTTGTTGAAACATGAGGGTTAAATGGGACCGATTGATAGTGAGGCTGCTGTCGTGAATGAAAGCCACTAGTGGTGGCGGGTATCGCGTTACTTATGTCCGGTAGAATATATGAACTTTTTTGCGGCATATTAATTCCACCTGAATTATTATTCTTAGATGCCTTATTTATATAAGATGGCATGCTTAAATAAACAGTGTCTTCAGGCAGCTGAGCTGCTTGTTTGGTTGTTTTGTTTTTATTTATATTTTCAGGAGCTGCCGGTAAATCAGACCGGGCTTGTTCTGCAGAATCAAAATGGTTTGGAAGTTAATTTAACCAGCTGCGAATAGAAAACGAATTATGGGATGAGGCATCACTGTGGACCTCCTGTTCATGTTGGTTTATTATTTGATATTTTTTGGAAATATATTCCATTGAAACAGCACGCTCTTCTTCTAGTCGTTGGAGTTTTAATTGTACTCTTCTGGCTGATTTATTGGAAGAGCAACTTAAGGTGCTTTTAACTGATTCTGCTTGAGGGCTCTTACAAGCAAAACATTTGAATGTTAGGGCTGATGTTTGGTCTGATGTGGCATTTGTGCATGAAACATGATAGGTTTTTTGTCATTTTGTGTAACTTATCATATTTTGGTCAGGCGGATTAAGATCTTTTAATTCCATTTGCACTTACTGCGAGATTGACAGTGTAGGGCGCTTACAGGCGAATCTTCAGCTTCGTCTGTTGATTTTATAGGAAACGTGTAGAACGCAAAAATAATTTTAAAATGTTGGGGTGAGGAATCCGCCTCTCTAATGATTTACATTGGATTTTGAATAAAAGGGACACCAGATTAATTTTCAAACACAGATTTATTGATCTAATTCTCTTACATGAAAGACAAGACAAATACACAAACATAAAACAATAAGTAAAGGAATTATTTAAACAATTAAATTACACTCACTTTTTAGTATGGAAACCACTAGAAAAATAATTTAAAATTAAAGAAAATCTTCCGGAGTGAAGACTTATCACCACACCAAATAATAATTTAATAAAATAAATGCTCCGAACGGATAATTTTGACATTTCAAAAATGATTAGATAGATTTTAAACAAGTAAGAGTGGTATATTCGACTATGCCGAATCTTGGATACCCTTCACCAATGGTGGTCCAAAAGTAAAGTATAAAATCAAAAGAGTTTAGTGTTAATTCTTTAGTTTCTGATTACTGAACTTTACCTCAAACATTGTCGTTATAATATTTAAGATTTACATTTTTCGGTTGAAAAGAAAAAATGCCGCAAAATTCTCTATGAACCAACAAATATTAAACTAACAATTTTAAATTTAGTGTACTTTAATTCGAACGTATCATATATATAGTAGAAGTTCTTGATTAGTTACGTAAAACTCTGAAGCTAGCGGACCGATTTGGATCAATTGACTAATTATGATATATAGTTCATCAATAATGTTTGTTCCAATCTGTGCTTATGATGACTCCTTAATTAATTAAAGCAAGGCCTACATGTTCTTACGATATACATAAGCTCCTAGGAAAATATATAGATTTTGAAGCGATTTTAGCGCCAAATCACTTCTTGGTGTCTTTTCTTAGGAAAATTTACTCAAATCTAATATATAACTACTTTTGGTAATTTGGTCTCATAACGGATATAGTTTTACATTTATGTATAAGCATTTAAATACCTTTTGTTGTGCTTAATCGTTTAATTTGGATTGTATGAGAACTTGATCTAATGTGGAAGATATATTATGGAATTGTGGATATATATATATATATATATATATATATATATATATATATATATATATATATATATATATATATATATACATACATATATACATATAAAACAACAAAAAAAAAAAAAAAAAACAATATATATATATGGAGCCGTGAAACAAAAGGTTCTTTTTGCATCATTGAAAATTTTTTGAAATTAAATTTTTTGTTATTTCGCACTTAAAAAAATCAATGAACCGCGAAGTATATTTAAGTTAGCTACTTACCAATAGGTGAATCTTTGTGCTCTAAATCAACCCCTTTAAATCTTAAAAGTCTCTTTATATAAGCACTTTTATTTTGGAAAAAGAACCTTTTGTTAAAAAAAAGTGAAAAAGTACCTTTTTAAACAAAAAAAAAAAAAAAAACAAGTAAGAGTGGTATATTCGGCTTTGCCGAATCTTGGATACCCTTCACCAATGGTGTTCCAAAAGTACTTAATGTAATTCGTAGCAATATTTGGTTATACTAGTATTATATGCAAAGAGTCTTTAAATTAAGAGTCGGAAAACGAAAACCTTTTCGGTGGCGTCTTATCAAGAATGCCCTTAGATTTGCAATAGCACATCGATTTGATGAAGTTTAAGTATTCTGACATGCAACCCAAAAACGCTGTGCCCAGTGAGGGTTGTGCACTTTAATTCGTACGAATTATCCAACTAGTAAAAGTTCTTGATTAGTTATGTAAAACTCTGAAGTTAGCGGACTGATTTAGGTCAAAGCTTTAACAATGATTGTCAATGTGTACAAGCCTTAAAATTATAGGGTATACACTCCTAGTTTTAGATACATACGTGAAATATATAGCTTTTGAATGGATGGTTATCAGCTTTGTCGGAAAAGTTTACTTATTAATTTGAAGTTAGTTAATTAATTAAAATGAACACTTCATCAATAATATTTGGGATGTATAGTTCTTTCGATCTGTCCGATGGATGTTTGGAAAGTTTTGCTCTAGTTCTTTGTGCAATTTTAATATGATTTAATTTATCAGCATTAAATCGATTCCCGGTCGGGTTTATATGGGAGATTTCACTAAATTTGAATAGAGCTCGCCCATTTTCAATATCGAACTTTTCAAGAGATCAGAAATACTTTTGTCAAATGTTGTCCCTCTAGAAAGTTTATTTTAGGCGCTATTGTCCTGAATATCAATATTGTACAACGTCTTTATACTAAATGTCATCATCGTATCTATTATAATTTGTCATTTATTAGCTACTAAGAGATTGCCTTAGGCAAAGTTATACGGGATCAATTGTCAAACGTGAACGGATTTCTCCCAATTGCAATTAAAAAATTTAAATTTTTGTTGATATGTGAGATACTTACATACATATGTAGGTTTTGAACGGATATCATGTAATTAGCTGCATTTTTGTACTTCCTAGGAAGATTACCTATAATTTGATATATAATACATTCTCAAATGTTATCATAATATTCAAAAGTCAGACACAAAATTAAGATAAATGCAGTGTGTCTGCTAAAACCAGATTTGTGGAGCTCCTGAATTGTCCCACCCTGAATTTCAACATTGTCGATCAAAACACTATCGCTTAAACGCTAAATTATATCTACCACAAATTACAGAATGCATCAGGATTTAGAAAATCCCCTGCGAAGGACGCTATTAAACTTCATCAAAATAAACATCTGAGATATCGACTACAACAGAAAAAAGGACAGATTGGTAGACGGACGGACAAACAAACAGACGGACGGACGGGCAAACAAACAGATGGACGGACAGAGGGACGGAGGTAGCGAAATCGATTCTTGTGCCGATTCTGAGTTGATCGGTACAATTTGAATGGTATTCATAATCAGATTTGTGGAGTATATATATCAGATTTTAGAAAATCCTCCCATAAAGAACGATGTCAAATTTCATCACAATCGGTCCATAAACACCTGAGATATCGCTGAAACAATACTTACAAAATGTAAACAAAATTTCTTAGACACGTACTTTGGGCAATTTGCTGTACATCAAATGTAGTGTTATGGCGATATCTCAATTGTTTATAGACCGCTTTTGATAAAATTTAATAACGTGCTTGGTGGGGGAATTTCATAAAATCTGATATAAAATTTATGTAGGTCTGTACTAAAGGAGGATAGTTTTTCCTATTTCTGCATTTAATTTTTTCAACAAACATTCTCTAATGTGTACTTTGGGCAATTTGCGATACATCAAATTCAGTGTTTTTTGTTTATGGACCGATTTTGATAAAATTTTACAGAGTGCTTTGGGAAAATATTTCCTACAATCTGATATATAACATATTATCACATGTACACCAGGAGTATCTTTTTTCTCTTGTTATTTAAAAGTGTGTTTCAATCAAAAATTTAAAAATTTTCGTCTAATTTTTGGTATTTTTTCGATATTTTCGGTGTTTATAAACCGATTTTAATGAAATTTAATAGCGTTCATTGCTATTAAATTAAAATCTGATATATAATTTATGTAAGTCCATCCTCCAGGGGCTTCAGAAACTTGATTTCAACAGACAGACAGACGGACAGACAGACAGACAGACAGACGGACATCGCTTAATCGATTCTACTCCCGATTCTGAGTCGATCGGTATAATTTTTATGGGGTCTACGATCACTAATAAAAAAATTACAAACGGAATCACAAACTTATAATACCCTTTCACCTATTGGTGAAGGGTATAATAAAAATATGAAAAAATAATTTTTGTTATGCAACGCAATTAAACCATAGCTTCCCCCAGAAGTAATCTGCGTAACATAAAAACATGCAGTATTTTATATTTTTGCATTTTGAACAAAATTTGGTAATAAATTCTTAATATTCTGCCATTTTTCAATGGAAAATGAAAAACTCTATATTATGACCCCTTGAAAGAAAGTGTTCAACCTGTACAATATTAAAATAACAATGACGTTTACATTATAAATAGTCAGAGGAAAAATATTCACTATTACTTTTATTAATGTTGAACATTGGTACAGTTTTCGCGAAACTCTTTGTTTTGTGTTACTGAGAAGCAAATGTATTATTTGTAATATTTTTTAAACAAAATTTTCAAAAAAATTAAAAACTGATTTCAATATTTTTTAGCTGCATATCCTTAGGCGAGTCGTCAAGGACACGCATTTTTTGGGAAAAATTGCAATATCTTTCAAACTACTTCTTGGATTTTTAATATTGATGACTTAAAATAAAGCTTATTTAGTTCTCTTTTATATTCCAGTAAAAAATTTAATTTGGGCTAAACCGAAAATACTCCCTTTTTTCCTATTTTAAAATGTTTACCACTTTGTGGGCGGAAAAAATTTGTGTAGCATGTTTCTGTATTACTTAGAACATTTCTAGGGGGAGTAAAGGTTCATATGCGCACTTTCATAAAATAAGGTGCACCCTAATCTACACGAATAAAGGAAAAAATATTTAACTTACTTACTACAGAAAAAGAACCTTTTGTTAAAAAAAGTAGAAAAGAACCTTTTTTTTAGTAAAACTTTTTTAATGTCCATTTAATTACTAAATAAAAAAATTATTATGGTTTCTCAATTGTATTTGAAAGATTTGAACCTAAATATTACAAAAATAACAAAAAACCCAAAATGTAAAAAGTACGCAAAAAGAACCTTTTGTTCCGCGGCTCCACATATATATATATATATATATATATATATATATATATATATATATATATATATATATATATATATATATATATATATATACATATATATATATATATATATAGTTCTTCAATTCCTTGTGGAATATAGGGCCTCAACAAATGTTTTCCATGTGTGTTTATTGGTGGCCAAGACTTTCATCTCGTTCCACGATACTTTGAACTCTCGTAACTCGTTCTCAGTTTGCCGCCTCCACGTTTTAGCAGGTCTACCAGACCTCCTGGAGGACCTTGAGGATTATATTCGATGGCTTGACGATTTATATCAGTAGCTGGCTTTCTAAGTGTATGTCCTAGCCAACCATATTTCCGGGTACGAATAGTAGTTTGTAATGGTTCTTGATTGGTGCGCAACCATAAATCTTGGGTTGAAGTTGTAACGGGTCAGGAAATGCTTGTAGTCCGCTTATCTCTCGACTCGAAATATTCCATGTCTCACAACCATATAAGAGCACGGGTTTGACATTAGTGTTAAAAACTTTGAGTTTGGTTATAGTCGAAATATTTTGAGATCTCCAGAGCTTATTGAGAACACCAAAAGCTTGCTTTGCATAATCTATTTTGGATATCTTCTCTGCTACTACCGCTTTTAGAGATTATACTTCCTAGGTAGCAGAAAGTTTCAACCTCGTCAATATTTTGCCCATCAAGATAAAATTTGGACTCATTAAGTGAGTTTAATCGCAATGACTTAGTTTCTTAATGTTAATTTGAAGGCCAGCTAAGGCAGCACGGGATGCAAAGATTTGGATTTTTAACTGTATGCTAGAGAAACGGTGAGAAGAGAGACATACGTCATCAGCTTAGTCAATGTCATCTAATCTGTCATGAAGACCCTATTGTGTACCATGTTGGCCAGACATCGAATGACACAAAACAACATCGAGCACTATGTTGAATAGCAGTGGTGATAGCACACAGCCTTGGCGAACTCCTACCTTAACCCTAATGGGTTTGCTCTTTGAGCCTTCATGAAGAATACAGCAGAATGCATTGTTGTAAAGTTTCTTGACGAGTCGTATAATCTTTTCAGTCTATAAATAATAGATAGAGGGGATCTCCACTCAACCGACTGCTGCACAATAACTCTTAGACTGTTGGTGTGATCAGTACATGATTTGTTGGCCTAAAGCAGCTTGTTCGCGTCTAAGCTATGGTTCGACAATGGTCGCTATACGGCTATGTAAATTATGTTCTATAACTTTGTTTACCATGTTAATAAGGGTAATACCCCCCAGTTCGAACAGTCCTGCAAATTTCCTTTTTTTGGCAGTTTTATAATAAGACCTTCTCTGAGATCATTTGGCATTCTTTCTTCAGACCAATACTTCGTTATTCGCATTTATGGATGTTCTTGTGAGGAAATATAGTTCCACCCAGCACAAAATTAAAATTATCACATAACTCCACCAGTCTTTCACCGTTGTCAGTCATGCGACCTGTGCAATGCTTTCACATCACGCTCTCCCTGCTGGTATTATCAGAGCAAACTTGAGCGTTGAAATCACCCATTAATATTTTTATATCAATATGACTAGTGTTATTAATTATTTGCGTCAATTTAAAAAAAAAAACATCTTTTTCTACGTCTTCAGCAGCCTCCGTTGGAGCATAGCATTGTATATAGGTTAAATTCCTGGCTCGGGTTCTGAATCTTGCAACAATTATTCGGTCTGAGTGTGGCTGCCATTCGATAACAACATTTTTTGCCTCTTTTGATAAGAGGAATCCAACACCACTTGATCTAGGTTGATCTGCTAGTCTTACTTAGTCTCACTAAGGACTGCTTTAACCATTTTACCTTATACACTTCTAACTCCTCATCTAATTCGATTATCTCTATAGCGAACTTTTTCAAGAGATCAAAAATACTTTTCTCAAATGTTGTCCCTCTAGAAAGTTTTTTTAGGCGCTATCGAGCTTTCCTCTAACGAAAAGACGAACAGAAAGAGCTATAGTCAAATGGTGACCCATTGAGAAACAATTTTGAACACTGGCTGGTATTTACATAATAGTATTTATTGTGCTAAATTTAGTGATAATTATTTATTCTCATTAAAGTGGCTTTTAGATGGAATTAAGGCCATTAAGAGATTTATATAGGAGGTATGACTAAATGTGAACCGAATTCCATGATATTTTGAATGCTGTATAACGATCATGCATATCATGTTCTAAGCTGCATTTGATATTAATACATACTTAAATATTATCATAATGTTCAAAAGCAGACCGACTGCTGAAATCAGATTTGTGGAGCTCCTGGAAGGTATACCGACATGAATTTTATATCAAATTTTAGGATAACGTCCCACCATTGAATTTCATCATCGTCGATTAAAACACCTGAAATATCGCTTAAACACTAAATTATATGTACCACAATTACCAAATGCAAAATACAAATAAGTAAAACCATGACAGGCCTATATAAATTATGCATCAGACTTTAGGTAATCCTTCTGCGAAAAACGCTATTAAATTTCATGAAAATCGGTTCATAAACATCTGAGCTATTGACGAAACAAGAGCTCAACAAACTCGATTTCAAAAGACACACGGACAGAGAGATGGAAAGACGTGTGGAGTTCCTGAATGGTATATAATCAGATTTTAGGAAATTCCCCGCAAAGGACGCTGTCAAATTTCATCACATTCGGTCCATAAAAACCTGAGATATTGCTGCTTACATACGTACTTTCGGCAATTTGCTGTACATCAAAAGTAGTGTTTTGGCTATATCTCAGTTGTTTATGGACTGCGTTTGATAAAATTTAATAACGTACTTGGCGCAGGAATTTCCTAAAATCTGATATGTCCGTGCTCCAGGAGATTGTTATTCCTATTTCTGCATTTCATTTTTTCAACAAACTTTCTCTAATGCGTACTTTGGGCAATTTGCGATACATCATATTTAGTTTTATAGCGATATCTCAGTTGTGCTTTGGGGAACCATTTCCTAAAATCTGATATATAATATATTATCACTTGTACACCAGGAGTATCTTTTTTCTCTTGTTATTTAAAAGAGTTTTTCAATCAAAAATTTTAAAATTTTCATCTACTTTTTGGGTATTTTTCGATATATCGGGTGTTTATAGACCAATTATGAAATTTAATAGTGTTCATTGCGGAAGAATTTCCTAAAATCTAAAATATAATATATATAATTCTATCCTCCAGGGGCTTCAGAAACTTGATTTCAATAGACAGACGGACATCGCTTAATCGATTCTCCTCCCGATTCTGAGTCGATCGGTATAATTTGTATGGGGTCTACGA
Organism: Stomorhina lunata; assembly: GCA_933228675.1. Classification (NCBI taxonomy): domain Eukaryota; kingdom Metazoa; phylum Arthropoda; class Insecta; order Diptera; family Rhiniidae; genus Stomorhina; species Stomorhina lunata. The sequence goes on along the minus strand of OW121743.1, from coordinate 30,280,865 downwards.
TCACTAATAAAAACATTACAAACGGATGCACAAACTTATAATAACCTTTCACCTATTGGTTAATAAGCTTAAGTAAACGAGCTAATTATAAAAGCGGTTTTGCCTTTGGCGGCAACAGCAATCTTATATCTAAAATATTATCCTCAATAATGGAAGGTTTCATTAATTACTATGGTTCCTAAGCCAGGTAAAGATCAGAGTTCTGCATCAAAACATTTGATTATTTTTGTTCACGCGAATCAAATAGAAACAAAAAAGACACAAAATTAAAAAAACACACAATAGAAGTGCAGAGAACTGTAGAGAGTAAAAAACACGGCACGACAACAAATCATTTCAGAAACAACAGCTTTGATTCGTAAAATTACGAATTAACACTGAACATTCAAATTCATTAGTATGAATTTTTGGGTTGAAATTTAAAAATAAAATTAATGTCTGTTTTCATATTTTTATTTTTAATTTAATTTAACAATTCTTAGGAAAATGTTTAAACAATAAAAACATAAGAATACAGTTTATCAATCACTTAACAACAACTAAGTACGAAGGGAATGTACAACTGTGATTCATTTACTTAGAATGTTTTTAGAATATTTAGCAGTGTTGCCACCAACCAAATGTGAAATTACACATGGATCATGTCAAAATTACACATGAAATTAGGAATTACACATTAGGGTGGGTCGATTTTTTTAGTGAACAATCGTATAGCAAAATCGAAATCTGCACCTGATTCTAAGAAAGTTTCCCTAAGAAACCAGGTGTCTAAAATGAAATCCTAGCTAGCGCCGCGAGGCCTGAAAATATTCACTTCCTACATATTGAATAGAATTTTGGAAAAAAAAATAGTTTTGGATATAATTCGATATCTGGAGAACTGATGAGGATATCTCAGTGAAACTTCAGGTGGACAAAGCTTTTGAGTTTCCACAAATATGAGCTACAGTAGAGCTTAGCAGAATGCCATTAGGCTCCCAAATGTGAAACCAAAGTTTAACATGTCGAAGAAATTTCGTTCTTAAAATTCACCAAAGTTCCATTTATGCTCTGAACGTATATCTGATTATACATTTGGAAAGAGCATTCAAATATCTATTAAAACTGTGTTTGACTGTGTGAATATCTCACTTATGTTTCAAGATCTTTAGTGTTAAAACTTTGCTTCGTTCAATTATCATAAAATTTTAATAAAGATTTGACGAATTGTTTAGTTTAAGCTTCACAACTTTTAAACTACTTCTCAAATCAGAATTTTAAATTGTAAGAGAAGAGGCAATGAGCTTTCAGAACCTTGCCCAAACACATTAATGGTGTTCTTACAGGCCACACTCCGAAATTTACACAATGAAGAAAAATCGTAGTATCATAAGGGCTTTGAAAAATTTATTTTGTTTAAGATATGTATTTATATTAATTTTTTATTTATTTAATACGATGTTTGCTGCTTCTTAATTGCACACTGATGTTTCAAAGGATTGACTTAAATCTGTTTTAGATTCCATTCGAGGTATTTATTTGGATACGACTTTCCAAAGTCACTGCCATAACATCGTCTCGATTTTTTGGAACTACACGTCGGGAGACATGAGTTAGCAATTGGATACACCGCTCAGTCCCCTGAATATGAAGTGGAATTTCAGGATCTGAAAATGGTACGTCATCACAATTTATGTACTCGAATAAATGCTCATATGGGATGCTTGCAGTAAATGGAGGGTCACATAAAATATCATCGTCATTTAAATCGACCAATCCTGTATAATCTGTGCACTCAAAGTTAATCGAATGTTTCTTATACTTTCTTAAATTATTCGAGTTATACAGTTGTTCTCTATAATACAAAATCTTTTTAATAGCTCTTTCCCGAACAGACTTTCTATCGTCAAAAAGCATTGTCAACAGAACATTTTCTGGATGAGCGAAAAACGAATTGTTTTGGATTGTTCTGTTAACAATTTCTTTGAGATTTTGTGGCAAAAATCTTGCAGATTTTATAAAATTATACATAAGTGCTGCACCATATATCACGGAGTTATAAAATTTTATATTTAAGTACATCGGCACATAAACTTTCATGATGTAATTAGCTAAGATTTTTAAATTGGGTGAAGGTAATATTGTTGCTTGCTTTTGTTAAACACCGAGAATGAACAACTTGTCCTGATTTCATATTAGCTAAATCTTCTGGACACGATCCTTCCGATACTGCTTTAGATATTCTATAAAGATATAAAGCATCAGCTGTAAATATTTTTTTATCTGTGATCTCCATAGCTGGAGGCATATTGGAGGCAGTTCGTTAAAATAATAATAATAATAATAATAATAATAATAATAATAATAATAATAATAATAATAATAATAATAATAATAATAATAATAATAACAATAATAATAATAATAATAATAATAATAATAATAATAATAATAATAATAATAATAATAATAATAATAATAATAATAATAATAATAATAATAATAATAATAATAATAATAATAATAATAATAATAATGATAATAATAATAACACATGTGGTATATCATTTTCTTCGTATTTGCTAGTAGATTTTAAAAATTTAAGAAATTTTTGATCTAAGTAGCAAGCTAGAAGTTATGAGTTTCAAACTAAACAATTTGTCAAACACACAATTATTCCAAAGTTATGTGCAACAAATGTTCAACACTAAATATCTTGAAAGATAAAAGAGATAATCACAAAATTAAAACTAATTTTAATATATATTTGAATGCTCTTTCCAAATGTATAATCTAATACACGTTCAGAGCATAAATAGGACTTTGGTGAATTTTAAGAACAAAATTACTTCGAGATATTAAACATTGGTTTCACGCTTGAGAGCCCAGTGGCATTCTACTACGCCTTACTGTAGATCATATTTTGTGGAAACTCAAAAGCTTTGTCCACCTGAAGTTTCACTGAGATATCTTCATCAGTTCTCAAGATATCGAATTATATCCAAAACTATTTTTTTTCCAAAATTCTATTCAATATGTATGTGATGAAAAGCCTTTTCTTTGTACGATGGATGGTGGCACGCTGGCTGTCAGGGCTATAGCTCATCGGATTGGGTGGGATCTTTTCCATCTCAAGGCCATCACAATTAAAATTCGTGCCAGGAACCAAAAATAAAATACAGTCCACATACTCTACCAATAAACATTTGGCCACTTCGAGCCGTATATAGTGGAAAACAAGTGTTTTGTAAAATATTTTAAAAATTTGCTAATTTCTAGAAGAAATTTTTGTGTCAAAAAAAAAATAACGGGAGTTTAAAAATTTTTTGAAACAACAAATAATCATCCAGCGCAATCGTTTTCAACAGACCCTAGCAGCGACTCAGAAAACCCAACAACAACAACAAATAAGTAAGTACGAAAATTTCTAAATAATTGTTCTGCCGCTGTCCACAATAAAGAAGGAAGAAACCATAGGGTTACCATCAGTTTGAGAACTCCTCTTCTACCGGGAAAATAAAAATTTCTTCAGTTTTATAAATTTTTGGAAATTTATTAATATTTTTCGATACTTTTTGTTGTTTAAATCGCTAGCAGGGACTTTTTTGTTTAATTTCGATTCTGTTTTTTCTCAATTCGTTTTCCGACCCAAAAATAAACAATGGCAACCGAAAAATTTGCAAATTGTACAAAAGATCTTTTGGATTTTGAAACCGTTTATTCAGAAGCTGATGCGGAAGATAACATTCATGCGTTAGAAGTTCTTCGTATTGAACTTGAATCACTTTGGACTCAAGTCAAAAGAGTTTATGAAGAATGCAGGGACAAAAAACAGGAACCCACTGAAAAATCGATCGACAAAACTAAGCTCAGAGATCGCTACAAAATGGCGTTAGCTGCTTATAAAAAGTGTTTAGGATCAATTAATGCGGAGATTCAAGCGTTGTCGACTCCCATTAATGACTCTAGTAAACAGGAACGTAGTTCGTCTGTTGAAACCCCAAACCTTGATAGGGACATTTCTTTTGTGCGACTCCCACCTTGCGACACAGATTTATTCTATGGAGATTTTGTGACATGGCCAACATTCCGAGATCTTTTTACGGCGATCTACGTAAAAAACTCACGTCTTAGCAAAGTCGAGAAGCTTTTCCATTTACTACAAAAGACTGGAGGAGATGCTAAAAATATAGTCTCAACTGCCCCATTAACCAACGAAGGTTTTGACATCGCTTGGAAAAACCTTAGAGCCCAATACGAAAACAGTCGGATCCAAGTCAACGAACAACTAAAAATTTTATTTGACCTTCCGAAAGTTACCGAAGGCTCAGGGTCGTCCATTCACACTCTGCAACGAAAAGTTAACGGTTGTATTCAGGCGCTAAATGCTTTAGGGGTAAAAACTGATTCTTGGGACCCTCTTTTGGTATATTTTTGCTCAACAAAACTTCCCCGAACCCTTTTGAAAGAATTTGAAAATTCTCTTAAAGAAATTACAAAAGTTCCAACGTGGGAACAATTTAATAGTTTTCTTACTCATCATTCTAAGACGTTAGAATCAATTGCTGCCATAACACAATCAACCACAAAATCCGTTCTGCCTCAAAACCATAATTCAAAATTTGTTCCAAAACAAAAACGAGTTCACACTTTCCAAACAAATACGACTCAGTCAGAAAATGGGTTTAAAAATAGAAGACATGGATTAAGTAGGGCTCAGACAAATGACTCAGCACACAATTGCCAACATTGTAAAGAGTCTCATCATTTGCGATCTTGCCCCAAATTCTTAGAAAAAAATGTTAGTGATAGAATTCACATAGTAAGAGTCACAAATTCTTGTTATAATTGCCTCTCTGTCGACCATAGTGTCAAGGATTGTAAGAGTAAATTCAGTTGTAGATTATGTCATCAAAAACACCATACGTCATTACATAAGGGACCAGACACGCAGTCGAAAAACTCAGCTAGTGATGCAACAGGACCCAGTACAAGCTCCGCTGCACAAAGCCAATTCACACGACCGGAAATAGCTCCAAATGCTTCTGTCCCAAATTTTACATCTTTGACCCTACAAGAGAGCAAACAGTTCAATCATTCTCGCAACGAGCGAGAAACCCTTCTATTTACTGCAGTTGTGCAAATAGAAACTAGAGGCGAAAGATACCAGGCAAGAGCAATCATCGACCCTGGATCTCAGTCAACATTTATATCGGAAAAATTAAAAAACCGACTAAATCTTCCTACCAAACGAAACTTAGTTCATGTCACTGGTTTGAGTCAAACAGTAGCAGAAACCTCAAACAAAGCATGTCTATTTAACCTTTGTTCGAGGGTGGACCAACATTTTAAATTAGAGGTATGGGCTCCAGTCTTAAAAACCCTTCCATCTAATTTGCCGCCCCAAACGTTAGTTTCTCAATACTTCAGTGAGGCTGCAACACTAGAACTAGCAGACCCTCATTTCAATCGAAGCCGACCCATCGACCTGCTGATAGGCCTCGACTTAGGCCCCTACATATATTGCATGGAAACACCGATGCGGTCTATTGGATCCCTTATAGCACAAAAAACAGTATTTGGCTGGATTGTGGGGGACCAATTTCTACAACTACACAACCAAAATCAACAGTATCGCTACTCAACACGTCGTCCCTTGTCAAATCCTTACCCGCTTTTGGGAGGTGGAGGAGACCCCAAAAATGATTTTGAGGTCAGAAGAGGACACATTTTGCGAAAGTCATTTTCAGTCCACGACATATAGGAATGACTCAGGGAGGTATATAGTTACCCTACCCTTTAAAAATGACATAGAAATAGGCGCAACTAGAAATATAGCCATGGCCCAGTTCTTACGAATGGAACGCATGCTTAACCAAAAACCTGAACTCAAAAAGCAATACGACCAAGTTATTGTTGAGTACCTTGAGTTAGGACATATGAGAAAGGTTTCTCCCCTGGATATCAACAAAACTCCAAATTATTACCTGCCGCATCACGCAGTAATAAAGCCCGACAGGTTGACAACAAAGGTTAGAGTAGTTTTCAACGCTTCGAGCCCGTCTTCAAATAAGAGAAGTTTGAACGACATTTTGTACCCAGGACCCATACTTCAGCGGGATTTAGTGCTCCTTATATTGAAGTGGAGATTCTTTCGTTTTGTGTATAACGCCGATATTACAAAAATGTATCGACAGGTACTCATAGACCCTACTCAAACACAATATCAAAGGATATTGTTTCGAAAATCCGAAAACGATCCTATTGAGGATTACGAACTCCTTACGGTGACGTTTGGAGTCAACTGAGCCCCGTTTCTGGCCAAAAGAACTCTTCTTCAATTAGCCGATGATGTTAAACGAAGTCACCCCAAAGCAAACAATATTTTGCAACAAAATATGTACGTGGATGACGTCTTAGCAGGTGACCATACTTTAAACAACGCCATTGAATCTCGTAAAGAACTCACTAATGTCTTAAAATCAGCAGGATTTGATCTGATGTAATGGACATCAAATGACCCACGAATAATCCAGGATTTACCAAAAGAGACTCTACTACCGCTCGATTGGTTAAACTTGTCAGAAAATGCTGGAACGAAAACTCTTGGGATCAAATGGAACATTTCCTCGGATTCATTTACATTCACAGCTCCAGATATTGAACATAGAGAAATATATACCAAAAGAGAATTTTTATCTGCAATTGCCAAATTCTTTGACCCTTGTGGATGGATAGCTCCAGTTATTGTTGACGCAAAGTTAATAATGCAACAGATTTGGTTAGATAAAATCAATTGGGATGACAACCTAATTCACATGACTTGTCTCAAATGGCAGAAATTTGCAAAAAACTGTACCAAAAGCAATAACCTAAAAATTCCACGCACGATTCAATACATTCCAAACTGTAATATGGAAATTCATGGTTTTAGTGACGCTTCAGAAAAGGCCTATTCTGCGACTCTTTACGTCCGAATACGATCTGAAAACTCAGTGTTTACATTTCTTCTAGCTTCGAAGACCTGTGTTGCTCCTATTAAGCAAATATCTCTACCTCGTTTAGAACTCTGGGGATCCGTTTTATTAGCAAATCTAGCGCAAACAGTTATACCAAGTCTTCAAATTTCTGAAATCAACACATATTTTTGGACCGACTCAACAATTGTGCTAGCTTGGTTAAAGAAACCCCCTTGCTCCTGGAACACTTTCGTTGGAAATCGTGTCTCAGAAATTGTAGATAAAATTGGGGCTGACAATTGGTCACATGTCGAATCAAAGGAAAACCCTGCAGATATAGCCAGTCGAGGATGTACGCTTCAAGAATTAGAATCCAATCATCTATGGTGGTATGGACCCTCTTGGCTAAAACTTCCAAAAAATCAATGGCCGACAACAACAAGACCAGAAGACACAAATTTAGAAGCGAAAGCCATAAAATCATTTAACATCACAACATATGAAGATCCTTTAAATCGCTTTTCAAAGTTATCTCGTGCCTATAGAGTCACATCATATGTCTTACGCTTCTGGAGAAATACTGGATCAAGAAGCCATCTTCGAGTTTCATCACCAGAAATCACCAAAGAAGAAATCGAATATGTCAAAACCCGTTTTATAATCTTGACACAACAGAATAATTTTCCAGAAGAATACAAGCATTTAAAACTCAAACAAAAAATCTCATCAACTAAATAGTAGCCTTTTAACACTAAACCCATTCATGGATCGAAAGGGAATTATACGGGCTAATGGACGCCTTGCTCAATCGCCCGCATTAACCTACAATGAACGCTACCCAATATTGCTGCCTTATGACTCAAAGCTGTCGCGTTTATTAGTTGAATTCACGCATAAAATTACCATACATGGAGGTAACCAGCTTGTGGTTCGAGTTTTACGCACAGAATATTGGATATTTAGATTGAAGCCCCTTGTAAAGAGCGTGATCCATAACTGCAAAACTTGCATTTTATACAAGCAACATACACAGAATCAAATAATGTCTTCCTTACCGCCTGAACGCACAACACTTTCTCGACCCTTTGCCATAACTGGATTAGATTACGCCGGACCCTTTGACATCAGAAATTTCACGGGCAGAGCATGTATAATCACAAAAGGGTACGTGTGCATTTTTGTATGCTTCGCCACTAAAGCCGTGCATTTAGAAGCAGCAAGCGACTTATCTTCCCAAGCATTTTTAGCCGCCTTCTCTCGATTCATTGGAAGACGTGTTTGTCCAGCTCTCATTATTTCAGATAATGGAAAAAATTTCGTCGGAGCAGCAGAACTCATCAAAAAAGATCGTCTAGAATTCATGAAATCTCTTCAGACTCAAGTAACTCAACATTATAGTCATCAAAACATAGATTGGAAATTTATACCCCCAGGCGCCCCTCACATGGGTGGACTCTGGGAGGCAGGTGTAAAATCCTTTAAAACTCATTTGAAGAAGATGATACCAATTACAAAATTCACGTTTGAAGAGCTGTCTACAATTCTTGCCCGCATAGAATCGTGTTTAAACTCTAGACCCTTAAGTCCTGCTAGCGATGACCCAAATGACCTAAACCCATTGACCCCTGGACACTTCCTCATTGGTACTCCAATACTGACTCCAGCCGAACCTGATGTCAGCAGCGAAAACATGACTCTCATCAACCGCTGGAAACGCCTGAGGGTCATCTACCAATCATTTTGCCAAAGATGGAAGTCCGAATATCTGGCCGAACTACATCGCAGATACAAATGGAAGTCTCAGAAGGACAATGTCAAGGTCAACGACTTGGTAGTTATTAAAAATACCAACTTACCACCCAATGAATGGCAAATGGGAAGAATCACGAAGACGTATCTAGGACCTGACCAGAACTGTAGAGTTGTCGATGTCCAAACAAAAAATGGAGTCATCACCAGGCCTATAACAAAAATAGTAGTTTTGTTTAAAACATAAAACATGATTTATCTTATATATTTTCAACCACTAATTATACTTTCATTCACTATTTACAGATATGGCATCCCAACAATCGGAGAGACCAAAACACTGGCAGTTTTCTTGCGGAATTTGTTTAAAAGACCATTCTCTACGTACATGTGAAAAATTCATACATTACACACCCAATGAACGTTACGCGTTAGTCCAGTTTAAAAAATATTGCCTTAACTGTCTCGCACGATCCCACAAGACTGACGACTGTAAAAGTGCCTCCGGATGTCATATCTGCAAGAGACGTCACAACACCCTGCTCCATGATGCCGACCCGTTAAAAACCTGTCAAGGTACACAAGAACCAGAAACTCAAAACAGACGCTCATCTTCAGAACCCAAAAAGCAAGGCAAACGTTCAACCTCAGTCCCAAGACTCAATGACCCTAAAACTCCGTTTTTCAATTGGAACCTTGTTTTCATTAAACCGCATCCGTCAGAATGTCAATCTCAACACTTGGGTCAGCACCAGAGCCATCGTTAACAAGACTCTGACGGTGTCCAGAATCTCAAAGTTCTTCATCCAAAAATACAAAATCAAAACCACAATGAAGCATGCTCACGACTTTGCTGTAATCGACGTGCGTTCATATAACGATAAAAATAAGTGGTCTGCCAAAATCGTAGCATTGGTGACGGACGAACTACCAAAAAAACCATATTCTGGACCCATCAATATTGACCCAACCGAAGATTTTCCCAAGAACTCGTTAGCTGATATTGACCAACACCACTGTTGAGTTGGAACTTGGTGGTGACGTGTATCCTTATCTACGCCGGGACGGAGCCATTAAGACCGAAGTTGGTAGCGTTGTAGCCGAAAAGTCTGCTTTAGGATATCTGTTTTGTGGTCCAGTACAGAACTTGTGGTAAACTTCACCTAACTATGGGGGCCGGGATGTTTAATTCTGTATGAAATATGACCAAGCACCCTGTTTTTTAGTAACGGTCCTACAAGAATGTCATCATTATTTATTATTAATTTTCTCATTTTCTCCTTATTCTTATTTTAAAATCAAGCTGTAATTTGCCTTTACATATTACTTTCAACTCACTCTAGTTTGAACTGTTAAGCTGACCTAAACTTAAAACTTAAAAAAAGAATAAAAAATGAATTATTAAAAGAACAAAAATTGAATTATTAAAAGAACAAAAAACATAAATTTAAACAAACATAAGAACAAAAAACTTACAAACTATTATTAAAATAAAAAATCAAATACATAAAATAAAACAACAAAAGAATATTTATTTAAAAAAAAAGGAACCAAAAATAAAATACAGTCCACAGACTCTACCAATAAACAATAACAATACTATATTAATATTGTTAGTAAGTACATAATTATACAATATAAAGAAATAAATGGTAAACTAAAAAATATTTAATTCATTAATTTAAATTTTTAGTTGTTTTTAATTATTCAAAGATTATTTAATTCATTTTGGTTTATTTTGATTTATTATATTTATTATCATGTTGCCAAACTAGTGCCGCGGGACTAGGAAGGTTAATGTTTTTAACTTTTTACTTATCTACTAGTGTAGCATAATTTAGGGATTAAGTAAAAAGAAAAGTACTGTAATCCACAAATTATGCACTAGGGTGCACAAGATCAAGTAAAATTTAATTTTGGTTTTAAATTTATATTAAGTTTATTTTAATTTTATTTCAGTTCAAAAAGCTTTTTGAAATTAAATTTATTGTTAAGTATTTAGTTTTATTTTTAATTTTAATTTAAAAAAAAAAAAACAAAATATTCCATAAAAAAACTCTCCGCTCAAAGAAAAATATAACCAAAAAAATATATTGTGTATTTAATAGGAATATTTTATTTAGTTTTAAATTAAGATAAGTTTTATTTGTTTTGTTTTTAATTTTAGAATATTATTATTATTAATTTTTTTTTGTTATTATTGTGATAATTTCTATTATTACTATTTTATTATATTATTATTGTTCTTGTTATTGATTTACCTAGTTATAATTTTGTTAAGTTATTGATTTACGGTTTAATATAATTAACTTTTTCTAAACTTAAAGCAATTTTTCTCCACTTTTTTTATAAAACGGAGCACTGTGGTGTAAGTAAAAGCAATTATTGCTACAAAATGCATTATGTTTGCTTTAAATTTTGAAAATGACTTATCTAGGCAATTATGTTATTTGGCTTAGTGTTAGGTTACACTGTGATCCAAATGTAAAAAAAAAAATGCAGGGGTTCTCACATACCAATTCTGTTTTGGGGGAGTCCATAGAGTACGAAAGTAGTAACAATTTCTTTTGGTCACTTCGTTAAGTATATTTTTTAACAGCAAATATAGCTTAAAATCTCTATTCACGAAAATTTAAGTAAAAAAATCGTAACTTTTTATTTTTAAAACTACTTAAATTTTTTTTTTTCTACATTTTGAAGGATACATGCCTTGCCTCACTAAAAAATGTCCTTTTAAAAATCAGCCAAGAAATGGCAATTTTATTGGCATTTATATTACAAACAAAAATAACTTTTTTTTATCAATTTTCATTTTCTGTCTGTCTGTATATTTTTGTGTGACAGTAAATATATTTTTTTTATTTCGTTAAAAACCTCATTAAATAGGCTTTCCAAAATGGTTAAGAACAAGCAAATTTAAAGAAAAACGAACCGAAAATTTTTAGTTTTTTGATATGCAAATTTTATTTTTTTTTGTTTTTCCTTAGAAATGCTTGCGTTTCACCTGCTTATTATAATTTTCTGTGCTCGTATCACGCTTAATGGACCAACAGTAGTTAGAAAGCATACTTATTTTGTTTTTTCCAACATAGCGCTGTTCTATTTTAAAAATTTCTTGGTGAAATCTCTCACCTTGTTCGTCGCTCATTTGTCCTAAATTTGACGGGAACATATTTAAATGAGCATGGAGATGGTGCAGTTTGATTGACATTTTGCAACCCATCGAATGGTAGGAAGAAAGCATTTTACTAACCACTTCTTCGTAGTTTTTACATTTTTTGTTCCCAAGAAAGTTTGCGCACACTGCAACAAAGCCTTCCCATGCATTTTTTTCTAAATACGACATTTGTTCTAAGAAATGTTGGTCTCTCATTAGTTGTCTTATTTGTGGACCGACAAATATACCTGTTGTAGATTATATATTTTAATTTTTTTAATGTCTGCATCACAAAAAATACGTGCTTACCTTCTTTAAGCTTGCCACAAGTTATTCGTGGAAAACTTCTTTCAAGATATTTAAATGTTAAACCATTTTTATCAAGTGCTTTGACAAACTGTTTTATTAAACCCAGCTTAATATGTAAAGGTGGTAAAATTATATTTGCTGGGTTGACTAAAGGAATGTTTATACTATTTTTTTCACCAACAACAACGCTGTACGAGGAGGACAATTTTTCTGAATATAATGTTGCTCAGTTGCACGGCTGTTCCATTCGCAAAAATAGCATGGAAACTTTGTTTTGCCACCTTGCATACCATTTAAAATGGTCAATACTTTAAAATCAGCAACAATTTGCCAGTTATGAGAATTGTAGTCTATTAAATTCAAAATTTCAGACATACTCTCGTACGATTCCTTGATGTCAGTAGCGTAAGCCAAAGGAACTCATGGAAATAAGTTCCCGTTATGTAAAAGTACTGCTTTCAGATTTTCAAATTTATATATATTGTATATACAAAACAGAAATTTTGAAAAAGTTTTTCGATGTAAGTGTAAATCATATTTACTTTTCGTTGATCCATCGATGAATAATCCCCAGTCTTGTGAAATATGATTGTGTCCTAGCTTATCAAACAAAGAATTTACATTATTACAATAAACCATATTGCTGTTTTTTGTGCTTTCACTAAACAGTGATCCAAATAAACCCATTTCTTCACTTCTATGAAAAGTAATATTGACACTCTCATCTAAGAAATTCCATTGTTTCATTCTTGATCCTAAAAGTTCCGTCTGTCTCTTTGACAGTTCTAAATCGCGTACCAGGTCATGAAATTCTCCTGATGAAATTAAGCGTTGTTCTCTTAGTTCAGCTTCTGGTGGGATAAATTCTGATGCTGGCCTTTCATAAAGGGTTGGAAATGTTTCAGGCTCAATTGACTCTGGTGATAATTCTGCTGTGTTTTCTTTGATTAAATCTTTATTTTGACGCAATACTGATTTAATAACATGGTCAACGTCTGCGTATTTAATTAATTTTCTTATTTTAAAGTGGTAACCTTTAGTGCAAGTTAAACAAAAATAGCAATTATTTGGTCTATGTACACGTTATGGAAGTCAAGCAACGGGTTCAACGAAAGGCATTGCAGTGGAGCCACTTTGCATTTTCCAAGATCTAAGTGTCGAATAGCACGATGAACAGCAAACAGAGGGTACATACCACAATCCACGAACAAAACAACGACTAAAGTACTCTTCGTATAGTGGAATAACATGTTCATTAACCGATAAATCAATTTTATGTTTTTTGTCCACAAAAAGTCCACAAATGAAACAAAAATTATTACTTTTATCACACATTTTTAAAGAAATATTAATTTTTTTAATTTATTTTTATTACTAATAATACTAAATTGCGCAACCTTTCGATGAGAAACTCGAAGTCTACTTAGACATTTTAAAAAGCCAACTAAATGTACTTTTAAATAAAATTTATAAAACCAAAATTTGTTGCCCAACAAAAAATTGGGATCCGGCAGAAAATGAAAATTTGTTGAAAAAATTGCAATTTTTTTATTTTAAGCGCTATAAAATAGCCATTTTATGGGCGATCTTCAAACGGAAAATATTTTCAGAAAAGCCGAATTCGCATCTAATATCCATTGAAAAGTTAAATCGACTGTCAAATAAAGAAGTTATGATTTTTTTCTTTAAATTTTCGTAAATAATGGTTTTACGTTACATTTGCTGTTAAAAAATATACTTAACGAAGTGATCAAAAAAAATATTACTATTTTCGTACTCCATGGACTCCCCCAAAACAGAATTAGTATATGAGACCCCTGCATTTTTCCCGTGTATCACAGTGTTATTTTTGAATTAAATTTACAATAAAATATAAAATTTCCATAAAGTTTTTTTTTAAAGTAGCAAGATGATTTTAATTCATACATAAAAAAAGACTTTTATCAAATAAATTATGTCTATTTGTTTTGTTTTAGTGCTAAGTTTTTTTTTGTTTTAAATAAAAATTGCTTTTCTATTTTTCTTTTTAGTTTTTTTTTTTTTTTTTAGAAATTATAAATACATATATCGATAGGGATAATATTTTAAGGGTAGATTTTTTTTTAGTAGTGAGTTTAGTAGCCTAATTAGATATGTAATATATTTTATAGTAAATTATTTAGTTTAAACAGGTTATTAACATAAAATTTAAAATTGTTTGAAGATTAAGTAAGCATAATTATAAGGTTTTTTTGAAAGATACGAATAATTTTTAAATATTTATCAGTTTTTACTTAAAGACTTATCTTTTTACTGCCGGGAACGGTTCGTTTTGAGGCGCAATAGTGTCCTGCACCACTTGGACGTGAAGTTTTGCATTGTCCCATAAAGGTTTTCTCCTTTTTCTATTTATGCTATATCCTTTTTATAGCTTCTTCTCTTGCCTGAGGTTTTTTTGCTTCCTAGGTCACTTTCCTTGTTTTCTTAAATCTTCTTTTTTTTAATTTAACTTATGTTCAAACTTGGTTATCACGGTTAATATCTATTTCCTTGATGTTGGCACTACTAAACTCTTTAGTTAGTAATACAACTTTTCTGATTTGTTACTCACTACTGAATGACTACGCGTGTTAAAATTTTTTGTGTCGTAAAGTCATTGCGTTCGTATGATCTTAATTTACAACAACATTTTGCCTATTCTTTGGAATGTGTTCCCAAAAACAAACTCCGTTAGGCCTTTTTTTGCCTTATTTTCCGTATATTCAGCTAATATTACAGTATTATTGTTACTGTGGCAGCCTTTTCTACTTAGTACCTAAAAATACATTACTGTATAACTTTTTGTATACATATTTGACAGCTTTTTAAATCAAACGTTTATTATTCTAGTTTAGACTTGCTTATGAGAAACAAGTAAAAAAATAAAAGACTTTTTTTCCAAGAAATATAAAACGTAATTGTTTAAATTATAGTAGTAACCTATAATTGGTGACGCCGATAATTAAAAATAACAAAAATAAAGACAATTAAAAATAAAAAAGATGAGTGTTGAGAGATCGCCACCACCGAAGAACAAAACGCCAAACGAGACAGAAGTAGGTGGATACAGTAAGCTCATCGAAATCGATGACGACAATTTTTCAGTGAAAGCTGTTGTCATGCACCATTTGCCAAAGTTTTTACCATCTGATCCAGAATTGTGGTTCACCCAAGTGGATGGATTGCTTCACGTAAATAGAATTACAGCAGATTTGTCTAAATACTATACTGTCATCACTGCCTTAGACGCTGATACCTTAATGCAAATAGCTGATGTTTCCAAAAATCCTCCAGCTACAGGCAAGTATGAAAAATTAAAAAAAGAGTTAATTACTCGTTTTGGTACTTCCAAGGAAAAGCAGCCGTTAAAACTTCTCACGGGTTTGGACCTTGGAAATAAAAAACCTAGCCATTTACTCCGAGAAATGAAAGAGTTGGCAGGAACCAGCATATCATCGGAGGCTCTAGCTGCACTTTGGTTGCAACATATGCCAAGCAGTGTCAGATGCATATTGTCGGCGTGCAAGACTGAAGACATCGAAAATTTAGCTGAAACAACACCAAGGGACATGGCACCTCACTGTGATGCAATTACGTCACATACAAAAACTTCTGCATTAGAATCTCGTGTTTTTGGCTATTGAGACATCTCTGAATCAATTAATTCAAAGAGTCAGCCAACTTTCCATTGAATTCGCTACAAACAATGCATATTTACAACGACGTAGTACCAGCAAGGAGAGTGACCATGGAAGAGGTAGATCTCAAACTCGCCGCCAACAAAAAGTGTGCTATTATCACATCCAATTCGGTGCTAGTTCAAAAAAGTGCAAACAACCGTGCGAATTCAATGGAGTTGCACAACAGGAAAACTAAGACAGCTGTCTTCGGTATGTGCGACAGATGACAGCAGTACTAATTCAAGTCGCACATTTGAAAAAAGATTACACATTTTTGATAAAGAACATAACTTGAAATTTCTTGTGGATTCTGGCTCTGTGGTGTCAGTGATACCAAAATGCTTTTTAACCAAATTTGAAACAAAATCGGATGACCTGAAATTGTTTGCAGTTAACAACACAGCCATTCCAACGTACGGCACAAAATTTCTTGAGATAAATTTAGGCCTGCGGCGAAGTTTCGGTTGGACGTTCATAATAGCTGATGTGAAATCACCAATAATTGGCGCGGATTTCTTGTCCCACTATGGTTTAATTGTAGATTTGAAACGACAACGATTAATTGATTCACTGACATCTCTCACATCCGCTTGTCAAGTCAAGTTTTCAAATCAGCCCAGTGTATCAACAATTAATTCATCATCTAACCTATACGATCTCGTAATAAAGTACGTCGAAATTACAAATCCAAATTCTTATAGCCTACCAACAACGTCAAACATTCAACACAGAATCATAACAAATTGTCAACCAATAGCAGAGCCACAGAGGCGATACTCCGGCGAAAAATTAAAAGTCATTAAAGAAGAGTTTACCAATTTACTACAGATGGGAATAGTTCGTCCATCTAGCAGTCCGTGGTCCAGCCCCATACATCTCGTAAAGAAGAAAACAGGTGGCTGGAGGGCCTGCGGCGATTATCGCAAAATCAACGCAAATACACAGCCGATATCCAATTCCACGAGTCGACGATATATCTGAAAAATTATGCAAATAAACTATATTTTCGAAAATTGATATCAACAAAGCTTACTACAATATACCTATGCATCCAGATGACATACAAAGAACTGCCGTCAACACACCTATTGGATTGTTCGAGTTCGTGGTAATGCCCTTTGGGTTAAGAAATGCCACTCAAACTTTCCAAAGGTATATGGATTCGATTTTTCGTCATTTAGACTACGTCTACTGCTACCTCGATGATATCCTCATTTTCTCAGAAAACGAAGAGGAGCACTACAATCATTTAAAAATCGTTTTGCAAAAATTAAAGGATGCAAGCCTGTCAATAAATGCTTCAAAATGTGAATTTGGAGTAAGAAGTTTAGATTTTTTGGGATACCACATATCCACAGCGGGCTTGAAACCACCCATGGATGGCGTTGATGCCATCAGAAACTACCCGAAGCCATAAAACATAGAAGAGCTACGCCGATTTTTAGGAATTTTAAATTTCTATAGAAAATTTATTCCTAATGCGGCAGCCGTTCAAGCACCCCTTAATGGGTTATTCAAAGAATCCAAGAAAAACGATAAACGCAAAATTATATGGATTCCTGAGTTGGAACGATCTTTCGAGGCTTGCAAAACAAGTTCGGATTCAGCAGTCGGTGCTCATTTAGAACAGTTTGTCAATAATCAATGGCAACCAATTGCATTTTTTTCTGCCAAACTGAAACCATCTCAAAAAAACTATAGCACGTATGATCGAGAGTTATTGGCAATATATTTGGCAATCAAACATTTCAAACATCTCTTGGACGGCCGAAATTTTGTAGTATTAACCGATCACAAGCAACTCACTTATGCTCTGCAGCAGAGATTGGATAAAGCCTTACCTCGTCAAATTCGTCATTTAAATTTCATTTGTCAGTATACAACCGACATCCAACACGTCTCCGGATCACAAAACACAGTGGCCTGAAACGGTAAGTTTAGAAGAAATTTTACAACATCAAGAATCAGACACACAATTAAAACAAATACTGGAAAACAGTACCTCATTACGTCTTCAAAAAATTAAACTAAATAATATTGAAGTATATTGTGAAATATCAGACTCTGCAGTGTGTCCGTATATCCCTCTGCCTTTAAGACGAAAAATTTTCGATCTGATTCATTCAATGTCTCATCCTGGAAAAAGGGCAACATTGAAACAGATTCGTCAGAAGTTCATATGGCCATCAATGAACCGTGATATAAGTACTTGGGTCCGCGAATGCTTAGATTGCCAACGAGCAAAAATTAATAAACACACGTATTTAGTACCTAATCATTTTCGAGAAGTTGATCAACGTTTCGACCACGTACATATAGACCTAATAGTTTTGCCAGAATATATGGGATATCGTTACTGCTAAACAATGATTGATAGATTTTCACGCTGGCCAGAAATTGTTCCGCTCAAAGAAATGTCAGCAGATACGGTGGCCAAACACTTTTTCGCATCATGGATTTCTCGATTTCGTTCGCCGAAAACTGTAACCACGGACCAGGGAGCCCAATTTGAGTCCGCCTTATTCTCATCCCTCTCGCGCCTTATTGGAGCTCAGCGTATACGTACAACGCCATACCATCCATCATCTAATGGCATGATTGAACGATGGCATAGGTCCTTAAAATCAGCTCTGATGTGCAACAAATCTACTCCATGGTTGGAAATTTTACCTACAGTCCTCCTTGGACTAAGAACTTGCTACAAGGAAGATTTGGGAGCCTCGTCAGCAGAAATGCTTTACGGTACTACAGTTCGTATACCAGGAGAATATTTTTCAGATAATAATGATCCAGCAAATCAAGTCACATTTTTGGACAAATATCGGGAATATATGAGACAAATTCGTCCCTCGCCTATTAATCATCATATCAGCAACACAAAAGTTTTCGTTCATAAAGACTTAATGTCCTGTTCTCACGTATTTGTCAGATCAGATCACGTTAAAAAACCCTTGGAAGCTCCTTACACAGGACCTTGCGAAGTTTTAGAAAGAGTTTCCGATAGAGTGTTTTCAGTCAAAATCAATAATGAATCGCATAACATATCCATCGAACGATTAAAACCAGCATTCATTACAAAAGATCCTGACAGTACACCGGCACCTTTAAGGACTTATAGCAGAAAAAATCCAATCGTGCAAGCAAAAACTGTGGAGCAGTCGGAACCAGTCGTACAACCAAATCTAACTGAACAATCAACATCTACCTCCATTGTCACAGAGCCAGCCAGGACGCCAATACCTTTAAGGACGTATAGCAGAAAAAAACGGTCTCCTTTGCACAGGATTTAAATCGAACTACTACCACAATATTGGGGGGAGAGTAGCTGTGGCAGCCTTTTCTACTTAGTACCTAAAAATACATTACTGTATAACTTTTTGTATCCATATTTGACAGCTTTTTAAATCAAACGTTTATTATTCTAGTTTAGACTTGCTTATGAGAAACAAGTAAAAAAATAAAAGACTTTTTTTCCAAGAAATATAAAACGTAATTGTTTAAATTATAGTAGTAACCTATATTACATTGTAACTACAGCCATCTGGAGGAGAGTAGATGAGTTGTTATAAATATATTCAAATACAACCCTGTTTGCTTAGTGTCGGTAACATTGTTACTGCGCGATAATGCAGTGAAGTAATGTATGTGTTTTAAACAATAAAAGAAATAATAAAAGATATAAATATTTCACATTTCGCAAGTGGCCGTCACAAAGCCAATTCTTTTCGCGTAGCCTGTGGAGTGAAAAGGATTGGGAATACGAAGCCAATTCGAAAACAAATAACCACTTCTAGTTTACCGGAAGTGTGTTTCCTTACTTCTTACAGCATTATCGTTATGACTATCCAGCACTATTTATGTCCGTTACCTTTTAAGTTTCCTTAGAGTAGTCCTATTTGCCAGTACGAGTTTAATGTATAGATTTTAAAAAAAGTAAAATTTTTAAAATGTTGAAACTGTTTATTTACCAGCTAAGAATTGTGTAGTGTCGATTTTATTTCAAAAAAAATGTCTATCAAAAAAATTAAAACGAAAATACGAAAGAAAAAAATCAAAATAAAGAACAATAATGACTAAAGATTATAAGAGCCACATAAAAGTTATTCAATGCCTGAACATCGGTGAGTTGTTTGTTAAAAAAAAGATTTTCATTGTTTTAGATGTTGAGCGTGAATGACGCCTATCAACTGATCCTTAAGGTTTTCAATTTCATATTGGCTATTTCCTATCGTTTTCCGGATTCTGCACTTTAACCACGGCCTACAAAGTTTAGCGTTAACTCCTTTGTTAAATTTACTTTGCACAAAGTTTTTCCTATACACTTCTTGACTTGGGACATATGTGATTTGTCGGCTTTTAAGGTTGTATGATTTTGCATTTCTTAAATACGCGTTGTGCAGTTTTTCACTAACTTTTTGATGTACAAGTTGCATTTGAGCGGATTTTGGAATAACTTCTATATTTCCATCTTCTATCGCATTAAGTTTACGGAGTATTTCGTAGGCATCGGCATGAGTTATCATGTTGTAGCCCGTTAATGCGAAATATGGTGACACGCCGGTAGAAGAATGAACACTAGACCTAAGAGAACATTCGATTTTGGATAAGTTTTCATCCCATTTCGACTGATCTTTTTCTAAGAAACTTCTAATTGCACTTAGGATAGACTGGTTAACTCTTTCACTGGCGTTGGATTGGGGTGAATAAATCGGAGTTCGAATATGTCTTACATTAAAAAGAGTAAGAAAATCTTTAAAAGCTTCGGCAACAAATTGCTTTCCATTGTCCGAATGTAAAACTTCTGGCACTCCGAATTTATAAAAAACCTCATCTCTTAAAAACTTAATGACCGCTTTGATGGTAGCTTTAGATAACGCTTTTAATAAAATAAATTTAGTTTTGTGATCTAATACAATATATATAAAAGTGTTTCCACATTTAGTTCTCGGATATGGCCCTAAAAAGTCAATGTATACTTTCTGAAATGGTCTATCCGTAAGTACTTCCTTTCCCATTGGTGGTCTAAGCGTTTGCTTTGGATGTTTAACTTCTTTGCATGTTACACAATTCTTAACAAACTCTCTTATATTTTTCTCCATTGATGGCCAATAGAAGTATTCTCGGATATTGTATAATGTTTTCGCGATACCCCCATGCGAAGTATTATGTTTATGCGATTTTTCGATTAAGCTATTAGTTAGATAAGTTGGTACCCAAATTTTCCAACATTCATCTTCGCTTTCAGCGTCATTTCTATTAAACTTAACCTTTTTATACACGATTCCGTCTTCTACTTTTACGTCTGGTAGCTTATCTTTATTTTGGTCTACAGTATCAACTAGATCTAAGTATTCTTTACTTTTAAACGCTTCTGAGTTAAAATCTATTAAAGCGATGTAGTTTACGGTAATCGCCTCCATATCTAGCCTGGATAACATGTCAGGTACTACGTTTTTTGTTCCTTTTCGGTGCTATATAGCAAATTTAAAACCCTCTAGTTTTAAACTCCAACGAGCCAGTCTTCCATTCAAGTCCTGCTGACGCATTAACCATTTTAAACTAGAATGGTCTGTTATTACTGTAAACTCCATCAATTCAATATACTGCCTAAATTTTTCTATTGCGAGAACTACCGCGAGACATTCTTTTTCCGTAGTCGAATAATTCTTCTGCGCACTGTTCAATTTCTTTGAAAAGTATTCAATAGGATGTTCCTCTCCCTCATCATCCTTTTGAAACAAAACCGCTCCGATTCCTACATTAGAGGCCTCGCATTGGACGAAAAATGGTCGTTCGAAATCTGGACTTATAAGGATTGGGCTTGACACTAACCTACGCTTGAGTTCTTCGAAAGATTTTGTTGCTTCTGGGCCGAATATAAACTTTGGTGATTTTTTTAAAGTATCAGTTAGTGGAGCTGTCAGAGTCGAGAAGTCGTGAATGAAGCGACGATACCACCCTACTGTGCCTAGAAATCTTCTGACATCTTTCTGATTTTTCGGGGGCATGATGTCCATAATCGCTTTAACTTTGTTCTCATCTGGCTTTAATTTTCCTCCACCAACTATATATTCCAGATACTTGAGCTCTCTATAACAAAACTTTGACTTTTGCATATTGATAGTTAGGCCTGCGCTACTGAGTTTCTGTCCTACAATCCTTAGCATATCCACGTGCTCTTCGAAACTTGGCGAAACAAGCAACAGATCATCCAGGTATATAAATACCCTATCCTTCAGCTCAGACGGCACCACTTTATCCATCAATCGACAAAGACGTTGGGCAGCGTTGCACAGTCCAAAAGGCATGACTTTAAATTGGTACTGTGGTCTACCTGGAACTGTGAACGCTGTCTTCTGTCTACTGGCTTCATCCAAAGGGATTTGCCAAAACGCGTATTTAAGGTCGATTGATGAAATAAAATGCGTGTCGCCTAGCCTAGCTAGTAAGCCATCGATGTTAGGGAGGGGATAAGCATCCTTTTTGGTGACCTTGTTCAGCTCCCTAGCATCGAGACATAGCCTATTTTTGTTGAGTTTAATGACCAGCGTTGTCCGATTATTCCACTCGGCTCCTGTAGCTACCTCTTCACGTCTAACTCTAACATCCTATCAAGTTCAGCGTAAATTAATTTTTGAACCGCTGGACTCACAGGATAATGCCTCATTTTTTTGGCTGGCGCATCTCCAGTATCAATGGAGTGCATTTCTAATTTTGTCCTTCCCAGATCATACTGCGTGTAGCATAAAAAGGATAACTTAACCTGCTCTAATGTTCTCTGTTGTTATGAGGTGAGCGAATGCATTTTTGTCTCTTCCGAATCATTAATGGAAATTTCGTTAATTATTTTATCTTCGAAACATACTTTTAGTCCAATCTTTTTCCAAAAATCAAATCCTAATATAAGTTCTTGACCCAAATTCGGGACTAAATATAGAACATCCGTAGCTAATTTTAGCATGAATTTTTCCTACAATCATATGGTGTTTTCCATCTGCAGTTCTTATTGAGGATTTATAATCCACAACTACAGCATTCATCCCTCTAACATTGTCGATGCAGTTTCGCCCTAGACAACTAACGGAGGCTCCACTGTCTAGTAAACCTTGAAATGATTGTCCGTTAATTTCGACTGTCATAAACGGTCGAATATCATACTCCCCGCCTATGATTGTAGAAGCTATAAACTTTCGTTCCGTTTTTCTATTTTTATACCTATTTCTAGTATTGCTTATTTTCTTACAAATAGTTGGCACATAGTCTGCAAATATCTCGGCTCTTTTTCTTTCATAGTATTCTAGACGCTCTTCGTAAGTTAAATTTGGATCGAGACCTGTTTGAGGATAAGTTACCAAAGGTGTTTTGTTAAAATTTCTATTCTTATTATCTAAGATACCTAAATTGTTATTAATGCTTTCTTGTACTTCTAAGTTGTTTGGTTCTATTTCTTTAGTTATTAAATGGTTGTCTACTGGGCTAGGTTTTAATTCGAACAAGCTGGCCCAGTTTTCGGCATGTTCTTGTTCGTGTTTCCCGTGCATTTAGGGCATGTCGGGCTAGTTACTCCACCGAACCCACACCTATAGCAAAAGACACTCCTCTGCACCACAGGGCATTCAATAAAAGAGTGTCCCGGTGCCATGCAGTTCCAGCATACTAGTTGCTTGGCCGGTAATTTTTGCAACGCTTCCACCTGCAGTCTTTGTTCGTCTTCAACTTCTTCTTGTCCGAACATATCGACTTCATATACCCTACGTGGATTTCCTATTTGGGAACGGTATGAAGAACGCTTGGCTATGTTTCGTTCAGCCCTCTTGCACTCTTCTAACAATTGGTCTAAGTTATCAATTTGTATTGGGAACACTAGCTGTGATAAACCCTCTTTAAGGTTATCTTTAACAATTTTAACTAATTCCCTTTCTGGAACGTGAATCCTCATCTGATTCTTAAGTTTAATTATTTCTGTTATGTATGCGTCAGCGGATTCGCTTGTAGCTTGCCTACGCTCCATTATCCTACGCTGAATCTCAAAATCGCTTTCGAAATACCTAAACTTTTTTATTATATGGAATTTGAATCGCATATGGGGTGTTTCATGCGGAATGACCAGAACCAAGTACTGGCTGTTCCGGTAACCAAATGATGAAACCCTTTCATAACTACCTCCCACGAGCAGTTATAGTCGGCTTTAAAAGCTTCCACTCTAAAAACAAAATCTTCGACCGTAATAGTTTTGTTGGTACCGTCATATTTTAAGCCCCATTTTTCAAGTTGATTCGGGGTCATTGGCTTGAAACCTTGGTAATGTGGCCCCGATTCAAATCCTGGGTAAGGCTGCGAAAAACTTTGTTGACTGTTTTTAAACAGAGGTTGTGGTAATCTCTGTTGTTGAAACCTTTCAGGGTTATTCGTTTGCCTATGATGGTCTGAATCTAAATGTGTCCTATATTGGTTATTGTCTCTCGAATTTTCACGTTCGGAACGCAGAGACTCTCTTATCATTTGAGGCAACATCAATTGCATATTTTGCACCTCACGTATGATCGAAGTTTGCACAGCTTCAATCGATGCGCTCACAAATTGTCTAATGTCCGTTTCCTGATTATTGCTAGAAGCATTAGGATTAACCGCTTCTTGTTGGGGTACGTTCCTGTTTACCCTTCTTACTGTGCTACTTCCCTGACCGCTAATTTCCCTAGCTGTAATGCTACTGTAAGTAGGAGTTGTTATTGAGCTGTTTTCGGGTGACGAGTGCGTCTGTGGCCCAAAACCCTGCGGAAATCTTAAAGATTATAGTGGTGTAACAGCGTTTGTCGAAACAATAGGAGCTGTGTTTCGAGTGTTAGATGTAGTGACCGATGGATTTGCACTTTGTGGTACGCTACCTTCACTATTTGTCTGATTACGACTTGAAGAACGAAGTTTCCTAGTACTCATCGTCAGCTAGACCTCAATTTAAAAAAAAAAACTAATGCTTACTACGAACTGAATAGCAATACTATCTATTTGGTAGATATACAAATTAACTTTGAAACTCAAAAAAAATCTTTATCTAACTAATTGAATGTAATTCCAAAAGAATGAATTCGATTCTGCGAAATTATTATTTATATTTTAAATAAATTTATTAAAAATGAAATATTGTATAGTAACGAATTTGTTCATTACCAAAAATTATGCAAAAGAAAACTGAACGCATCAGTTGTATGAAAAACCTAACCAAATTTGAAAAAAGTAAAATAATAATGTTAGTTTTAAAATAAATTGAAAATATGTTAAATAACCCAATTAGTGTTAGTATTGTGTTATAAGCTGTTTATAAAAATATATAAATATAAGTTTAAGTTGAATATATTTAGGAAATATAGATAGAAATATGTGCTGATAAAAGAATTTCAAGTCCGGTGTTTGCCAATCGTATAGATACCCTACACTCATACAAAAGTTTCTAAAAATATCTAGAACAATGAATTTAGTATCTGAGATTGCAAACTTAAATATTGTTGAAGTTTTTGAACCGTATTCAAAATCTTTAAAATTTAACTCATGTCAAAATGCTGTTAAAATTTGTCAAAAATTCTAAAAATGAGATTAGCTATTATCAAATTAACTTAAGACGAAACACAAGACTATAACAACATAAAGTTGAGCTTCCGGTTATTTCATATCCTCTCCTCTAAACAAAAACAAATGGACTCTAAGCTATTTAGCCTTTTGGACCATGCTTTTTGTTTGGATTTGATTAAAATCCAAAACCTTCGGCTCCCTTAGTATTCAATTCTTCTTCAGATGACGTCGCAACTCAGGCATGGCAACTTTATTGTCTTCCAGGACATACGTCATCTTCCGAAGAGATTGTCCACTGGTATTAAGCTATTTAAAACAAGCCCCACGTTGGGCGCCAAATTGTGATGAAAAGCCTTTGCTTTGTACGATGGATGGTGGCGCGCTGGCTGTCAGGGCTATAGCTCGTCGGATTGGGTGTGATCTTTTCCATCTCAAGGCCATCACAATTAAGATTCGTGCCAGGAACTTCAAATAAACAAAGCTGAGAACAAGAAACAATAGACAACACGAAACTAGCTGAAAGAGGACCGAAGATAGACAGACGGACGTTTTGACAATAGCAATCTTGACTTCTGGTTGACATGATTCCAGACTGAAACAGCAGGACAAGATGATGTTGGTCCTGGTTAGGCTGCCCACCCCGTATCTGACATATTTCAGTCAGCCATGACTTTGTTGTTGCCTAAATATTCATGATATATGAACAAAGTCCCAAAATCTTACACACCACTTATTTTCACCTAAATTCCTTACATTTCCAACCAATTAAGTATTTACCACATGATTTCAATTAATCAATACAAAAAAATTTATTACATATTTAGTTTAATAATATAACTATCAGTAAATAATAATAATAACAATATTATATTAATAGTTAGTAAGTAAATAATTATACAATATAAAGAAATAAATGGTAAACTAAAAAATTTTTAATTCATTAATTTGAATTTTTAGTTGCTTTTAATTATTCAAAGATTATTTAATTCATTTTGGTTTATTTTGATTTATTATGTTTATTATTATTGTTACGCGCCGGCTAAATTTCTATACAACAAAAATTACTTTCTATTGCCCAAAACTCTAACCACTCAAAACACCAGTTAAGGGGCATGAAAATAGATCTTCCGGCTAGTTCTTGTAATATAATTGGTTCTTAACCCATGTTAAGACGCGTAATCATATAACGTACTTTCCATACCCATAAAGTACGCCAAAAGAATAAAAAGATCTTTAAAGATTAAGTATCATTCTAGAGTGGTAAGATGTAATACCACATAGGGTATAATTTCCCCTCCCAAACTAAATGTTTAGACACCTATGACAGACCCTATATACCCTACAATTTAATCTGTCCCTAATAAAGACTGAATTAGAATTTACATTATGTTACACCTGACTTTAGTTATTCTTCCCATTTGAAGTAAATTTAGAATTTCATTTTTAAGTAAACAAACAGAGGAATTTATTCATAAATATATAAGGAATAAGAATTAAAAATAAAGAAAAATTTATATGTAATCTCATACATAAAGTAAATAATCATTTAACAAGAGAGTTAACATCGTACTAAATAAATGATATTTAAAATAATAAGAAGAAAGCAAAAATTGGAAATATTTGAGGGACAATTTGAAAACGGACCGACTAACAAAAGAGTATTCTATATGATAATATGTATAATTACAAAAAAAAAAAAAAAAGAGATCAATAATTTATTACTCACAACAAAATAGGTGTTCCATTTTATTTGTCTCGATTGGAGGGCCCAGCAAAACGAGTTGGAATTGATGTTTCTGTTGTTGTTGTTAAAAAAAAGACTCTAAGTAAATTTTTTGTAATTAATAGTTTTAAATAAACATACCTACATATATCTTTAAGTTTTAGAAAAAAATATTTAGAACAGATACTTGAATACAGTCTTTGCCAAAATTATTCATGCAAATGATTTTAATTAAAATTTGATATTATTAGAATTCATAATATAATATCAATTTATTAAAAAAAAATGATTAAATCTTTACTTTACTCAAATTAAATATTAATTAGAATCATTTGCATGCATTTATATATAAATTGTAAATATAATTATAAATTTTTTTTTTTTAAATACATAACATAATGATTAGTTATAAATTCAGAATTTTGTTTTATAATTTGGAAGTTTGAAATATTTAATACATAAACTTGTTAGAAATTTTTTTAGCAATATAAATTAATTTTAAAGAAAATATATTTAGGTTAATTTAGATAATTGTAGAAAATACTATATTAGGTTAGTTAGATGAATATTTCAAAGTAATAGTTTTGAGGTTAGGTATAGTTTTTGGATAATAAATGTTAGAATTTTTTTTTTTCAACACAAATTAGTAGAATTTTAAGTGATAAATTATTATCTTTGATTGATTTTTAAATATTGTATTTAGCTCCTAGGAAATTATGAAAATAGGTCTGTAGAAATGTTATGTAATAGGACCTCACATGGAAGCACGTGGCATGGTCAGCGTTTTGGACTTTCCTCCTGGTTTTACGAGGATTTTCTTGGATAGCCTTAACTCCAATTCAACAGTTTATTAAAGGTATTACGCAACACACATTCCCCGAAAGCACTTTCCTAACAAGATTAAAAAAATAAACTTATATCGCAATTGCAGCACGCACTTTAGAAGGAAATCTCTTACCAAAAAATTTTCAGGTTTTTAAATAAAATGCTGGTCCTTATTATTTTATAGAAAACTTCTCAGTTCATGAAATATTTAATTGACTTTTTACAATATTTATTGTTTGATATGTGAATATTTCACTTCACACTTTGACTATTTTAATAATTTAAATTTTGCCAAATTATGTACTTGTTAATGTCACCAGATTTACGATTATAATGATTTTGGTTTGATTTCCATATGAATTAGGTTCTGATCTTTTCATGCGTAATAAAACTGGTATAGTAATGAGAACATTTATTACATATTACCTGAATTGTTTGATCACCAGAGAAAAGAAGACGAAAATACCGCTAAGGGTCATAGTATAGTTATATACGCGATCGTGTAAAATTATTATCATATATGGTAATTCAGTTGAAATTACAGAGAGTGTATGTTAAAAATCACATATTGTTACATTCAACTGTATTGAGGGTATGTAGATATGTTAGCTGAAGTGGCAGAACTAACAAATTTCTTTCATGCTATATAATAATTGTTTGCTGATGAAGAATCCTAATTATCATACTTGCAATTGAAGAGAATGTGTAATAAAATAAAGGCAAATAATTCGAATAAAATTTTACTTGATATCAATTATTCTTTAAATAAAAGGAAATCGTAACAAATCTGCTCGTTCTACTATTTTGCCAAAATAGAAGACGAACAGAAACCTGATTTCTTTTTATAAAATATTTGTTATACATCATACAGTGAATTTCGATATTGGTTTTCACCTTGTCGTGTGGCACGACCCACGAATAGCCGGGCAAAAAATCGTCTTAGGCCTATTTATCTAAATTCAATGTTAGGTCTTCAAGTCTGACGTTTGATATCTGCCGACATAATTACCTTTAAGGTCCTCTATTTCGTATATATTATTACCGATCTTTTCACGGACTCTGCATTTTATGTATTTAGGCATAAATTTCTTGTTAATAGCCTTCGACATGCTGCTTAGCATGTGGTTTTTTCGAAAAACTACTTGACCCTTGCTAAAGTGTATTACCCGCGATCTCAGATTATAAACTTTCGATGCCTTTTCATGAGCTTTGTCTAAATTATCTCGTATTTTATTTCTAATACCTTGTAATTTATCTACATTGGCCAAAACTTGAAAATCTTCACCATTTAAACAGTTCAATTTTTCTAAAACTTTGTAGGCAGAGCCATGCTGCACCATGTTCTGTCCAAATGTTGCATAGTATGGTGAACATTTGATTGACGAGTGGTAGTCACTCCTAAGGATAGACAAGATCTGAGGTATATATTTATCCCAGTCACTATGATCTTTATGGTTTTCTAAAAAGCATCTGATTTTTGTAATTATTTCCCTGTTTGTTCGTTCTGACGCATTTGGTTGAGGAGCATAAAACCCAGTTTTTATATGATCGATTTCATATAATTTGAAAAACTCCTTCATTTCGTTTGAAACGAATTGTTTTGCGTTATCGCTATGCAGAAACCTAGGAACTCCAAATGTAGGGAAAAATTCTGATTGAAAATAGACGACGATATTTGCAGAAGTTGCTGCTTTTAATGGCTTCAAAAATACAAACTTTGTCAGATGGTCTAAACAAATGAAGATAACCGTGTTTTTAATTTTGGTTAAGGGATAAGGGCCTAAAAAATCACAGTAAAGTCTTTCGAAAGGTCTATTTGTAATAAATTGTTTACCCATAAGAGGCCTAGAGATCTGATTAGATGACTTTACAATCTTACACTTATCGCAATTACTAACGTACGTTTTTACATCTTTTGCCATTGTGGGCCAGTAATACTTTTGCCGAATCCGAGATAAAGTTTTGGTGTAACCACCATGGCAAGAAACTATAGAGTCATGAGCAGCTTTAATAGCCTCTCCAGATAAGGATTTCGGAATCCACAACCTCCATAAGCTGTCTTCTTCATCTTCAGTTCCTTGCCTGAATTTTACTCTCTTGTAAATCAAGTCATTCAAAATTGTCAAATCCGGTAAAAGGTTTTTGTGTTCTGAAACGTAGTTCCTAAGATCACGGTATTCATTATTATGAAAATCAGGGGAATCCAAGTCAATTTCTATAGGTGTATCAGATATCGATAATTCGTCAACATCCATACGCGAGAGACAATCGGGAACTACGTTTAAGGAGCCTTTTCTGTGCTCAATTTGAAAATCATATCTTTGAAGCTTTAAGCTCCAACGCGCTAGTCTCCCACTCAAATCCTTTTGGGACATCAGCCATTTTAAGGATGAGTGGTCGGTAATAATCTTAAATGGTAGCCCCTCGATGTATGGCCTGAATCTGTTTACACAAACAATTGCGGCCATGCACTCGAGCTCAGTGACGGTGTAGTTTCTCTGAGACTTGTTAAGTTTCTGAGAAACAAAGGAAATAGGATGCTCGTTACCGTCATCATCGTATTGGAAAAGGACACCACCAACTCCAACCCGGGATGCATCGCACTGAATGATGAACTGGCGATCAAACTTAGGCTGTGCCAATACTGGTGCAGAAGACAACGCATCTTTTAAAGTTTCAAATGATGAAATAGCACTTTCTGTTAAGGCAAATGGTTTAGATGTTTTCTTTAAACAATCGGTGAGTGGGCCAGCAAGATCGGAGAAATTTTTGATAAAAGCTCTGTACCAATTTGCCATGCCAACAAATCGGCGAACTTGTCTTGGGGTTTTGGGTAAATTGAAGTTCCTTATTGATTCTACTTTTTCGGGATCAACTTTCAGCGTTCCGTTGCCTACTATGTACCCTAAGTAACGAATTTCCTTCTGGCAGAATTTACTCTTTCCTACGTTAATTGTTAGCTTTGCAGCCTTGAGACAATTTGCAACATCTTTGAGAAGGGCCATATGGGAATTAAAATCCGAACTACATATCAACAAATCATCTAAATAGATGAAAACATTCTCTCTAAGGCGCGATGGGATTACCTTATCCATTAGCCTGCTCATGGTTTGTGGCCCATTGCACAATCCAAATGGCATATACTTGTAATGGTATAAGGGCTTACCCGGAACAACGAACGCAGTCTTTTCTTTAGAAGTTGCTGTCAATTTTATTTGTAGAAATGCGTCTTTTAAGTCCAATCCCGTAATAAAAAAGGTGTCTTTTAACCTGCTTAATAGCCCGTTGATGTGGGGAAGGGGATACGAATCTTTTTTCGTTACCGCATTAAGTTTCCGAGAATCGATGCACAAGCGAACCTTTCCAGGTTTTCGCACTAAAACCACTGGGGAACACCAAGGCGAATTCGATTCCTCGATAACTCCCATGCTTAAAAGACGGTCTATTTCCTTATACGCTTCCTCTTGTCGAGGTGATAAGGGGTAATGCCTGCATTTAATTGGAACAGCATTCCCAGTATCTATCTCGTGTTCCAATAAATCTGTACAACCTAATCCCATTTTCTCATATGAAGGAAATTCTAATGTAACTTTTTCTAATAAAAGTTTTTGATCTGGTGTGAGATCATGGAACTTTGGATCTTCCTTGTTACCTGGTGTTGGGTCAATTTGTAAAGACGAAACTGAGGGAATTATTTCAGGTGCGAGTGCAAACTCACGCCAAAAATTGGTTCCCAAATACGCCTCTTGGCTGAGGGACGGAACAATATAAAACAAAATATTTTTAGTAACACCTTTGAATTCAACCGGAAGTTCACAAAAACCAAGAATTTTTTGTTTCGCGCCATTTGCAACTGCTACTGACAACTTGATTGGACTGTAAGAAATCTTGTTTCGTTCTAGAAACTCCAAAGAATTCGTTCCCAAAACAGAAATGTTGGCTCCTGAGTCGAGCAATCCCAGTATATCTTCATTAAAAACTCTCACCTTGACAAACGGACGGTCATCTAATTCATTTAAGATTGTCGACTCTATAATTTTTCGATAATATTTACGTTTTTTGTATCGCTGCCTGCATTTAAGTATCTTATTGGTAGGAATATAGTTGAAAGAATACAATTTCTTGCTAATTCTATTGACACAAACATTTTCATTACTTGAATTGATATCCAATTCTGTTTGTGTTGAAATGTTTTTGGAAAGTAAATCAGGTTTTTCTTGTTGTAGAAGTTCATTATGTGAATCTAACTTTTTACTAGTTGATTCTAATTGGAACTCGGGGTTTTGCGGGATGGACGAAAGTCCCCGGTCGCCATTTCGCCCATTTTTCTGTTTCCCAGAAAGACGTGTCTATTTGGACAAGAAGGTGTTAATACGCCCCTTTGTCCGCACTTGAAACAAAAAGGTTCTGAAATAATTTTGTCGCAATAGATATAGGAATGACCTAATGATAGACAATTCCAACATTTTATATTAGAATAGTCATATTTAGTATTAATTTTAGAAACCTGAATAGCTTCAAGCTGAGGATCTGGCATATTTGTATCTTCTGAATCAATATCAGTGGAATCTAGTTCGCTAATATTACGATTAGTGCCAACATTTGGGGAAAAGGATTTATTTTCCCGAAGAACTTTTTCTGCCTTTCGAGCAATATCTCTGAAATCGTTCAAACTCTTCGATTCGGAACTAAATAAAAGAAATCTAAGTTGTGGCTGCAAATTCCTCTTTATTATGTCCACTAATGTTGCGTCTGATAAGGGTCTCTGCAGTCTTGAGTTAACTGCAACAAGCTCTGCGTGGAAATCATCGTATGATTCCTTCAGATGTTGCTTGCGTAAAGAAATTTTTACCATGATGTCGTGTTCCGATTCCAAATGACCAAATTCCTTAGTAAGAGCATTGCTAAGAATTTGATATGTCACAATACGTTGATGCTTTAAGAAAAGCCAGTACCAGTGCTCTGCTTTGCCTTCCAAGAGCACATGGAAGTTTGACAAAAGGTGTTCTTCAGTACATCCAGTTCGATTAGTAAGGGTCTCAATTTTGAACAAGAAATCTGACACGGAGCCTGTCCCATCATATACAATCCTCCACTTCTCTAATTTAATATTAGGTTCGTTAAGACTATAATTAGGATTATTTTGAGAACTATTATTTGGAGGAGTGTTCGTTTGTCTTTGGAAACTAGAACTACTTGTGTTTCCGATTTGAGATATACTGTCTTTAAGTGAAGAAAGTTCTCTTCTGAATTCTTCTCTTGTAACTTGCATATTTTGTTCCATTATTGTTAACAATGTATCAAGATGTGTAGGAGTAATATTTGAAGAGGCATTTAAATTGGTCAAATTGTGATTTGGCGGAAGTTTACCGTCAGCACTTAAAGATCTGGGAGAATTTAGTCCTTCTAAAGGACGAACAGATTGAGGGTTACTCATTAGGGATTCTTTATTAACGTTTAAGTTTGTTGCTTTCTGGGTGTTTTTCGGCGCTGGAGAATGAACTACTCGAGCTGCAGAATTTGTTGGATTTGATTGTATTTCTGCTGAAATGATATTCCCAGCAGAGGTACTTCTACGACGACCCCTAACGTTATTATAGCCCTGGGAACGGGTATTCATCCCGTTGAAAGTTTAACTTATCGAAATCAACAAAAAGATACTAAGTACCTATATGGTTTAAATTCTTCTAATTCAAAAATTTATTCGAGCAAAATAAAATTAATGTGTGGTGGCAAGTATAAGTTTGCACAAGTATAAGTAAATTTGGAAAAAGTGTTATATAAATAAGTTCTCTGTTTCTCTTTTAGGGAAGAATAATCATAAGTAGATGTAACAAATAAAACAAATAAATCGGTCTTAAAGTGATAAAAAAAATTACTCTTTTCCTACTATTCAGCAACATTTACGAACTTAAAATCGAATAAAACAATGGTCTTGAATAAAAAAAAAAAAGGCTTAAAAATTAAAATAAAATTAGATGCATCGAATACCGAAATTAGATTCAGTATTCGGACTTTCTAAAAGAAATTGACTTAAATGGATTAGCAGTTACTTCTAGCGTATAGCTTCTAGATTAAAGTTTATACAATATAATATTAAATACTAGGTCTTATACAAACTATAGATAACTGCAGATGACGTTATTGCTATTTGCTGTAAAAACAATGATATTAAAATTAAACCCACTTAAGAAAAAGTTTAGAATGATAACTTTGATTTTATTTAGGCCATAATTGTTTGGCCTTTACGTTGGGCGCCATATATGTTACGCGCCGGCTAAATTTCTATACAACAAAAATTACTTTCTATTGCCCAAAACTCTAACCACTCAAAACACCAGTTAAGGGGCATGAAAATAGATCTTCCGGCTAGTTCTTGTAATATAATTGGTTCTTAACCCATGTTAAGACGCGTAATCATATAACGTACTTTCCATACCCATAAAGTACGCCAAAAGAATAAAAAGATCTTTAAAGATTAAGTATCATTCTAGAGTGGTAAGATGTAATACCACATAGGGTATAATTTCCCCTCCCAAACTAAATGTTTAGACACCTATGACAGACCCTATATACCCTACAATTTAATCTGTCCCTAATAAAGACTGAATTAGAATTTACATTATGTTACACCTGACTTTAGTTATTCTTCCCATTTGAAGTAAATTTAGAATTTCATTTTTAAGTAAACAAACAGAGGAATTTATTCATAAATATATAAGGAATAAGAATTAAAAATAAAGAAAAATTTATATGTAATCTCATACATAAAGTAAATAATCATTTAACAAGAGAGTTAACATCGTACTAAATAAATGATATTTAAAATAATAAGAAGAAAGCAAAAATTGGAAATATTTGAGGGACAATTTGAAAACGGACCGACTAACAAAAGAGTATTCTATATGATAATATGTATAATTACAAAAAAAAAAAAAAAAAGAGATCAATAATTTATTACTCACAACAAAATAGGTGTTCCATTTTATTTGTCTCGATTGGAGGGCCCAGCAAAACGAGTTGGAATTGATGTTTCTGTTGTTGTTGTTAAAAAAAAGACTCTAAGTAAATTTTTTGTAATTAATAGTTTTAAATAAACATACCTACATATATCTTTAAGTTTTAGAAAAAAATATTTAGAACAGATACTTGAATACAGTCTTTGCCAAAATTATTCATGCAAATGATTTTAATTAAAATTTGATATTATTAGAATTCATAATATAATATCAATTTATTAAAAAAAAATGATTAAATCTTTACTTTACTCAAATTAAATATTAATTAGAATCATTTGCATGCATTTATATATAAATTGTAAATATAATTATAAATTTTTTTTTTTTAAATACATAACATAATGATTAGTTATAAATTCAGAATTTTGTTTTATAATTTGGAAGTTTGAAATATTTAATACATAAACTTGTTAGAAATTTTTTTAGCAATATAAATTAATTTTAAAGAAAATATATTTAGGTTAATTTAGATAATTGTAGAAAATACTATATTAGGTTAGTTAGATGAATATTTCAAAGTAATAGTTTTGAGGTTAGGTATAGTTTTTGGATAATAAATGTTAGAATTTTTTTTTTTTTCAACACAAATTAGTAGAATTTTAAGTGATAAATTATTATCTTTGATTGATTTTTAAATATTGTATTTAGCTCCTAGGAAATTATGAAAATAGGTCTGTAGAAATGTTATGTAATAGGACCTCACATGGAAGCACGTGGCATGGTCAGCGTTTTGGACTTTCCTCCTGGTTTTACGAGGATTTTCTTGGATAGCCTTAACTCCAATTCAACAGTTTATTAAAGGTATTACGCAACACACATTCCCCGAAAGCACTTTCCTAACAAGATTAAAAAAATAAACTTATATCGCAATTGCAGCACGCACTTTAGAAGGAAATCTCTTACCAAAAAATTTTCAGGTTTTTAAATAAAATGCTGGTCCTTATTATTTTATAGAAAACTTCTCAGTTCATGAAATATTTAATTGACTTTTTACAATATTTATTGTTTGATATGTGAATATTTCACTTCACACTTTGACTATTTTAATAATTTAAATTTTGCCAAATTATGTACTTGTTAATGTCACCAGATTTACGATTATAATGATTTTGGTTTGATTTCCATATGAATTAGGTTCTGATCTTTTCATGCGTAATAAAACTGGTATAGTAATGAGAACATTTATTACATATTACCTGAATTGTTTGATCACCAGAGAAAAGAAGACGAAAATACCGCTAAGGGTCATAGTATAGTTATATACGCGATCGTGTAAAATTATTATCATATATGGTAATTCAGTTGAAATTACAGAGAGTGTATGTTAAAAATCACACATTGTTACATTCAACTGTATTGAGGGTATGTAGATATGTTAGCTGAAGTGGCAGAACTAACAAATTTCTTTCATGCTATATAATAATTGTTTGCTGATGAAGAATCCTAATTATCATACTTGCAATTGAAGAGAATGTGTAATAAAATAAAGGCAAATAATTCGAATAAAATTTGACTTGATATCAATTATTCTTTAAATAAAAGGAAATCGTAACATTATGTATATTATTTATTTATCATGTTGCCAAACTAGTGCCGCAGGACTAGGAAGGTTAATGATTT
Organism: Stomorhina lunata; assembly: GCA_933228675.1. Lineage (NCBI taxonomy): Eukaryota > Metazoa > Arthropoda > Insecta > Diptera > Rhiniidae > Stomorhina > Stomorhina lunata. The sequence goes on along the minus strand of OW121743.1, from coordinate 30,244,260 downwards.
TAACTTTTTACTTATCTACTAGTGTAGCATAATTTTGGGATTAAGTAAAAAGAAAAGTACTGTAATCCACAAATTATGCACTAGGGTGCACAAGATCAAGTAAAATTTAATTTTGGTTTTAAATTTATATTAAGATTATTTTAATTTTATTTCAGTTCAAAAAGCTTTTTGAAATTAAATTTATTGTTAAGTATTTAGTTTTATTTTTAATTTTAATTAAAAAAAAAAAACAAAATATTCCATAAAAAAAAACTCTCCGCTCAAAGAAAAATATAACCAAAAAAATATATAAAACATGGTTGTATTTGAATATATTTATATCAACTCATGTACTCTCCTCCAGATGGCTGTAGTTACAATGTAACAATAATACTGTAATATTAGCTGAATATACGGAAAATAAGGCAAAAAAGGCCTAACGGAGTTTGTTTTTGGGAACACATTCCAAAGAATAGGCAAAATGTTGTTGTAAATTAAGATCATACGATGGCAATGACTTTACGACACAAAAAAATTTTAACACACGTAGTCATTCAGTAGTGAGTAACAAATCAGAAAAGTTGTATTACCAACTAAAGATTTTAGTAGTGCCAACATCAAGGAAATAGATATTAACCGTGATAACCAAGTTTGAGCATAAGTTAAATTAAAAAAAAGAAGATTTAAGAAAACAAGGTAAATAAAAAAATGAATAGAAGTTTAAGTTAAAAAAAAAATGAAAAAATTGTAAATAAAGAGAGTGAAAGAAATTTAAGATCCTAATGTTAGATTTTATTTGTGTGGAAATATAGGAAAGTGACCTAGGAAGCAAAAAAAAAACCTCAGGCAAGAGAAGAAGCTATAAAAAGGATCTAGCATAAATAGAAAAAGGAGAAAACTTTTATGGGACAATGCAAAACTTCACGTCCAAGTGGTCCAGGACACTATTGCGCCTCAAAACGAACCGTTCCCGGCAGTAAAAAGATAAGTCTTTAAGTAAAAACTGATAAATATTTAAAAATTATTCGTATCTTTTAAAAAAAACCTTATAATTATGCTTACTTAATCTTCAAACAATTTTAAATTTTATGTTAATAACCTGTTTAAACTAAATAATTTACTATAAAATATATTACATATCTAATTAGGCTACTAAACTCACTACTAAAAAAAATCTACCCTTAAAATATTATCCCTATCGATATATGTATTTATAATTTCTAAAAAAAAAACTAAAAAGAAAAATAGAAAAGCAATTTTTATTTAAAACAAAAAAAAAACTTAGCACTAAAATAAAACAAATAGACATAATTTATTTGATAAAAGTCTGTTTTTTTATATATGAATTAAAATCATCTTGCTACTTTAAAAAAAAAACTTTATGGAAATTTTATATTTTATTGTAAATTTAATTCAAAAATAACCTAACACTAAGCCAAATAACATAATTGTCTAGATAAGTCATTTTCTAAATTTAAAGCAAACATAATATAAATAATTACGCCTAATCCCTAAAATATGCATTTTGTAGCAATAATTGCTTTTATTTACACCACAGTGCTCCGTTATATAAAAAAAAGTGGAGAAAAATTGCTTTAAGTTTAGAAAAATTTAATTATATTAAACCGTAAATCAATAACTTAACAAAATTATAACTAGGTAAATCAATAACAAGAACAATAATAATATAATAAAATAGTAATAATAGAAGTTATCACAATAATAACAAAAAATTAATAATAATAATATCCTAAAATTAAAAACAAAACAAATCATAATTTAAAACTAAATAAAATATTCCTATTAAATACACAACATAATTAAAACAAATTTTCGTTATCTGATTCCTACAATATATTTTTTTGGTTATATTTTTCTTTGAGCGGAGAGTTTTTTTTATGGAATATTTTGTTTTTTTTTTTTTTAAATTAAAATTAAAAATAAAACTAAATACTTAAAAATAAATTTAATTTCAAAAAGCTTTTTGAACTGAAATAAAATTAAAATAAACTTAATATAAATTTAAAACCAAAATTAAATTTTACTTGATCTTGTGCCCCTAGTGCATAACTTGTGGATTACAGTACTTTTCTTTTTACTTAATCCCTAAATTTGCTACACTAGTAGATAAGTAAAAAGTTAAAAACATTAACCTTCCTAGTCCCGCGGCACTAGTTTGGCAACATGATAAATATATAATATACATAATAATAAACATAATAAATCAAAATAAACCAAAATGAATTAAATAATCTTTGAATAATTAAAAACAACTAAAAATTAAAATTAATGAATTAAATATTTTTTAGTTTACCATTTATTTCTTTATATTGTATAATTATTTACTTACTAACTATTAATATAATATTGTTATTATTATTATTTACTGATAGTTATATTATTAAACTAAATATGTAATAAATTTTTTTGTATTGATTAATTGAAATCATGTGGTAAATACTTAATTGGTTGGAAATGTAAGGAATTTAGGTGGAAATAAGTGGTGTGTAAGATTTTGGGACTTTGTTCATATATCATGAATATTTAGGCAACAACAAAGTCATGGCTGACTGAAATATGTCAGATACGGGGTGGGCAGCCTAACCAGGACCAACATCATCTTGTCCTGCTGTTTCAGTCTGGAATCATGTCAACCAGAAGTCAAGATTGCTATTGTCAAAACGTCCGTCTGTCTATTTCCGGTTTCCTTTAGCGTCTGTTGTTTGTGTTTATTGTTTTGTGTAAGCTTTGAGTATCTTAAGTTATAATGGCACGAGTTTCAATTGTGATAGCCTTAGATGGACAAGATCCCCGCCACATCCGACGAGCTTCAGCCCTTACAGCCAGCGTGCCAAGGTCCATCGCCCAAAGCAAAGGCTTTTCATCACAATTTGGCGCCCAACGTTAAGCTTGTTTTAAATAGCTTAATACCAGTGGACAATCTCTTCGGAAGATGACGTATGTCCTGGAAGACAATAAAGTTGCCATGCCTGAGTTGCGACGTCATCTGAAGAAGAATTGAATACTAAGGGAGCCGAAGGTTTTGGATTTTAATCAAATCCAAACAAAAAGCATGGTCCAAAAGGCTAAATAGCTTAGAGTCCATTTGTTTTTGTTTAGAGGAGAGGATATGAAATAACCGGAAGCTCAACTTTATGTTGTTATAGTCTTGTGTTTCGTCTTAAGTTAATTTGATAATAGCTAATCTCATTTTTAGAATTTTTGACAAATTTTAACAGCTAAATACTTAAAAATAAATTTAATTTCAAAAAGCTTTTTGAACTGAAATAAAATTAAAATAAACTTAATATAAATTTAAAACCAAAATTAAATTTTACTTGATCTTGTGCCCCTAGTGCATAACTTGTGGATTACAGTACTTTTCTTTTTACTTAATCCCTAAATTATGCTACACTAGTAGATAAGTAAAAAGTTAAAAACATTAACCTTCCTAGTCCCGCGGCACTAGTTTGGCAACATGATAAATATATAATATACATAATAATAAACATAATAAATCAAAATAAACCAAAATGAATTAAATAATCTTTGAATAATTAAAAACAACTAAAAATTAAAATTAATGAATTAAATATTTTTTAGTTTACCATTTATTTCTTTATATTGTATAATTATTTACTTACTAACTATTAATATAATATTGTTATTATTATTATTTACTGATAGTTATATTATTAAACTAAATATGTAATAAATTTTTTTGTATTGATTAATTGAAATCATGTGGTAAATACTTAATTGGTTGGAAATGTAAGGAATTTAGGTGGAAATAAGTGGTGTGTAAGATTTTGGGACTTTGTTCATATATCATGAATATTTAGGCAACAACAAAGTCATGGCTGACTGAAATATGTCAGATACGGGGTGGGCAGCCTAACCAGGACCAACATCATCTTGTCCTGCTGTTTCAGTCTGGAATCATGTCAACCAGAAGTCAAGATTGCTATTGTCAAAACGTCCGTCTGTCTATTTCCGGTTTCCTTTAGCGTCTTTTGTTTGTGTTTATTGTTTTGTGTAAGCTTTGAGTATCTTAAGTTATAATGGCACGAGTTTCAATTGTGATAGCCTTAGATGGACAAGATCCCCGCCACATCCGACGAGCTTCAGCCCTTACAGCCAGCGTGCCAAGGTCCATCGCCCAAAGCAAAGGCTTTTCATCACAATTTGGCGCCCAACGTTAAGCTTGTTTTAAATAGCTTAATACCAGTGGACAATCTCTTCGGAAGATGACGTATGTCCTGGAAGACAATAAAGTTGCCATGCCTGAGTTGCGACGTCATCTGAAGAAGAATTGAATACTAAGGGAGCCGAAGGTTTTGGATTTTAATCAAATCCAAACAAAAAGCATGGTCCAAAAGGCTAAATAGCTTAGAGTCCATTTGTTTTTGTTTAGAGGAGAGGATATGAAATAACCGGAAGCTCAACTTTATGTTGTTATAGTCTTGTGTTTCGTCTTAAGTTAATTTGATAATAGCTAATCTCATTTTTAGAATTTTTGACAAATTTTAACAGCATTTTGACATGAGTTAAATTTTAAAGATTTTGAATACGGTTCAAAAACTTCAACAATATTTAAGTTTGCAATCTCAGATACTAAATTCATTGTTCTAGATATTTTTAGAAACTTTTGTATGAGTGTAGGGTATCTATACGATTGGCAAACACCGGACTTGAAATTCTTTTATCACCACATATTTCTATCTATAATTCCTAAATACATTTCAACCTAAACTTATATTTATATATTTTTATAAACAGCTTATAACACAATAATATTACTAACACTAATTGGGTTATTTAATATATTTTCAATTTATTTTAAAACTAACATTATTATTTTACTTTTTTCAAATTTGGTTAGGTTTTTCATACAACTGATGCGTTCAGTTTTCTTTTGCATAATTTTTGGTAATGAACAAATTCGTTACTATACAATATTTCATTTTTAATAAATTTTTTTTTAAATATAAATAATAATTTCGCAGAATCGAATTCATTCTTTTGGAATTACATTCAATTAGTTAGATAAAGTTAATTGTATATCTATCAAATAGATAGTATTGCTATTCAGTTCGTAGTAAGCATTAGTTTTTTTTTAAATTGAGGTCTAGCTGACGATGAGTACTAGGAAACTTCGTTCTTCAAGTCGTAATCAGACAAATAGTGAAGGTAGCTTACCACAAAGTGCAAATCCATCGGTCACTACATCTAACACTCGAAACACAGCTCCTATTGTTTCGACAAACGCTGTTACACCACTACAATCTTTAAGATTTCCGCAGGGTTTTGGGCCACAGACGCACTCGTCACCCGAAAACATTGAGCTGTTTTTGGGTGACGAGTGCAACAACTCCTACTTACAGTAGCATTACAGCTAGGGAAATTAGCGGTCAGGGAAGTAGCACAGTAAGAAGGGTAAACATGAGTCAGGCAAATAGGAACGTACCCCAACAAGAAGCGGTTAATCCAAATGCTTCTAGCAATAATCAGGAAACGGACATTAGACAATTTGTGAGCGCATCGATTGAAGCTGTGCAAGCTTCGATCATGCGTGAGGTGCAAAATATGCAATTGATGTTGCCTCAAATGATAAGCGAGTCTCTGCGTTCCGAACGTGAAAATTCGAGAGACAATAACCAATATAGGACACATTTAGATTCAGACCATCATAGGCAAACGAATAACCCTGAAAGGTTTCAACAACAGAGATCACCACAACCTCTGTTTAAAAACAGTCAACAAAGTTTTTCGCAGCCTTACCCAGGATTTGAATCGGGGCCACATTACCAAGGTTTCAAGCCAATGACCCCGAATCAACTTGAAAAATGGGGCTTAAAATATGACGGTACCAACAAAACTATTACGGTCGAAGATTTTGTTTTTAGAGTGGAAGCTTTAAAAGCCGACTATAACTGCTCGTGGGAGGTAGTTATGAAAGGGTTTCATCATTTGGTTACCGGATCAGCCAGTACTTGGTTCTGGTCATTCCGCATGAAACACCCCATATGCGATTCAAATTTCATATAATAAAAAAGTTTAGGTATTTCGAAAGCGATTTTGAGATTCAGCGTAGGATAATGGAGCGTAGGCAAGCTACAAGCGAATCCGCTGACGCATACATAACAGAAATAATTAAACTTAAGAATCAGATGAGGATTCACGTTCCAGAAAGGGAATTAGTTAAAATTGTTAAAGATAACCTTAAAGAGGGTTTATCACAGCTAGTGTTCCCAATACAAATTGATAACTTAGACCAATTGTTAGAAGAGTGCAAGAGGGCTGAACGAAACATAGCCAAGCGTTCTTCATACCGTTCCCAAATAGGAAATCTACGTAGGGTATATGAAGTCGATATGTTCGGACAAGAAGAAGTTGAAGACGAACAAAGACTGCAGGTGGAAGCGTTGCAAAAATTACCGGCCAAGCAACTAGTATGCTGGAACTGCAGGGCACCGGGACACTCTTTTATTGAATGCCCTGTGGTGCAGAGGAGTGTCTTTTGCTATAGGTGTGGGTTCGGTGGAGTAACTAGCCCGACATGCCCTAAATGCACGGGAAACACGAACAAGAACATGCCGAAAACTGGGCCAGCTTGTTCGAATTAAAACCTAGCCCAGTAGACAACCATTTAATAACTAAAGAAATAGAACCAAACAACTTAGAAGTACAAGAAAGCATTAATAACAATTTAGGTATCTTAGATAATAAGAATAGAAATTTTAACAAAACACCTTTGGTAACTTATCCTCAAACAGGTCTCGATCCAAATTTAACTTACGAAGAGCGTCTAGAATACTATGAAAGAAAAAGAGCCGAGATATTTGCAGACTATGTGCCAACTATTTGTAAGAAAATAAGCAATACTAGAAATAGGTATAAAAATAGAAAAACGGAACGAAAGTTTATAGCTTCTACAATCATAGGCGGGGAGTATGATATTCGACCGTTTATGACAGTCGAAATTAACGGACAATCATTTCAAGGTTTACTAGACAGTGGAGCCTCCGTTAGTTGTCTAGGGCGAAACTGCATCGACAATGTTAGACGGATGAATGCTGTAGTTGTGGATTATAAATCCTCAATAAGAACTGCAGATGGAAAACACCATATGATTGTAGGAAAAATTCATGCTAAAATTAGCTACGGATGTGCTATATTTAGTCCCGAATTTGGGTGAAGAACTTATATTAGGATTTGATTTTTGGAAAAAGATTGGACTAAAAGTATGTTTCGAAGATAAAATAATTAACGAAATTTCCATTAATGATTCGGAAGAGACAAAAATGCATTCGCTCACCTCATAACAACAGAGAACATTAGAGCAGGTTAAGTTATCCTTTTTATGCTACACGCAGTATGGTCTGGGAAGGACAAAATTAGAAATGCACTCCATTGATACTGGAGATGCGCCAGCCAAAAAAATGAGGCATTATCCTGTGAGTCCAGCGGTTCAAAAATTAATTTACGCTGAACTTGATAGGATGTTAGAGTTAGACGTGATAGAGGTAGCTACAGGAGCCGAGTGGAATAATCGGACAACGCTGGTCATTAAACTCAACAAAAATAGGCTATGTCTCGATGCTAGGGAGCTGAACAAGGTCACCAAAAAGGATGCTTATCCCCTCCCTAACATCGATGGCTTACTAGCTAGGCTAGGCGACACGCATTTTATTTCATCAATCGACCTTAAAGACGCGTTTTGGCAAATCCCTTTGGATGAAGCCAGTAGACAGAAGACAGCGTTCACAGTTCCTGGTAGACCACAGTACCAATTTAAAGTCATGCCTTTTGGACTGTGCAACGCTGCCCAACGTCTTTGTCGATTGATGGATAAAGTGGTGCCGCCTGAGCTGAAGGATAGGGTATTTATATACCTGGATGATCTGTTGGTTGTTTCGCCAAGTTTCGAAGAGCACGTGGATATGCTAAGGATTGTAGGACAGAAACTCAGTAGCGCAGGCCTAACTATCAATATGCAAAAGTCAAAGTTTTGTTATAGAGAGCTCAAGTATCTGGGATATATAGTTGGTGGAGGAAAATTAAAGCCAGATGAGAACAAAGTTAAAGCGATTATGGACATCATGCCCCCAAAAAATCAGAAAGATGTCAGAAGATTTCTAGGCACAGTAGGGTGGTATCGTCGCTTCATTCACGACTTCTCGACTCTGACAGCTCCACTAACTGATACTTTAAAAAAATCACCAAAGTTTATATTCGGCCCAGAAGCAACAAAATCTTTCGAAGAACTCAAGCGTAGGTTAGTGTCAAGCCCAATCCTTATAAGTCCAGATTTCGAACGACCATTTTTCGTCCAATGCGACGCCTCTAATGTAGGTATCGGAGCGGTTTTGTTTCAAAAGGATGATGAGGGAGAGGAACATCCTATTGAATGCTTTTCAAAGAAGTTGAACAGTGCGCAGAAGAATTATTCGACTACGGAAAAAGAATGTCTCGCGGTAGTTCTCGCAATAGAAAAATTTAGGCAGTATATTGAATTGATGGAGTTTACAGTAATAACAGACCATTCTAGTTTAAAATGGTTAATGCGTCAGCAGGACTTGAATGGAAGTCTGGCTCGTTGGAGTTTAAAACTACAGGGTTTTAAATTTGCTATAGAACACCGAAAAGGAACAAAAAACGTAGTACCTGACATGTTATTCAGGCTAGATATGGAGGCGATTACCGTAAACTACATCGCTTTAATAGATTTTAACTCAGAAGCGTTTAAAAGTAAAGAATACTTAGATCTAGTTGATACTGTAGACCAAAATAAAGATAAGCTACCAGACGTAAAAGTAGAAGACGGAATCGTGTATAAAAAGGTTAAGTTTAATAGAAATGACACTGAAAGCGAAGATGAATGTTGGAAAATTTGGGTACCAACTGATCTAACTAATAGCTTAATCGAAAAATCGCATAAAGATAATACTTCGCATGGGGGTATCGCGAAAACATTATACAATATCCGAGAATACTTCTATTGGCCATCAATGGTGAAAAATATAATAGAGTTTGTTAAGAATTGCGTAACATGCAAAGAAGTTAAACATCCAAAGCAAACGCTTAGACCACCAATGGGAAAGGAAGTACTTACGGATAGACCATTTCAGAAAGTATACATTGACTTTTTAGGGCCATATCCGAGAACTAAATGTGGAAACACTTTCATTTTTATTGTATTAGATCACAAAACTAAATTTTTTTTTATTAAAAGCGTTATCTAAAGCTACCATCAACGCGGTCATTAAGTTTTTAAGAGATGAGGTTTTTTATAAATTCGGAGTGCCAGAAGTTTTACATTCGGACAATGGAAAGCAATTTGTTGCCGAAGCTTTTAAAGATTTTCTTACTCTTTTTAATGTAAGACATATCCGAACTCCGATTTATTCACCTCAATCCAACGCCAGTGAAAGAGTTAACCAGTCTATCCTAAGTGCAATTAGAAGTTTCTTTGAAAAGATCAATCGAAATGGGATGAAAACTTATCCAAAATCGAATGTTCTCTTAGGTCTAGTGTTCATTCTTCTACCGGCGTGTCACCATATTTCGCATTAACGGGCTACAACATGATAACTCATGCCGATGCCTACGAAATACTCCGTAAACTTGATGCGATAGAAGATGGAAATATAGAAGTTATTCCAAAATCCGCTCAAATGCAGCTTGTACATCAAAAAGTTAGTGATAAACTGCACAACGCGTATTTAAGAAATGCAAAATCATACAACCTTAAAAGCCGACAAATCAAATATGTCCCAGGTCAAGAAGTGTATAGGAAAAACTTTGTGCAAAGTAAATTTAACAAAGGAATTAACGCTAAACTTTGTAGGCCGTGGTTAAAGTGCAGAATCCGGAAAACGATAGGAAATAGCCAATATGAAATTGAAAACCTTAAGGATCAGTTGATAGGCGTCATTCACGCTCAACATCTAAAACAATGAAAATCTTTTTATTAACAAACAACTCACCGATGTTCAGGCATTGAATAACTTTTATGTGGCTCTTATAATCTTTAGTCGTTATTGTTTTTTATTTTGATTTTTTTCTTTCGGTTTTTCGTTTTAATTTTTTTGATAGACAGTTTGTTTGAAATTAAATCGACACTACACAATTCTTAGCTGGTAAATAAACAGTTTCAACATTTTAAAAATTTTAAATATTTTTTAAAATCTATACATTAAACTCGTACTGGCAAATAGGACTACTCTAAGGAAACTTAAAAGGTAACGGACATAAATAGTGCTGGATAGTCATAACGATAATGCTGTAAGAAGTAAGGAAACACACTTCCGGTAAACTAGAAGTGGTTACACGGCATTTACACATGCAAGTGCAAGTGAAAAAAAGCTCAATACATTTATATTTTTTTACTAACACAATCACACTTCTGCAAGTTGTAGGCTCACTTGCAAGCGATTTTGATTGCCAGTGATTTTTTTACTTGCATGTCAGAAGAATAAGTATACACAACTTGTAACAAGTCACCTACGTGTGAAAACGTACTGTTATTTGTTTTCGAATTGGCTTCGTATTCCCAATCCTTTTCACTCCACAGGCTACGCGAAAAGAATTGGCTTTGTGACGGCCACTTGCGAAATGTGAAATATTTATATCTTTTATTATTTCTTTTATTGTTTAAAACACATACATTACTTCACTGCATTATCGCGCAGTAACAATGTTACCGACACCAAGCAAACATGGTTGTATTTGAATATATTTATAACAACTCATCTACTCTCCTCCAGATGGCTGTAGTTACAATGTAACAATAATACTGTAATATTAGCTGAATATACCAAGATATATACACACGGTAGTTCCATTGTCACTATTAAATATAAAAATCACTATCTGACATATGTAAGGATTATGACATTTTTATAAAAATTAAGCTACCGTATTTTTGAACTTGTTTGAAATTTTGTATTTTTTGTTTGTCATTTAATTTTTTTTTATTTAATTTATTGGAAAAAATTGTTATTTGTATTAAAATTTCAATTTTAATTTTAATTTCAATTGGGACTTGAATTTTGGGCAGTCGTAGACCATAATAGTTTTACGGTAACAGCCGCTTCCACGCCCAACACACTGCAGCCGCCATTTCATACAAAGCTGCCGTTTAAGCTGCAACAACATTAATCTTATCTGCAGTTGCTTTGAATTTGGATAATACGTTTCATCATCAGGCCCAGAAGCAATAAAAACAATCGACCAATACGAATCCTTTATTTATTTCGGTTTTTACAAAAAAACTCCAATAAGGAATTGTACGCAGCAAAAATGCGTGAGAAACGCGCTAAGAAATCGCAGGCTGAGCATCGTTTGCATTCTTCAAGCTACCAAAAAAGACACCCCTATGTCAAATACACAGTTCCCAATAATATGGACAAACGTTACCAAATGCGCTACAAAGATGTTAGCATCTGGTAAGAGCGGAAATGAAGGCGGAAATGAATGGAAGGAAAACTCCTAAAACCTCAGCAGTTGAAAGTCTAATAAAGATAAATTAGTTTATGAATACCTATTCAACTTAATAGATTTCCAGAACTAAAAACGCCTCCTTATTGGCCCAATAAACATATTTTATATTCTAATTAAAAACTATTTAAATTTTTTTTAAAGTCAAAATTAAGAAAGGAAATAAATAAGACATTAGTACAATTATGGTCTGGATTTATTTCAGTTTAAGTGCTGATTTTAAGGTTCATAATTTAACCATTTAATATTTATTCACCAACATAAAATACTAGATTTTGAATAATAATATACACATTATAAAAAAAAATCTACTTATGTGAGAAACAATTTACAAAAATGTGGCAACGATTTTTCAAAAATGTTAACGAAAATCAAACTTCAAAAATCCTTATTAAAAATTTAGTAAGGCAATTGGAATTACCTTATACTTATATCATGGAATATACGGAAAATAAGGCAAAAAAGGCCTAACGGAGTTTGTTTTTGGGAACACATTCCAAAGAATAGGCAAAATGTTGTTGTAAATTAAGATCATACGATCGCAATGACTTTACGACACAAAAAAATTTTAACACACGTAGTCATTCAGTAGTGAGTAACAAATCAGAAAAGTTGTATTACCAACTAAAGAGTTTAGTAGTGCCAACATCAAGGAAATAGATATTAACCGTGATAACCAAGTTTGAACATAAGTTAAATTAAAAAAAAAAAGAAGATTTAAGAAAACAAGGTAAATAAAAAAATTAATAGAAGTTTAAGTCAAAAAAAAAGTTAAAAAAAAAAAATGAAAAAATAGTAAAAAAATGAGAGTGAAAGAAAATTTAAGATCCTAATGTTAGATTTTATTTGTGTGGAAATATAGGAAAGTGACCTAGGAAGCAAAAAAAAACCTCAGGCAAGAGAAGAAGCTATAAAAAGGATCTAGCATAAATAGAAAAAGGAGAAAACTTTTATGGGACAATGCAAAACTTCACGTCCAAGTGGTCCAGGACACTATTGCGCCTCAAAACGAACCGTTCCCGGCAGTAAAAAGATAAGTCTTTAAGTAAAAACTGATAAATATTTAAAAATTATTCGTATCTTTTAAAAAAACCTTATAATTATGCTTACTTAATCTTCAAACAATTTTAAATTTTATGTTAATAACCTGTTTAAACTAAATAATTTACTATAAAATATATTACATATCTAATTAGGCTACTAAACTCACTACTAAAAAAAATCTACCCTTAAAATATTATCCCTATCGATATATGTATTTATAATTTCTAAAAAAAAACTAAAAAGAAAAATAGAAAAGCAATTTTTATTTAAAACAAAAAAAAAAACTTAGCACTAAAATAAAACAAATAGACATAATTTATTTGATAAAAGTCTTTTTTTTTTATATATGAATTAAAATCATCTTACTACTTTAAAAAAAAACTTTATGGAAATTTTATATTTTATTGTAAATTTAATTCAAAAATTACCTAACACTAAGCCAAATAACATAATTGTCTAGATAAGTCATTTTCTAAATTTAAAGCAAACATAATATAAATAATTACGCTTAATCCCTAAAATATGCATTTTGTAGCAATAATTGCTTTTATTTACACCACAGTGCTCCGTTATATAAAAAAAAGTGGAGAAAAATTGCTTTAAGTTTAGAAAAATTTAATTATATTAAACCGTAAATCAATAACTTAACAAAATTATAACTAGGTAAATCAATAACAAAAACAATAATAATATAATAAAATAGTAATAATAGAAGTTATCACAATAATAACAAAAAAATTAATAATAATAATAATATCCTAAGATTAAAAACAAAACAAATAAAACTTATCATAATTTAAAACTAAATAAAATATTCCTATTAAATACACAACATAATTAAAACAAATTTTCGTTATCTGATTCCTACAATATATTTTTTTGGTTATATTTTTCTTTGAGCGGAGAGTTTTTTTTATGGAATATTTTGTTTTTTTTTTTTTTTAAATTAAAATTAAAAATAAAACTAAATACTTAACAATAAATTTAATTTCAAAAAGCTTTTTGAACTGAAATAAAATTAAAATAAACTTAATATAAATTTAAAACCAAAATTAAATTTTACTTGATCTTGTGCACCCTAGTGCATAATTTGTGGATTACAGTACTTTTCTTTTTACTTAATCCCTTAAATAAATAATATACATAATAATAAACATAATAAATCAAAATAAACCAAAATGAATTAAATAATCTTTGAATAATTAAAAACAGCTAAAAATTCAAATTAATGAATTAAATATTTTTTTAGTTTACCATTTATTTCTTTATATTGTATAATTATTTACTTACTAACTATTAATATAATATTGTTATTATTATTATTATTTACTGATAGTTATATTATTAAACTAAATATGTAATAAATTTTTTTGTATTGATTAATTGAAATCATGTGGTAAATTGGTTGGAAATGTAAGGAATTTAGGTGAAAATAAGTGGTGTGTAAGATTTTGGGACTTTGTTCATATATCATGAATATTTAGGCAACAACAAAGTCATGGCTGACTGAAATATGTCAGATACGGGGTGGGCAGCCTAACCAGGGCCAACATCATCTTGTCCTGCGGTTTCAGTCTAGAATCATGTAAACCAGAAGTCAAGATTGCTATTGTCAAAACGTCCGTCTGTCTATTTCCGGTTTCCTTTAGCGTCTTTTGTTTGTGTTTATTGTTTTGTGTAAGCTTTGAGTATCTTAAGTTATAATGGCACGAGTTTCAATTGAGATAGCCTTAGATGGACAAGATCCCCGCCACATCCGACGAGCTTCAGCCCTTACAGCCAGCGTGCCAAGGTCCATCGCCCAAAGCAAAGGCTTTTCATCACAATAGGAATATTTTATTTAGTTTTAAAATAAGATAAGTTTTATTTGTTTTGTTTTTAATTTTAGGATATTATTATTATTAATTTTTTTTGTTATTATTGTGATAATTTCTATTATTACTATTTTATTATATTATTATTGTTCTTGTTATTGATTTACCTAGTTATAATTTTGTTAAGTTATTGATTTACGGTTTAATATAATTAAATTTTTCTAAACTTAAAGCAATTTTTCTCCACATTTTTTTATATAACGGAGCACTGTGGTGTAAATAAAAGCAATTATTGCTACAAAATGCATATTTTAGGGATTAAGCGTAATTATTTATATTATGTTTGCTTTAAATTTAGAAAATGACTTATCTAAACAATTATGTTATTTGGCTTAGTGTTAGGTTATTTTTGAATTAAATTTACAATAAAATATAAAATTTCCATAAAGTTTTTTTTTTTTTTAAAGTAGCAAGATGATTTTAATTCATATATAAAAAAAAGACTTTTATCAAATAAATTATGTCTATTTGTTTTATTTTAGTGCTAAGTTTTTTTTTGTTTTAAATAAAAATTGCTTTTCTATTTTTATTTTTAGTTTTTTTTTTAGAAATTATAAATACATATATCGATAGGGATAATATTTTAAGGGTAGATTTTTTTTAGTAGTGAGTTTAGTAGCCTAATTAGATATGTAATATATTTTATAGTAAATTATTTAGTTTAAACAGGTTATTAACATAAAATTTAAAATTGTTTGAAGATTAAGTATGCATAATTATAAGGTTTTTTTAAAAGATACGAATAATTTTTAAATATTTATCAGTTTTTACTTAAAGACTTATCTTTTTAATGGAATGTGTTCCCAAAAACAAACTTCAGCTAATATTACAGTATTATTGTTACATTGTAACTACAGCCATCAGGAGGAGAGTAGATGAGTTGTTATAAATATATTCAAATACAACCATGTTTGCTTGGTGTCGGTAACATTGTTACTGCGCGATAATGCAGTGAAGTAATGTATGTGTTTTAAACAATAAAAGTAATAATAAAAGATATAAATATTTCACATTTCGCAAGTGGCCGTCACATGTAGGAAGTGAATATTTTCAGCCCTCGCGGCGCTAGCTAGGATTTCATTTTAGACACCTGGTTTCTTAGGGAAACTTTCTTAGAATCAGGTGCAGATTTCGATATTGCTATACGATTGTTGCGTTTTTTTGGCTCCCATACAAATCGACCCACTCTATTACACATACTTTTTTTTGCAAAATAACATGTTTTGTATTGAATTCAGTAGTAACTATAGGTACTTTTTATTAAAAATGAAAATTTTTGTAGTTTTTTAAATTAACGATTCATCCATTTCATAAAAATAACGCTTTAAAACAAAACAAAAAATGTACATATTTAGTATTTCCTAACGTACTTATATTATAGTTAATAATAAACAAAACAACAAATATAACTATTATATTGAAATCATTTTTTTACCAGATGCTTAAAGCTTCCACTTCTTGTGTAACATTTTTTGAGTAGGTCAAAAATTTGATCGACGATATTCGATGAAATGGTATCAGATGCCAATTTGTTTCTTAGATCTGTCTTAAAATATTTAAAATTGCTAAATATTCTTTCTGCAACATCGTTCAAAAATGGTAAAATAAAAATATAGCTAATAACTTTTTGCAAAGTAGAAAACAATCTGTCTCCCAAGAAATTCTTTAAATCAAAAACCTTTATCCAATAATCTTCTGGCTTCAAATTGCTATGAAGCCCAAAAGTTCCAAAATCTAAGAGTGCATGTTGTCGCCACTCATCGAGTGTTTGCAAATCGACATTGAAGGATGCAAATATTTTTTTAAGCAAATGTAATGATTTGGGTTGAAAAGATTGGGCAATTTTGGGGTCAACAATATCCAAAAATGTATAGATATCGTTGTTGAACCGTGTTCAACAATCAAAATTTTTATATTTTTTTTTGTATTCTTTTTTGAAATTTTCTCTTAAAATTTTCTTTATTTACCTCTTGAAGAGGTTTTGTTTTTGTTCCTCATGAACTATTTTTTATAATATTAAATTCGCTTTAAAATAGCGGAATTTGTATATATTCAATTTACATACTTTCATATTTTTATTTTTATTAGTTTTAAGTCAGTTAAGTTTATGAACTCAATAAAGCAAGAAGCTTTAGTTTAAGTTTTGTAAGAAAACTTGATTGTGTTTTAATTGGAAACACACCCGTGAGTTTAGGTAGTTAATCTAATAAACTACTTAACATTTTGGTCCTTCGAAAAGTCCTAGAAAGGCTAGGACAGGAATGAGCCAGTGAACGTGAAATAACTCCCGAAACCTGAAGAGAAATCGCCAGTTGTCTCTACCGACGGCAACTGTAACTTCAACAACATCAAATTATTTCACAGAGTCTACGGCAGGTGAATAAAGGAAAAGGTACTCCACTGTGCATCCCGTGCCAGCGAAGAAGTATTCTAAATAAAGGTACTCCATTTTGCATCCCGTGCAAGTGAAGAAGTCAACAACAACAGAGGTACTACATTGTGCATCCCGTGCCAGTGAAGGATTCATCGTCATCATTAACATCATTAAAACTTCATCATCAACATCTTTAAACGTCATCATCGTCTTAAGTGCTGATCGAGGTGTCTGTCTGTCCACAAGGCAAAGTAAGTTGGAAAAAATCAAAAGGAAAAAAGGTATGTACTGTGTGTGTTAGATTTTTTGTGCGACATATTTTTCTCTCTAAACGAAAATAAAATCATAAAACGGGTGAAGAACAAAAAGTGTCCATGTAATGTGAAATAAACATACATACATACATGAAAAAGAAAAAAAATCAAATCAAAAGTTTCTCCAAGAAAAGATCTGAAAAGAAGATAAAAAAACCACTAAAAAATATCCCACTAATTATTCCACTAATCAAATTGTCATCACTAACAAAAAGAAGGAGAGAAAGAAAAAAAGAAGAAAAAGAGCTATAATAATCACTCACCAAAAAACTCTCAACTACCGGTAAATTTTCCATTTCAATTTGTTCCCACTGCAGCAAACGCATTTATAACAAAAAGGAAAACAAAGATAAAATTGCAAGTGAAGTGCGTGGACACAAAAATTAAATAATAAATAATTTGAAAATATAAATAATAAATAATTTGAAAATAAAAATAATAAATAATTTGAAAATAAAAATAATAAATAATTTGAAAATAAAAATAATAAATAATTTGAAAATAAAAATAAAAAGTGAAAAACAAATTACAAAAAAAAAAAACAATAACAGCCTGTTTTTCGAAAACAAAAGTCTTGTCACATTTGTTTTCGTTTGCTTACGATTAAGCTCAAATTTAGGTTTTTCTAAAACGTTTAAAAGCTTTCGTCAATATAATTTTGACATAAAAAGAGCTTTTTTCTTTCGTAAGGAAACATTATTGCCAATATATGTATTTTGAAATATCCAAGCTTTTTTATATGTAACATGTAGCTTGTCGGTGGTAACCCTGTCAGTCAATTGTCTTTATTTATAAAAATAAAAAAAAGAAAATTAAATTTAAATTTTAAAAATTCACAATTACCAAATTAAAATCTATTTTAAATATTTAATAAAATCAGCTATAGTTTTTGCAGCTTTGGAAATTTCACAGATACATCCTGAGACTGCATCACACCTAAAATTGCCTCCTGTGGGGCTACTTGTTTCCTCAATAGTACCAATTCTTTCATTACCTGGCTATTTTGTTTTCTTTTCTTTTTTGGTTGATATAGGTTGTGGTGTTGATGCCTAAATAGATGGGAGGCATTCGCCCACTAATAAATGTGAAGAAAATGAGGAAACCTTCTCAAATATAACTTCATCGTTCGAACGGGTTCTTCTTACTGTATTCACGTGGGGACAATTTGCTTATAATAACAGGTTTAGGCAAACCATGCACTGCAACTTTTGGAAGTTGTTTTAAAGTTTTTAAACGGCCTCAGTTCCCGATTAAATTAGGTGGAAAGGGTATATTGGGTTTGTGCTGATGTTTGTAACGCATAGAAATATTGCTCTGAGACACACCTTTAAGTATACCAATTGACTCAGAATCACTTCCTGATTTGTTTTGACACAGGCTTATATTTTGAGACCCACTTTTAATTATACCAATCGACCCAGAATTACTTCCTGAGTTGATTTGACACACGCTTATATTTTGGTCCAAGAACGATCCCTATACTTTTTGGTCAGAATCGGTTTACTATTTCGGGTACCTTCCATAGGAATGCCTTCCCCAAATAGAGTTTTAGGTCCTTTACAGCCACTAATTTAGTTCAATTTCAATAATATGCAGCACAAATATTACTTATAATAACCTTAATCAGTGTACCTAATTTTTTAGGAATCGACCCATATTTGACCATACCGAATTCTCAAAAGTAGCAAAATAATCATGAATGCACAAAAACGTTTATAAATCTAAAGATAAATGCATTTGTTTACTAAAACTTTGCACAAATAAATATAATAGGCCCTTAGTTTTTATTTCATACACGAAAGACCTTTGGTTATCGAGAAATTTTAACGTTTTCATTCGCTTTATATGAATGAATTTGTTTAAGAAAAACCCAAAAAAAGCTTAAGACACGAAAACTTTTAAGTTGTCACACACTAGAATTTATTTCATTTTACAAAAACCAAATTCATTTACGTTTCGTTATTTTTACGAACGAAACAATATTTTCATTTTCGAAAAACAGGCTGTAAAACTTCTTTAAAAAACATAAATTACAAAAGAAAAAACAATAACAATAACAGTGAGACAAGTGATCATTTAAGCAACACCAATAACTAAAAAATTTTACTTGTGCGTGACGTCATCACATTGGAATTTTTGTGTGACAGAGGTTCCCAACCCCAATCAGTCAAGGGTCCATGATGAGTTCCGGTGAGTTTTTCAATAAATTTTTTTAATATGAAATATTAATTTGGGTGGATTAATAAGAACTTTCGTTGCATAAAAAATTTAATTAAAAGATTGTGCACGAAATTTTTTTTACGATTTAATAAAATCGATAATTAGCGGTAATCAAGCCAATAAAAATATTTTTCCGTGGAAATTAAAAGAGGTACATTTGGAAGGAGCTTCGTGACAAAAAATATCAAAAGGTTGTGCACGAATTAATTTTTACAATTAAATAAAATCGATAACAAGCGGTAAACAAGCCTAAAAAAAAATATTTTTTCGATTTTTTGGGAAAATTTAAGGTAGTACATTTGAAATCAAGGTGCTTAGTGGAATTTACCTCAAGTAAAGAAGAACCCCAAAAAAGTTTTTACGAAATTTTTTTTACAATTTCGTACAATTTTCGATAAAATTCAAAAGGGTTATTTTCGGTAAGGGTATAACAATGGCAGCTTCAAAAAGAAAATGTAAATTTGACTTAAAGCAGTTAGAGACATTTTGCAACAGTTTTGAGGGAACTTGTCCTGAACATTCCTCAGCTGCATTCCTGGATGTGAAAGAAAAGGAATTGCAGAGAAGGTGGGACAAGTTAATAGAGTCGTACGAGGCATACATTTTGGAATTACCAGAAGAAGATGCGAAAGACGACCTGACCGTGAAATATGTGGCAGCTTGTAATTTATACGAGTCTACACGTACTAAGATTTTGGAGAAAAAGGAAGCGTTTACATCAACGGAACCTCATCAATCAAGCTCCAGGCCCACGTTAAAACTACCAGCGTGCGAAATACAGGATTTCGAGGGTGGTTACTCCAAGTGGCCTGCTTTCAGGGATATGTTCCAGGCGGTGATCGGGAAAGATTCTTCCATAGCACCAGCGCAAAAACTTTATTATTTGCGAAGCAAAGTAAGGGGCGAGGCCTACCAAGCCATAAAGGATTTTGACTTGGTAGATAGTAATTATAGTTTAGCTTGGGAGAAATTAAAAAACAGGTTTGAAAATAAAAGGCTTTTGGTGCAGGATCAGGTAAAAAAGATTCATGCAGTTCAATCCACACCAAATGAAACAGTCAAATCTTTAAGGTATATTCAAAATACAGTTAACGACTGTTTAGCAATTTTAAAGAATTACAAGATTGAATTACATGATAATGATCCATTTTTGATTCATGTGGTAATCTCAAAGCTTTCTGATGAAACGGTTAAGGAGTGGGAGGTGTCCTTGAAGAATCATCGTGAACTACCAACCTGGCCACAATTAAATGAATTTCTTTCTGAAAGAGTAGAAATCCTAGAAACGATGTCAGATAGGAAAAGATTTCCACCAAAGGATAGCAGTTCTTCACGAACACAGGCATTTCACGCTCAAAGTGAACAAAATTTCAGCTGTAGGAAATGCAAACAAAATCACCCACTAAGAGTTTGCAAATCATTCAAATCGTTATCCCCAAATGAGCGTATGAAATTTGTTTTTTCAAATAAATATTGTGTGAACTGTCTATCGCCAACCCATTTTAAAGCAAAGTGCCAAAGTAAAAATTCGTGTTCCGTATGCCACAAAAAGCATCATACAATGCTTCATTTAGAAAAAGACGACACAAGGTCGAATAACTCGTCAGGTAACCAGTCCAGATCCAATGCAAATCATCAAGGAGAAAATTCTAGTTCTAGCACTCAAACCGATGCTTCTGCATTCAATACCCAAGTTGACAATTCTGATAATATAACGGCTTACTTTATACAACGTGAAGGAACTACACTGTTGCCCACAGCTCTAGTTCAAATCGAAAAAGGTGGGGAATTATTTACGGTTCGTGCTCTGCTGGATGCCGGAGCAGAAAGAAGTTTTATTACCACAAGTATTCAACAAAGGCTTGGCCTACCACTTGAGAAACAGTGTAGTCAGATATCAGGGTTCGGTGGAACCATTATAGGAAGCTCTAAAGGAAAATGTTTCGTCAATATAAAATCTAGAGTTTCAGATTTCAAAATAAAGGTTCTGGCAATCGTAGCACCCAAGATCGCTAATCTTCTACCTTCACGCTCAATTGAAGTTGAAAATTACAGGGCAATTCAGAATTTGAATCTAGCTGATCCCAAGTTTTATAAACCTGCAGCTATAGATATGATAATAGGCAGTGACGTTTTACCGCTCATCAACCTTGAAGGTATACGACAAAATATCTCTGGCAATCTAGAAGCTAGAGAATCACATTTCGGTTGGTACTTGTCAGGTCCAAGTAAAGCAAGTGAAATAAACACATTTTCAACTACTGTGTCGCCTTCAGACGATTTGCTTCTCCATGATCAAATTAAGAAGTTCTGGGAACTTGAAGAGGTCGAGAAGGATCTTATAGTCAATGAAGCGGACGCATATTGTGAAAACCTTTTTCAAAGCACTACTACACGTCAGTCGGACGGTCGGTACGTAGTGCGCCTACCATTTAAAGAAAATTTTCCTCAAGAAATATACTTGGGTCATTCAAGAAATAGTGCTTTGGCTCAATATCATCGGATGGATAAAACTCTTGAGAAATCTCCCGATCTAAAGGAAAAGTACCAGAAAGTTCTGCAAGAATATATCGATATGGATCATATGGAACCAGTATTTCATCAAGACATCAACAATTCAAAACAAGAATCATATTTCCTACCACATCATGCGGTTATTCGACCGGAAAGTAAATCAACAAAAGTAAGGGTGGTCTTCAATGCATCCAAGAAAACAGATAGTGGTTTTTCATTAAACGATGTTTTACATCAGGGTCCCACTCTTCAATCTGACTTGATGCAGACAGTGCTTAGTTGGCGTTATTATAAATACGTATTTACAGGCGACATAGAGAAAATGTTCAGACAAATACGTGTCCATGAGGCTGATCGGCCGTATCAGCGAATTGTTTTCCGTAATGAGGCGGATAGTTTTATCAAATCTTATCAAATGAAAACAGTTACCTTTGGGGTCAACTGTGCACCATTTTTGGCATTGCGAACTCTACAGCAGCTAAGTGAGGACTGTAAGAATTCCTTTCCTAAAGCATCCACAATTCTAAGTAACGAAATCTATGTGGACGATATTTTGTCAGGAGGACATAGTCTGGAGGAAGCAAAATCGAAACAAAGTGAACTTAAACAGGCTTTACACTCAGCAGGCTTCCCCATGAAGAAAATAACCGCCAATGACAGTTTTCTACTGAATAACTTGGCCCGGGAGGATCTTCTAGACGAAGATATATTAAAGTTAGGTGATTCCAGTACCATCAAAACTCTGGGCATACGCTGGAACGCGATGTCAGATGCTTTCTACTATGACGTAGAACCAAACCAAATTGTACCCCACCCCACAAAAAGGCAAATATTATCGGTTATAGCGAAATTGTTTGATCCCCTAGGTTGGCTGGGCCCAATAGTAATAGTGGCTAAAATGATGATGCAAGAGTTATGGGAAACTAAAACTGACTGGGATGAGAGTGTTCCACAGCACATAATTGTAAAATGGAACTCATTCCTTGAAAATCTACCACAGATATCAAAATTGCGCATTCCTAGATGGGTACAATTTTCCCCAGCATGCGAAGTACAGATACACGGATTCTGTGACTCCTCTGAAAAGGCTTACTGCGGCACAATCTACATGCGAACTACAGCTTCTAATGGAGAAATAGCTTGTAATCTGCTTATAGCAAAAACTAAGGTGGCTCCAATAAAGAAGACTACAATACCCAAACTCGAGTTGTGTGGAGCAGTGTTGCTATCAAAATTAGTTAAAGGTGTAATGGAAAATGCAAAGTTCCCCTATGAGCTGTATCTTTGGACGGACTCATCTATAGTCCTTGGCTGGCTACAAAAACCCCCAAATAGTCTCAAAACATTTGTGGCGAATCGTGTAGCTAAAATCATTAGTATAACTAGCAATAGCAACTGGAAACATGTGAAAACAGAAGACAACCCTGCGGATTTAGGTACCCGTGGTTGTACACCAAACGAACTCATTGAGAGCAATTTGTGGTGGCATGGACCCACCTGGTTATCGCAACCCCGCGACCTTTGGCCGGAACCAAGAGCTTTCGAGCCAACTGATTTAGAGACAAAAAAGGTCTCAACGTATCACTCAAAGGTATCTTCCAACATAACCAGTAAAGATAATAAACTTCTTCAAGAAGAGAACGAAGATGTATTAAAACGATTTTCCTCTTTCGCTCGAGCACTAAGAGTTCTTAGCTATTGTTTTCGTTTCATCAATCGCATTCGGAAACGTCACTCCCAAACTGAATCGTTTATAACTTCAGAAGAAATAAAATTCACTAAAAATCGTTTGATATACCTCGCACAGCTGAAATATTTTCCCCATGAATATGAATGTCTTCAAAATAAGCGGCCTATTAACAAGAAAAGCAGACTTTTAACATTGTGTCCATTTTTAGATAAAGATGGTCTATTACGAGTTGGAGGTAGACTGAATAATTCAGGACTAAGTTACGCAGAACGTCATCCTGTTGTCGTTCCAGAAAAATCCCAATTTGCATCACTTTTCGTCGCTTATACTCATTATATTTTGCTTCATGCGGAACATCATATAATGCTAAGAGCAATCAGACAAGGGTTTTACATCCTTCGACTAAAGAATTTAGTACGAAAATGTGTTAGAGATTGCAAAGCATGTACTATCTACAAGCACAAGGTACAACAACAAATAATGGCTGAACTTCCAGCAGAAAGAGCAAATTTTTCGTTGCCATTTACCTACACAGGAGTGGACTTTGCAGGTCCTTTCAACATGAAATCGTCTAATTTACGAAACGCTAAAATCGTTAAAGGATATGCAGCAGTTTTTGTTTGCTTCTCTACAAGAGCAGTGCATCTTGAAGCGTGTTCCGATCTTTCAACAGAAGCATTCTTGGCCTGTTTTGATAGATTTACCGGACGAAGAGGTTTTCCAAAAACAATGTTTTCGGATAATGGCCGAAATTTCCTTGGAGCTAGCCTTGCCCTTCTTAAAGCCCACAATGAATTCCTTAAAACTACAGAAAAGGCGTTGGTAGAAAAATACAGCGCTCACGGATTTAAGTGGTCGTTCATCCCGCCTTACGCACCCCACATGGGTGGCCTCTGGGAGGCTGCCGTCAAAAGTATGAAGTCGCATCTGAAGAAAGTAGCAGGTAATCTCACATTCACCTTTGAAGAATTCGCCACAATGCTGATCAGAATTGAAGCTGTATTGAATTCCCGCCCAATGTCACCCTTGACCGAACACCCTACCGAATTACTGCCATTGACTCCAGGTCACTTCTTGAGAGGCGCACCAATAATAGCCCCACCCGAAGCTAATGAAGAACTACCGTTGGAGAATTTGAACTACATTAAACGGTGGAATCGTCTCAAATCTATTCAACATATATTCGCAAATCGCTGGAAGAACGAGTATATCACTGAACTACAAAGAAGAGTGAAATGGAAAACAGAACAACAAAACATCAAGCCTAATGATTTCGTCATAGTGAAGGATGATTCACTACCTCCTACTGAGTGGCGTCTAGGACGCATAATAAAAGTGGTACATGGCAAAGACAATAGAGTACGGGTAGCAGAAATCAAAACTCAAAACGGAAATATAATACGTTCTATAGCAAAGTTATGTATTCTACCAATTTCTTCTACTCAAGAGAATTTTAATAAAAATCCACCTGAATCAAACTAAAATTTTAATTCTTTATAAAGAGAAAAGTCGCAAAACAAAATTTCTAATATCATGGTATATAACTTCTTTTCTTCCTATCTAGCCACCAAAATCAAACGTTGCAACTTGTGCCTCAAAAATCACGCACTAAGACACTGCCCACTTTTTGTCGCCAAGTCAATCGATGAGAGACGAGTCTACATCAACAAGTGGGAATATTGTTTAAATTGTATGGCGAAGAGTCACGTACGCCGCGATTGCCACTCCGAAAACCGGTGTGCTATCTGTCACGCGAAGCACCACTCGATGTTACATCGTGAACGTCCCCATGACGTCACTTCTTCCAGCTTTGAGGAAGAAGCTGCTCCAACCCTCACGCTAAACCACACGTTTACAATCGCAAGAGCTCGTCAGGAAGCACCAGCTCGTCAGGAAGCACCACCTACTCGTTTACCAACAACAACCACTCTCCACGAAGTGTCGCTGTTAGCACGTGAACTTCCGTCGCTAACTCCTCCTCCGGATAACTATATCCGCCCTCTGGTTCGATTGAGCTTAAACCACCGAGGAAACCCAATGTGGGTAACGTTCATGCTGGATCCAAAGAGTGAGTCTTCATACTTAATGAGAAGCGTGGCGAACATCTTCCCTAAGTTCACTCCCAGCCTACATGTAAACGGTAACGATTATGGCATGTTTGACGTCTCTCCCACCTATGAGCCACGACGTAGCTATGAACCCGTTGCTCGATGGAGACTTCAGCTCAAGGAGTTCGCGGTCGCTCTACCGCCTGCAATCCAAGATCCAAAGCTAACAGAGCATTTCCGCGGAATTGTGCCCCAAGCGCATCCGCTATTCGCTACCTGTCGCCAAGTAGATGGAGTGATAGGGTGTCGCACCATAGCTACTATTATGCTACCAAAAGTGATAGAGGAGGAGAGTATGCCGAAAGCTCAGCGATCCATATTTGTTTGGATCATTTCTGGCAAATGGAACGGCTGCAGTTGCCACTAATCGCCCGGGGAGTATGTTGAACCGTGTTCAACAATCAAAATTTTTATATTTTTTTTTGTATTCTTTTTTGAAATTTTCTCTTAAAATTTTCTTTATTTACCTCTTGAAGAGGTTTTGTTTTTGTTCCTCATGAACTATTTTTTATAATATTAAATTCGCTTTAAAATAGCGGAATTTGTATATATTCAATTTACATACTTTCATATTTTTATTTTTATTAGTTTTAAGTCAGTTAAGTTTATGAACTCAATAAAGCAAGAAGCTTTAGTTTAAGTTTTTTTTTAAGGAAAAACTTGATTGTGTTTTATTTGGAAACACACCCGTGTCTGTTAGGTAGCTAATCAGGAAACTACCCTAACAATCGTACTAAAATTAAATCTTGTTAAAAAAAATTACACCTAAATTACACATGCTACCAATTACACATCGGCTACACATGAAAATACAAATTACACATGATATGTGTAATTACACCTAAAGTGGCAACACTGATATTTAGTGATATTCTCTTAATAAACACAAAAGAAAAAACACACATTGTAAACGAAACAAACAATGTTTTTACTCTCTTCTCATTTTTCTTCATTCGATTTGAGTTGTGACACCAAACTTGATTTTGCAATACTCATTCGTTTTTCTTTCTTTTATATTTTTCTTTTGCACTGATCGACACCATTTAAGAATTTTACTGTGATTTTAGAATAATTCATTGCAGAAGTCTGGTAAAGATGTCGCAAAAGTAGTGTCAAAGCTTTTTGAAAAATTGTTAGTTACCAAATTAACGCGAATTTTAGATGAAATCAGATACATTCGCAATCATCAGTTCGGATTTAGAAGAAAGCATAATTGCACTATGCTGAATGAACAACATCATAGGCCTATAATCATAGTCAACAACAAAGTGCACTTTAAGAAATAAAAAGTTTACTTTTGTTAAAAGAAGCAATTTTGCAGTTAATTGGTCTACCATTTCTGAAAGAACGCATATATTTACATTTTTTAAATTTATATCCAATAAATTTATTTGGCACCAGGAGAAGAATGAAGTTAAGTCCTAAGTTAAGGCATACATAAGTATATTTGTAAATTTTATTGTTGAAGGATGACCATTGATATACAATAAAAATAGTATTAGTCCTAGATGACTACCTTGCGAAACACCAGAATTGACGACAATGTTTTTGGACAAAGAATTATTAAAACTCACACGTTGTTTGTGAAGTAAGAGATACGATTTATATCGGGTGGTTAAATTTCAAGGGCTGATGTTGATTTTGAATAAAACACAAACTATTTAGGAAATTATTGTAATTTTATTTTATTATGATATATTGGTATTACTCAATTATGTATGGAACAAAATATCGGCCAAATGGGCGCCGCGACCACGGCCGCACACCTCCATCCCATGGTCCAAATTTTCAATGACCCTGAGGCATAATGGAGGTTCTATGCCGTTAATGTGCCGAATTATCTCATCCTTTAGCTCTTGAATTATTGCTGGCTTATCGACGTACACCTTTTCTTTCAAAAAACCTCAAAGAAAAATGTCCAACGGTGTCAAATCACATGATCTTGGCGGCCAATTGACATCGCCATTACGTGAGATAACACAGCCATTGAATTTGTTGCGCAAAAGAGCCATTGTTTCGTTAGCTGTGTGGCAAGTGGCACCGTCCTGCTGAAACCACATATCGTCCACATCCATATCTTCCAATTCGGGCCATAAAAAGTTCATTATCATCTCACGATAGCGAACACCATTCACAGTAACTGCCTGACCGGCCTCATTTTGGAAAAAATACGGCCCGATGATGCCGCCAGCCCATAAGCCACCAAACAGTCACTCTTTGTGGGTGCATTGGTTTTTCGACAAATACTCTTGGATTCTCATTCGCCCAAATGCGGCAATTCTGTTTATTGACGAATCCGCTGAGGTGAAAATGTGCCTCATCACTGAAGATGATCTTCTTCGAAAATTGATCATCCACTGTTGCCATTTCTTGCCACCATTCTGCCCATTCACGACGTTTGGAATGGTCAAGAGGCTTTAGTTCTTGAGCCAATTGCACCTTGTAATCGTGTAAATGCAAGTCTTTATGCATAATGTTCATCAACGACGAGCGCGAGAGGTGCAATTGTTAGGCACGACGACGAGTTGAGGTGGACAGCTCTTCAGCCACACTATCGCGAACAGCAGCAATATTTTCTGCAGTACGAGCATGCACTGGTGTTCTCACATCTTCTACAGACCCGGTTTGCTCAAACTTTTCCACGAATTTTGCGATTGTACGCACATTTGGACGATCAAATTGACCAAAAAATCACGAAGTGCACGGTATGTATTTTGATTTGAACGCCCATTTTTATAATAAGTCTGGATAACTTTAACACGTTGTTGGATTATGTTTCTCTCCATGGTTCAAATTGAGTAAGTCTGAAATAGAGAAATGTTAAATAAAATTCGGGAAAAAACTTGGCGTTTAGGTGTGGTTCACATTCAACATCGGCCCTTACAATTTAACCACCCTTTATATATACAGTTTATGTAGTAAAAGATAATGATTAACTCTATCAAAGGCTCTACTGAAATCAGTGTCTATAACATCAGTATAACCATTACTAATTCTTGATTGACTTCAATAGTAGGATGATGACGATCTTCAGGATTAGTAAGAGGAAGATGACGGATCCAAAAACAATCTTTAGGTTCATTCACGAATACCAAATGGAGTAATTTTTAGTCATTTAATACTCCATTTATTTGAAAAAGGCATAAATCCGAAATGTTGTTTAAGAATTTTTCAGAGAAATTATTTATATTTATTGGATAATAACAAGACGAATCGGGTAGAAATTTACAAGATAAATATGGTAAATTAAAATCTCTAAACTCGAGGACCAAGTCATTAGGATTAATCAAATGAACAACGGATTTTATTGCAGAGATGTGTTGAAGATAAGTTATTTGCTCAGAATTTGGTGGAATATAAGAACATTTAACAAAAATATGTTTACGGTTTAATTTTATTTTGACTGCAATAAATTCAACATTATTTAAGGGGATATCATCAATTTCTACGGTTTTCAAACATTTAAATTCAGCAATCAAAACTCCGCCGCCAGTAGTTCGAGTTACTCTGTCACGTCCAAATGATGTATTTGTTGCAGAGAATTTCAGAATTCAAAACATTGCTGTTAAGCCACATTTCAAGATTTTGACGGTTTAGATCAAAACTATTAATATACAAGTTGGAGAGTTTTGATTTAATGCCATTTACATTTTGGGGTATAATATTTAACTGAGTATCATGGTTGTCAATCAGTTTTTTGAAAAGTAAGTTGAACGGGAGGGTAATCGAATCTTTTGTCATCTCTGTGAACAAATTCGCGAATCAATACATTTTCAGGCCAAAATCTGGGATCTATTAAGTGGTCAAAGAATTCTGGAGCTACCACAACTTTCAATGATGCAATAGTTCTCGGCGGAGTATATTTAAACTTATAATATACTATTTCAATATCAAGATTCAATATAGTCTTGATGTAATATCCAATAATATCGTCAGTTGAAGTCTCAAATGCAAAACGGGAGATACAAATAATTTTCTTAGGTGGAATAACTCTAAAGGAGTGGATATTGTTACTAGAATTCAGAGTTGGATAAATAACAACTGGCGGAATTTCAAATGTAACCGGGTTAAATATCGGTCCTGTGTTAATAGGCATCAAATTCACATTTGTGCATTCCATAGGAGAAAGTGGGTAAATTTAAGTTTCGACATCAGACGGGGGGCAAAGCCGGTAGTCTAAGAGAAGGTTATATTCGGTGCTACAGATCCAGAGTTCGTCTTCTTCCGTTTATGGGATAAACTATTCGCAGAAGATGTATATTTTTCCAGATTTGGGTACCTGGTAAATAATTCGCCAAATTTATTGAGTTTAGATTGCAGCAACATAAATTCATTATTGATTTTGTCAAATTCATCTTTAGAATTTTTAAAAAGATTATAAAAAACACTTATATTTCTGCAATTTGGACATGTCCAGTGCAGGGATTTTTGAATGTCAGCTAGAGCATCAGCATCACGTGCTTTTAGGACACAACACTTCAAGTGATAACACCCAAAACATAGCCAGTAATTTCCATTAATTTGGCAGTTTACATTTGAACATTCTATAATTAGTAATTGGCAATATAAAAGGAGTTGGCAATATAAAAGCAGTTGATCTTAGATAATAAATTATCAGAGAAATGAACCCTGATATAAGTACAACAAATCTGTATTTAAAAGTTTGCCAGTAGCTTCACAGATGCTTAACGCGGTACAGAGAATGTAAATGTGAAAACAAATGTGTCTGTTGAAATCACGATAACGCCTAAACGAAAGGAGCTAGCTCACTGAAACTTAGTACAAATATTCTTCATCTCTGAGAAAATTTTCGTATTGAAATTGGGCAAAATCGGTTCACATTT
The DNA here is from genome assembly GCA_933228675.1 of Stomorhina lunata. NCBI lineage: Eukaryota > Metazoa > Arthropoda > Insecta > Diptera > Rhiniidae > Stomorhina > Stomorhina lunata. The sequence goes on along the minus strand of OW121743.1, from coordinate 30,213,797 downwards.
GACCATAGCTCCCGTATAACCTCGTCTAGGCTAATCGCTTATTTGTTAATAAATTATAAATAAATAAAACTTCTATATAAAATTTGGTATATAGAAGTTTTACATTAGCCCTAGATAGCGTGTAAAATTTCATTAAAATCGGTTCACATTTAGCCATAGCTCCCATACAAAAAACTTACGAAAACAGCCTAAATTTCACCTAAAATACACTTAAATGCCAATAAATCTAACAGATATAACCACTAAATTTGACACAAGAAAGTCTTATGTCAATACCAGCCAGTGTGCAAAATTTTGTCGCAATCGGTCACCATTTGACCTAGCTCCCATATAAAAAACTTACGAAAACACAAAAATTCAAAAAGAAAAGGGGATTTATGTCCGTCTGTCCGTCAGATAAAATCATGATAGCTTCTTAACTACAAAAGCTAGTAAGACTAAATTATGCACAAGAAAGTCTTATGTCAATGCCAGTCAGTGTGCAAAATTTTGTCACAATCGGTCACCATTTGACCATAGCTCCCATATAAAAAACTTATGGAAACACAAAAATACATAAAGAAAAGGTTGTTTATGTCCGTCTGTCCGTCAGATAAAAGCACGATAGCGCCTTAACGAAAAGAGCTAGAGGGACAAAATTTTACAAAAGTATTTTGGATGTCTTGAAAAAGATGTGTGTTGAAAAGGGACAAAATCGGTTCAAATTTAGTTAGAGCTCCCATATAACCCCGCCCCGGGAAACACATTAATGTTGATAAATTAAATACAATTGTAATAGCTACGACGATTAAATTTAAAATAGGAAAGTTTTATGCAATTTTTGATCAGTTTATCAAATTTTATAGGAATCAGTCCATATTTGAATATAGCTTTCATATAAAAAACACTCACGGAATCCAAAAATTTTAGCAAAGGATAGTTAAAAGCTATTAAATTAGAAACTATGACAGCTGTGGCCACTAAATTTTGCAAGAATAAACTCTATATATATACCAGCCAGTGTGTATTTTGTTACAATCGGTCAACATTTGCCTATAATTCTTATATATATAACATCCCCTTTTTTATATCTACAATCAAAAAGATTTGGAGATACATTCATTGTATTAAGATTGCACCTATGAAATTAGATACGCGTCAATCAATGTTCAGCCCAGACTTTATATATGATTAATGCATTAGGAACTTCTAACGAAATATATGGACCTGCCGTATTACTATTAACGTGTTTAGGCTAACTACATATTAACGAAAAGTATTTAACAACTTATTAATGTAAAACTATACCCGGTTATGAGACTAAATATATTTTTAAATGTTGAACTATAAAGCTCGGCAACCAAATTTAGTCCAAATGTTTTACCAACAATACCAATTAGCTTAGCGATTTTTTTAGTTTTGGTCCAGATTTTGAATTAGCTGCACCCTTGTATATATAAAATTAACACAACTTGATGGTGGGTATATAAGATTCGAATATAACACTCTTACTTGTTATTTTTATAAATAAATCCGTGTGGTCAACACTTTGTTTTTAATAGCTTAACTTGTATGGAATATAAGAAGTCGTTATATAGTGTTCAATAGCTTTTAACATATGTATATATATATATATATATATATATATATATATATATATAAAAGTGAATTAACAAAAATTTATTCATATCATCTTTACATTGCGTAGAACTAGTATCCTCCAGTTGAAATTAATAACCAAACTATCCCCCAACAAATAGAAGTGAAATACCTAGGTATTTGGATCGACGGCTCACGTGGAAGAGTCTCGTAGATGCCTCGAAATATATTAAATGGTAGCGACTATATCCGGCTCAAAAGAAGGGATACTAGCTACCTGTACAGCAGCTAAGGAGCATGGATTTTAATAATGTAAAAAATTCTACTTACACAAAGAATTATGAAGTTACATATGGGCCTCCATAATTAAGCAGTTTAGATTTTAATATTTGATTACTTAGTGTTAGTTCATAGTAATACAATAAATGAAACAAGATGCAAGAAAATAAAAATGAAGTAAGTTGTAATTATACCCTTCACCACCATAGGTGGAAAGGGTATTATAAGTTTGTGCTGATGTTTGTAACGCATAGAAATATTTGTCTTAGACCCACCTTTTAGTATACCAATAGGCTTAGAATCACTTTCTGAGTCGATTTAGCGTTGTCCGTCCGTCTGGCTGGCTGGACGGCTGGCTGGCCGGCTGGCTGGCTGGCTGGACCCCCATGTAAACCTTGTAATCAAACTACAGGTCGCAATTCTGAAGATAATTTGATGAAATTTGGCATAGGTAATTTTTTTGACAATGGGACCATGGCTATTGAAATTGGTCAAAATCGGTCTATTATTAATGGTACCTCCCTTATGTAAACTTAAATCACTGTATCAAATTTCGTTGAAATCGGTCCACATTTGACCATAGCTCCCATACAAACTCTTCTTTAAAAACGCACTAAATGAGACAAAAAATCACTAAAACGCTCGTAAATCTAAAGATAATGAAAATTTTGAGTTTATTTTTCGCATACATGATTTTTGTAACAACTGTAGTGAACTTGCCAAATTTCGAGATAATCGGTCCACATTTGACTCTAGCTCTCATATAAGTGCAAATGACGGAAACAGGTTAAATATATATAAGTTTTGAGAAAATGTTTGTATGATGGCAAAATTTAGCAAATATTTGTCTTTATACAGGAAAAATAACACCTTTGACCTTAGTGGTGAAGGGTATCGTATGGTCGGCTTGACCGACTATAGCGCTTTCTTACTTGTTTTAAATTAAGAATGGTATAATAATTAAATTTAAAGGTTGTTACCTACTTTGATTTTATATGACATTAATTCATTTTTTTCCTTTTTTAGCTAAATTCAAGATATGAAGTAAATATACACATAATTTGTACATAGTGATATAGTTTTTAAATGGTATTTATATTTACAATAATTTCAAATTGCTGTTATAGATACGAACTGATGGTTTCTACATGTGCCCGTAGAAAACTAAGCTATAGTTGTAAAATAATTTGTTACCTACGTAGAATAATACTTGCAAATCGATGCTATTTTGGCCTAAGCAAACAGCTAAGAAATAATATCCTTACCGTAAGAACTAAAATTACGCTTTATAAAACGTTTATACTACCCGTGTTAATGTATGATGCAGAATAATGGGTACTTGCACAGGCAGATAAAGATATCCTTGGAGTGTTTGAGAGGAAAATCATATGAAAAATATTTGGATCAGTCTGCGTCAACAATGAGTATCGACATCGAATAAACCATGAGCTGTATGAGTTATACGCTGACATAGACAGTAAAACGCATTAAGCAACAGCGGCTGCGCTGCCTATGACATGTTGTGCAAATGGATGAAAATGTTTGATAATGATCCTGAGGGAACTCGACCAAGTGGAAGAAAATCTTTCAAACTTGTCAAAAGAAATTGGAAAATATGCACACTAGATTGAAGCGCATGGAATTCTAAAATATGCTCGGCCTTTGACCTAAACAGGTTGTTACTATATCCCATTTTAGTAGTAGGTAAGTATAGATACGACCATATTTGAACGACCATATTTTTGAACGACAAAAAAGGACAAATTCTTTTTTGATTTCAAGTTGATTTACTCAATAGTTCCAGTACAATGATAGCTCCCATATGCGGACACCGACCGTAGAAACTTTTTTCCGTATAGGAGAGATGTCCATCCGTTTCTCCTCTCCCTTTTTTAACGGAAATTGTAATCCTCTCTTTAGATAGTGTTTTATTGGACAATGCGTGAAAGTCAGTATTGTAAACATACTCGGACCTATACTTACTGAGCATTGAAGAGAGTCTTTCTTTGAACTGAGTAACATCCAATGATGTCTGCATTTAAATGTAACATAATGATGTTTACGCCATTTCTGACCTCAACCATCTGTTGCATATTTGTCAGTTATCACATAAACCAGAATATAATTTAAATAAAACAATAAACCGGGGTATCACCAGTACGTAATGTTACATAATCTGATTTAGTTAAAAAATACACACCCAACAAAAAAATAAATCTTCTCTTCTTATCATAGATAAAAAAGGGATAAAACTAAATATAAAACAACTACCCAGCTTTGCCTTTTTGTTAAAGTATGGTAATCTTATTTTAGATAACACCATTGAATTTTTTACATACTGGCGACACTTTTCATAGCAGCTTCTACTATAAGATTTTTTCTAGAGTGCATCAGACACGTTTTATCTATTTCTGTAAAAATAAAATTCTTTCTCAATAAAACTCAATTTGCTTTTTTGTCATTGTTAAGTGTCTCTTGGTTTAACTAAAAGCACAAGGGGAAAAATTTTCTGATACCATGGTGATAAACAAGATTATTTAGAGTCTTCCTAAAGAATATTCGAATTTTTAAAACAGCAATTCGAAATAAAAGACATGGGAGAATTAAAGGACTTTCTGGGAATTCACATCACAAAACCTGAAAATGGAAATTTGAAACTGGATCAAACAGATAAAGTTAGCGCTTTGCTGAAACGTTTTGCTTTTGAAAATTCTAAATTCAAAGACACACCTTTAAAAAGAATTGGAGTGCGGGATGGGATCAACAAAAATATCGTAATGCAATTGGTAGCCTGTTATACATAAGTTTATTGCCTGCGCAGTGAACACATTAAGTCAATACCAAGGAAACTTCAGTAGCGTGCACATCAATGCAGTTAAAAGAATTTTTCGTTATATTAATTCTACCAAAAATCATCATTTTGTGACTACTCGGATGCAAGCTGAGGAGAGTCTGAAGATAGAAAAAGTACTTCTGGTTAGTGTTTTAAATCGTTTGAAAATTTGTTATCCTGGAAAACTACAAAATAAAAAACTATACGCTTGTCGTCTACCGAGGCGGAGTATGTCGCATTATGTTCTGATGCACAAGAAGGTCTGTGGTTAAAGAGGTTGTTGAATGAATTCAAAGTGACTTCAGAGAATGAACCGTTTCTAATACATGTTGATAACCAGGGCGCTAAATATATAGACGAACAGCTAGAGACTAAAAGATCAAAACATATCGAATTAAAGTATCATTTCATCAGGAAACAGATTCAAGAAGGGAATATAACATTACAGTATATTTAGTCCGATGTTCAGATGGCCGATATATTAATAAAGCATCTTGCTTAAAATAAATTTAATTTATTTAAAAATTTGCTTAATATTAAAATGTAATTTGTAAAGTTTATTTTTATAAAATAAGATTATGGAGGAGTGTTTGAGTATGGTAATCTTATTTTATATTACACCATTGAATTTTTTACATACTGCATCAGACACGTTTTATCTATTTCTGTAAAAATAAAATGTTTTATTGGACAATGCACGAAAGTCAGCATTGTAAACATACTCGGACCTATACTTACTGAGCATTGCAGAGAGTATTTCCTTGAACTGAGTAACATCCAATGATGTCTGCATTTAAATGTAAATGTAATGATGTTTACGACATTTCTGACCCCAACCATCTGATGCCTATTTATTAGTTATCACATAAAGCAGAATATAATTTACATAAAACAATTAACCGGGGAATCACTAGTATATGTTATAGTAATGTTACATTATTTGATTTAGTTGAAAAATACACACAAAACAAAGAAATAAATCTTCTCTTCTTATCATAGATTAAAAAAGGGATAAACCTAAATAAAAACAAAACTATTCAGCTTTGCCTATTGTTATATTTATTTGTCCGCCTATGGGAGATTTTTTGAAAAAAAAACTGGTCCAGTGTTCGTTTTCTTTCGTTTAGGGGATAAACTATTCGCAGAAGATTTATATATTTCCAGATTTAGGTACCTGGTATATAATTTGCTAAATTTATTGAGTTTAGATTGCAGCAACATAAATTCTTTATTGATTTTGTCAAATTCATCTTTAGAATTTTTAAGGAGATTATAAAATGCAACACTTATATTTCTGTAATTTCGACATGTCCAGTGCAGGGATTTTTGAGTGTCAGCTAGAGCATCAGCATCACGTGCTTTTAGGCCACAACACTTCAAGTGATAGCACCCAAAACATAGCCAGCAGGATACCATACGATCATTTCCAGTAATTTGGCAGTTTACATTCCATAATTCTTCTTCTGTTATCTTTGACTCCCAGTGGAGCATAGGGCCTCAACCATCCTTTTATATCGAACTCTATTGCGAGATGTTAGGCATATATCATTCCATGAATAGTTTGCTGCTTGTAACTCCGCTTCAATTGACCTTCTCCACGTTCTAGCAGGTGCACCAACACGACGGCCGCTTCCTTGTGGATTCCAACGAAGCGCTTTTCGAGCAATGTTGGTATTTGGCCTTCGAAGTGTGTGGCCTATCCACCGCCATTTCCGTTGACATACCTCTATAGAAGAAGGGATTCGGTTTGTAGCGTTTAGCAGATTTTCATTTCTTATGCGATTTGGCCACCATATATTAAGGATTTGCCGCAAGCATTTGTTTGCAAAGGTTTGTAGGCGCTTATCGATGGCATTTGTGCGTTTCCAAGTTTCGCAGCCGTAATACAAGATGGACTTGACATTCGAGTTATATATTCGTAACTTAGTTGTTGTTGATATTTGCCGAGATTTCCAAATAGCTCGTAGAATGCCGAATGCTGATTTTGCCTTATTTATACGGGATTCAATATCCTCGTCGGCGCCACCTTTTGTAGATACCAAACTACCAAGATAATTAAAGGTACCTACACATCCAATAACCTCGTTATCCACATTGATGTGTGGCGACGGGTTTGCGCCATAGCCTCCAGGCATAATCTTTGTCTTGGAGATATTGATTTCCAGCCCAGCTGCCCGAGATTCAACAGTAATAGCGCTAGTGTTTTCTTGAAGGTGACCTAGGCTTTGGCTTAGATGGCATACGTCATCGGCGTATTCCAAGTCCTCAAGTTGTTTAAAGGGTGTTCATTGGATACCACGTCTACCATTCAGTGCCGTGCGCATTATATTGTCGATGACAAGGATAAAAAGTATGGGTGATAAGAAACATCCTTGTCTTACTCCAGTAGTAACTTCAAACGGATTAGACAATTTGCCTTTATGAAAAACCCGGCATTTAAAGTCCACGTACATTGCCCGAATTAAGTTCAGAATTTTCGTTGGCATGTTACGGTTTTCTAAAATTCTCCATAGATAGCTCCTGTTGACACTGTCGAAGGCCTTCATAAAGTCGATAAACGCTAGGTAAATGGGTGTGCGGAATTCATTACATTGCTCCAGTACTATTCTTACTGTGTTGATTAGATCAACACAAGATCTATTCTCTCGGAACCCAAACTGATTTTCGCGTAGTGTTTTAGAAACTGCGTCAGACGTTCTATTCAAAATCACTCGACTTAGTATTTTGCTCGGTATTGGAAGAAGTGTTATTCCCCTGTAGTTATTGCAGTCTTTGGAGTCACCCTTTTTTGGTATTTTCACTAGTATACCTTCATTCCAGGAAGTTGGCAGAGCTTCTTCTTCCCATATTTTACGCACAAATGGGTGCCACAGTCTCGCCGATAGTTCAACGTCACATAAAAGCATCTCCGCTGAGATATTGTCATTGCCCGGGGCCTTGTTGCGCTTAAGGCTTTTAATTGCATTCTTCACTTTTTGTATTGTTGGTGGGCTGTCTGAAATTCCATTGAATAAACAGTCATGGTTGGTTTCGTTTTGCACTTCCGTCAGTGCTTCTGATCCAATGGGATTGTTTAATGTTGACTGGAAGTGTTCCATCCATCGTATTAATTGTTCATCCGGCGTTGAGAGAAGTGTACCGCTACTACTCAGGATGGGACTGTTGGTGTAGGTAGGTTTGCCGCACAACGCCCGGGGCCTTGTTGCGCTTAAGGCTTTTAATTGCATTCTTCACTTTTTGTATTGTTGGTGGGCTGTCTGAAATTCCATTGAATAAACAGTCATGGTTGGTTTCGTTTTGCACTTCCGTCAGTGCTTCTGATCCAATGGGATTGTTTAATGTTGACTGGAAGTGTTCCATCCATCGTATTAATTGTTCATCCGGCGTTGAGAGAAGTGTACCGCTACTACTCAGGATGGGACTGTTGGTGTAGGTAGGTTTGCCGCACAACGCCCTTGATATATTATATAATGTCCTCATGTCGCCTTTACTTGCAGCTGACTCAGCTTGGCTCGCTTGTTCATCTACCCACATTCTTTTGTCCCTCCTTGCAGACCTTTTTATTCTGTTGGATAGGTCACGGTACATTGTACTAAACTCCTCAACATCCACGTTTGAATTTAAAATTGTATTTTTTATGATTTTACGATGTTCAACCAGGTTGCTTGGGTGAGCCAGACTTTCCTTTTATGGTCTTTAAAACCTAACGTTTGCTGACCAACCTCATTGTAGGTTCCATAATTAGTAATTGGCAATATAAAAGGAGTTGGTCTTAAATAATTAATTATCAGAGCCACGAACCCTAGCATAAGTACAACAAATCTGTAATAAAAAAGTTTGGTAGTAGCTTCACAGATGCTTAACGCGGTACAGAGAATGTATTTAAATGTGAAAACAAAACAGAAACCAAAAACGAAGCAAATACAAGTTTGTGTACAAAATGAGACGAACTTTGTTTTTTTATAAATAAATCCGTATAGTCAACACTTAGTTTTTAATAACTTAACTTGTATTTAATATAAGAAGTCTTTATATAGTGTTTAATAGCTTTTATTAACAGTTTATGCAACAATATTTAAATAAAAACGGGAAACGATTAAAAAACTCCGTTCGAACGGTACCAGGAATGGGAAACCTAACCCACCGTAAATTTATTATTAAAGAAGGAGATTTATGTTATATACACTTCTGATATGCCTACAAATATATATACAAACACGTCCACATTTGCAGATAATACTGCCATCCTAAGTATTAATGAAATCCTAGTTGATGCATCTAGAAATTTACAGAACCATATATTTTGAATAGAAAAATGATTAAACCAATGGGAGATAAAAGTGAATTAACAAAAATTTATTCATATCATCTTTACATTGCGTAGAGACTATCCCCCAACAAACAGAAGTGAAACACCTAGGCATTCACTTGGATCGATGGCTCACGTGGAAGAGTCACGTAGATGCCAAACTGGCCCAAATTAAACTAGTCACCCCCAAAGGTTAGCCTAGATTGCGAAATTCTATTATTAAACCAATATGGTGTTATGGAATCCAATTGTGGGTCAAAATAAACTTTTTAAAATAATTACGCACCGTGGTACATTAAAAACAAAAACTTACATAAAGACCTTGAAATTCCGTTAAATCAGGTTTATCAATAATGTTTGGGATGCATTGTTCTTCAGATCTGTGCAAGTCTTAACTTATGACTACTCTTTAATTAATTAAAACAATGCCTACATGTTCTTACGATTTACATCAGCTCCTAGTTAAATATATAGATTTTTAACCAATTTTAGGCCAAATCACTTTTAAATTTTGGTGCCTTGGCGATATATCAGGTGTTAATAGACCGATTTTGATAAATAGGAAGATTTACTCAAATCTGATATATAAAACTTCTTTTGGTAATTTGGTCTCATAACGGGTATATTTGTACATTTATAAGCATTTAAATACTTTTCGTTGTGCTTAACCGTTTAATTCGCATTGTAATTTTAAGGGCCGATATTGATTTTGAATGAAACACAAACTATTTAGGAAATTATTGTAATTTTATTTTATTATGATATATTGGTATTACTCAATTATGTATGGAACAAGATATAGGCCAAATAGGCGCCGCGACCACTGCGGCACACCTCCATACGATTGTCCAAATTTTCGATGACCCTGAGGCATAATGGAGGTTCTATGCCGTCAATGTGCCGAATTATCTCATCCTTTAGCTCTTGAATTGTTGCTGGCTTATCGACGTACACCTTTTCTTTCAAATAACCCCAAAGAAAAAAGTCCAACGGTGTCAAATCACATGATCTTTTTTTTCATCTTACTTGTATTTAGTGTATCTTTATTTAATATAATGAACAAACAATAAGTTTTCAAATCTTAAATCTAAATTATTAAGTTATAAAAGTTCATCCATTGGTGAGCTTTTCTTTTTTTATAATTCGATTTTATGCTAAAATCCTTTTCTTTTAGCGGCTGTACAAGTCGCCAGTATCCCTCCTTCTGAGGCGGATATGGCCACGACTAATTAAAATGTTACGGGCTAGTGGATTCGGGTGGCATGCTAACTTATGTAATTGACAACGCGTTTTGATATTTCGGCTTTAACCAACGGAACCTCAAGGCCTTTATGTAAGTTCGAATTTTTAATATACCACGGGGCAACTGTAATGATTCTTAGGAGCTTATTTTGTCGCCTTGGACTCTGAGGCAGTGCCCCACAATTGAATTCCATAGAACCATATTGGCTTAATGATTGAATTGTATGGAAGGATTTTGCAATCTAAACTAAGCTTGGAATGTTTACCAATGAGCCAGTTAATTTGGACTGATTTTAGCTTAATTTGTGGGAGTTTGGCGTCTATATGACTTTTCCACGTTAGCCGTCTATCCAAGTGGATGCCAAGGTATTTCACTTCTGTTTGGTGCTGAATAATTTGGTTATTTATAGTTACTGGAGAGCACGACTCCCTGCGTAACGTAAAGGTAATATGAATCCACTTTTGTTCGTTTACTTTTATTTTCAAATAGCTTTCTAAGAGCTTGCATACATCCATAGGGAACATTTTTTTCAATTTATGAATTAAACCATCATGCCATACTTTATCAAATGCCTGGGATACATCTAAGAAGACAGCAGAGCAATTTTTTTTTTCTTCAAAAGCTGATCGTATTGCACTAACGATTCGATGGGTTTGTTCGATTGTATTGTGTTTTTTCCTAAAGCCGAACTGATGATTTGGAATGCACCCGCTTTCATCCAGAATATGCATTAATTTGGTCACCAGAAGTTTTTCAAAGGGCTTAGACATATTAGATAGCAAACTAATAGGTCTATATGACTCTAATTTTGAGTGGTCTTTTCCTGGCTTGGGGATCATGGTGATTATTGATACCTTCCATTCTGTGGGGAAATGTTTTAAGCGTAAAATAGCATTAAAAATAAATAAAATTATTCTTATTGCTATATGGGATACCTCTTTTAGCAATTTGTTATTGATTTTGTCAAAACAAGTGCTTTTTTGGCGTTTAAATCAAGAATAGCCTTTTCTACTTCTCGAATTTCAAACATAATGGTTGCTCCACTTTTTTCTGCAACTGGAGGCAGCTCGACCGTGTTGTTTGATGAGTTTGGGGTAAATACGCGTTTTAAGTGATTTACAAACAGTTCACCTTTTTCAGAATCGCTTCTTGCCCAGCTCCCATTTGCATTTCTCAAAGGAGGTTTAAGCATAATTGGCCTTTTATGATTTTTAGCATTTATAATTGACATCGCCACGTCCACATCCATATCTTCCAATTCGGGCCATAAAAAGTTCGTTATCATCACACGATAGCGAACACCATTTACAGTAACTGCCTGACCGGCCTCATTTTGAAAAAAAAAAAATACGGCCCGATGATGCCGCCAGCCCATAAACCACACCAAACAGTCACTCTTTGTGGGTGCATTGGTTTTTCGACAATCACTCTTGGATTCTTATTCGCCTAAATGCGGCAATTCTGTTTATTGACGAATCCACTGAGGTGAAAATGTGCCTCATCACTGAAGATGATTTTCTTCGAAAATTGATCATCCACTGTTGCCATTTCTTGCCACCATTCTTTAGTTCTTGAGCCAATTGCACCTTGTAAGCGTGTAAATGCAAGTCTTTATGCATAATGTTCATCAACTACGAGCGTGAGAGGTGCAATTGTTGGGCACGACGACGAGTTGAGGTGGACGGCTCTTCAGCCACACTATCGTGAACAGCAGCAATATTTTCTGCAGTACGAGCTGTACTAGCATGCACTGGTGTTCTCACATCTTCTACAGACCCGGTTTGCTCGAATTTTTCCACGATTTTTGCGATTGTACGCACATTTGGACGATCAAATTGACCAAAAAAATCACGAAGTGCACGATATGCATTTTGATTTGAACGCCCATTTTCATAATAAGTCTGGATAACTTTAACACGTTGTTGGATTGTGTATCTCTCCATGGTTCAAATTGAATAAGTCTGAAATAGAGAAATGTCAAATAAAATTCGGAAAAAAAACTTGGCGTTTAGGTGTGGTTCACATTCAACATCGGCCCTTACAATTTAACCACCCAAAATAAAAATACAGATAAAAAACTCATGCTGCTAGAGCACGGACCTACATAAATTATACATCAGAACTGTTTCCGCTAATCACGCTTTTAAATTTCATCAAAATCGGATCATAAACATCTCAGATATTGCCAAAAATTAGAAAAATATTGAAAAATTTAAAAAATTAATTCAAATACGACAATTTTAGACACATCGGTTTTGTTTTTTTTGGCGATATTTCAGGTGTTTATAAACCGATTTTGATGAAATTTAATAGCGAGCTTATGTAAGTCCGTGCAAGAAGAATTCTTTTTTTTATTTCTTTAGAGCATTTCAAAACAAAATTTATAAAACACGTACTTTCGGCAATTTGCGGTGTATCAATATTAGTGTTTTGGCGATATCTCAGTTGTTTATAAACCGCTTTTGATAAAATTTAATAACGTGCTTCGCGGAAGAGTTTCCTTAAATTTGATGTATAATTTATGTATGTCCGTGCTCCAGGAGCATGGTTTTTCCTATTTCTTAATTTCATTTTTTCAACAAAGTTTCTCTAATATGCACTTTGGGCAATTTGCGCTAAATCACATTTAGTGTTTTGGTGATAACTCAGTTGTTTATACTCGTAGACGTTGATCAAATTTTACACTGTGCTTTGGGAAATAATTTCCTAAAATAATATATTATCACTCGTATACCAGAAGTATCTTTTTTCTCTTGTTCTTTAAAAGTGTTTTTCAATCAAAAATTTTAAAATTTTCGTTTAATTTTTGGTATTTTTTCGACATTTTAGGTGTTTATTGACTGATTTTGATGAAATTTAATAGATTTCATTGCAGGTGAATTTCCTAAAATCTGGGGCTTCAGAAACTTGATTTCAACAGGCAGGCAGACGGACAGACAGGCGGGCATCGCTTAATCGATTCTCCTCCCGATTCTGAGTCTACGATCATTAATAAAAAAATACAAACGGATGCACAAACTTATAATACCCTTTCACCTATTGGTGAAGGGTATAAAAATTATGAAAAAAAAACTATCAAAATCGTTCGACTGCGTAGCTACTTATAAATGAAAAACCAAACTATCTCTGCAATCGTGGGAGTCTCAGCTTTCATTCCATATGTATTTTAATGCTAAAATCTAAAGTTTTTTTTTCGAATTTTTTCCACTATGCCCATTTAAGATTGTTATCAAATAGAGATTACAAATGGTTATCTATTAATTTTGGTTCGAATCGTTGAATTGAAGGTGATTCTCAGTTGATTGGTGTACTAAAAAGTGGGTCAAAAAATTATTTTTCTTTCCACATATGGCGATGATGTGCATAATAGGATAACTTTTTGTAAAGTTTATGTAATTTATTTGAAAAAAAAAATCTTTTTTAAAAAGTAATTCATAAAGTTTTGAAAAAACTTGAATACAAATGGCCTCCACTATCGGTGACACATGTGCGATATCTTATTAAAAAGTTGTTATTGCGGACACTAAAGTGTGAGTCCGCACCGCACTATAAAAATTCTTGTTTAATTGTCCAATTCTCCATTTTCGATAAATTTAAGGATCAATCTATAAAATAAAAATGGAACAGAAAGAAAATCATATTAGGATTTTTATTATCCACTCCGTATAAAAAATAAACGACAACCAGTATTATTCATTAAGCAACTGTTCTTCAATCATTTTTGCTTAAAATACATTATAAAATTTCTAATCATCTATTAAAAGAATTAATTATGCTATACGAATAAGTCTCTCTAGGTGAGAACGGAAATGGAAAAATAGTTTTCTCAAGAATGCTTCTCACGCGTGATAAAGTAAAAATTATCCACGAACACGCGTGATAGAAAAAAATCATGCCGCGGTGAATAAATATAGTAAAAACAAGAAAATTAGTATTAAACTGTTAGTGTCAACAAATTTCAGTCATTTCATCGTTCAAATCTATATCTAGCTACATATTCTCAAAGTTTAAGTACACAATTGAATAAATTGGAAGGAGCTGTGGCCTTGTTGATTACCACATTAGATTCATTAGTTTACTTTAAAATTTGTATATTATTTATTACAAAATATTACGGAAAGTCGTTCGTTTACCCAAAACTCAACAAGAGGGGAAATGTAAACAGAGAGAATTGTTGAGAAAAAGTGACAGTTTATTTGCTGAGTATTTGTAAAAGTTCAGTAACAACAACATATGAATAAAAAACGTAAACAAATGAAAAGCAGACAGCTTTTTAACGAACAATTTAAAGTAAAAGAAATAAAATTAACTAAATTAAAGTTAAAAAAATATATAACCAATTACAAATTAAAAGCTTAAGTCATTTTTTTTTATTTATTTATTGCCTATTATTTTGTTATTTTTTTCTCATTGTCTCGATTTACTTACTGGATTTTTACAAATTTTCTGTTCGTTTACTTTTCTTGTACAAATGATTTCGTGAGAGTAAATTCGTTCATTTACTCAGTAAATATTCAGCTTACTGGACTTTTACTGGAAAGTAAACGAATAGACCTATTGCTAGTAGGTTTTATCTTCGTCAGCAGCAAATATTATAATGTATAACGTAAGAACTGTCTAGCAGCGACCTCAATCGGCTTTAAATGTTAGTAGCAATTAAAAGCCTAATGTAAATGTTTCTAAATACGCCTACACAACAGCAGATGGCGCAATGCTTCTTAAAACAACATTACCAAAACGCACAATTATAGAAAATACCTATAGTTAAATCTTATCTTTACCACCTTTATTTCTCTATCCATCACCAAACAAAGTAACGCTGATTAAGGTAGACCAATTGTTTCGATGTTTTGCGTTATATATTTATCAATAACAAGTTTTCAATACAATATTTTTGATGAACTTCAATTTTAAAAATGTTCGTGCAAAATGTAATTAAATAACCATTGACTCAAAAATTATTCTCATTCGTTAGCTATGCGATACAAACATCAGAAAAAACACAGTATAAACTTTTTACCAATACAGTAGGCTGAAAACTCCCAAAAGTACACGGCTTCAATGTCAACGATGGGTGACTCTAAAAATTAAAAAATATATTAGCAGCGAAAAACGCCAACTGGTAATTTTTTTTTAATTGAAACAAAGCATCAACGTTTTTAAGTTGAAATTTATTACCTCTTTCAGGTTACAGATTTTTTTATCTAAAAAAGGGTTCCCCTTAAAAGTTTTGTTGTTATTAGATAATGCTCCATCTAATCCTACTAAGTGTTTTATAAGAAAATTGGCAATCGGAAACTAAATTTTTGGAAGAAAATGCCGCAGCGATCGAAATAATATTTATGAAAAAATGGAATGATGAATGTGTATAAATAAAATGTCTGGGAAAATGTTTGTTATTCCCGTTTCAGTTTAAGACGATATCTTGATTTGAATTCACAGAATTTCGCAAAAAAATATTTTTTTTAATTTGAGCAGATGATTAGTAAATTTTACTTGTGTTCTTAATTTTTGATTTTATTATTGCATCATACCGATTAAGCACTTTAATTCTAATATATTTTTACAAAATTAGGCGGGAGGATTCAAAAATTTTAAATATAAGCAAATGCAAGTAAAATTAAATTAACCTTAATCTCAAACTTCAAGACAGCTCGGCTAAACGTTCTCCGATAATTCTATTACATATATAGATTTTCGAATAGATGATAAAAAATAGATATACCCTCCATTTTTTATCATCGAAATTAAAAAAAAAAACTGTCTGGGACAGTTTAGTATATTATATAGATTTTCATTCTACAGATTTTTAATGCTCTCCCATACTCCAATTTTGCTAATGAAAATCAACTTTATAAAGTTTAAGACCACATTAACACTTTAGAGTGTACTTTTCGTTTCATAAAGATAAAATATCAGTTGTACAGGCTTCAGGTAATTGTTACAATGTTTGTTATAATTAATTAATAGGATTTAGTCTCACATGTGAACGGATTTCAATTAAATTTTTCTTACAGAAATATTATCTTTGCATAATTTTAAAGAAAAACATTAATTATTTTAAGATATATCGGGTGGTTAAATTGTAAGGGCCGATGTTGAATGTGAACCACACCTAAACGCCAAGTTTTTTTCCGAATTTTATTTGACATTTCTCTATTTCAGACTTACTCAATTTGAACCATGGATAGATATATAATCCAACAACGTGTTAAAGTTATCCAGACTTATTATGAAAATGGGCGTTCAAATCAAAATGCATATCGTGCACTTCGTGATTTTTTTGGTCAATTTGATCGTCCAAATGTGCGTACAATCGTGGAAAAATTCGAGCAAACCGGGTCTGTAGAAGATGTGAAAACACCAGTGCATGCTCGTACAGCTCGTACTGCAGAAAATATTGCTGCTGTTCGCGATAGTGTGGCTGAAGAGCCGTCCACCTCAACTCGTCGTCGTGCCCAACAATTGCACCTCTCGCGCACATCGTTGATGAACATTATGCATAAAGACTTGCATTTACACGCTTACAAGGTGCAATTAGCTCAAGAACTAAAAAAAACGTCGTGAATGGGCAGAATGGTGGCAAGAAATGGCAACAGTGGATGATCAATTTTCGAAGAAAATTATCTTCAGTGATGAGGCACATTTTCACCTCAGCGGATTCGTCAATAAACAGAATTGCCGCATTTGGGCGAATCGAGAATCCAAGAGTGATTGTCGAAAAACCAATGTACCCACAAAGAGTGACTGTTTGGTGCGGTTTATGGGCTGGCGGCATCATCGGGCCGTATTTTTTCCAAAATGAGGCCGGTGAGGCAGTTACTGTGAATGGTGTTCGCTATCGTGAGATGATAATGAACTTTTTATGGCCCGAATTGGAAGATATGGATGTGGACGATATGTGTTTTTAGCAGGACAGTGCCACTTGCCAAACAGCTAACGAAACAATGGCTCTTTTGCGCAACAAATTCAATGGCCGTGTTATCTCACGTAATGGCGATGTCAATTGGCCGCCAAGATCATGTGATTTGACACCGTTGGACTTTTTTCTTTGGGGTTATTTGAAAGAAAAGGTGTACGTCGATGAGCCCGCAACAATTCAAGAGCTAAAAGATGAGATAATTCGGCACATTAACGGCATAGAACCTCAATTATGCCTCAGAGTCATCGAAAGTTTGGACCATCGGATGGAGGTGCGCCGCCGTGGTCGCGGCGCCCATTTGGCCGATATTTTGTTCCATACATAATTCTTCTGTTATCCTTGACTCCCAGTGGAGCATAGGGCCTCGCTTAGTTGTTCCATACATAATTGAGTAATATTAATACATCATATTTAATAGAATTAAATTACAATAATTTCCTAAATAGTTTGTGTTTTATTCAAAATCAACATCGGCCCTTGAAATTTAACCACCAAAATTCTGCATTATTAAGCAGAAACTCTTATAAGCGAATCCTCGGATAAAAGCGCTAGTCAAATCAAACATTTTTGAACACGTACTGAATCACACCATCTCCGATTTCGATGAAATTCTGTATATACATTCTCCTAGCTTTTGTTCGAATTTTATAGCCTTTTTATACCCACTTAATATATCTAACAAAAACTTGGGCCAATGGGGAATCGGGAAATAATAGGCTTTTTGTAAACAAACTAAAATTGTTTCAGTATAAAGTTGAAATTTAAAATTTTTCGTCCTAAATTCAAAAGTAGAAAAATGTAGAAAATTTCTAATATCACGTTCTCACTACAGCGTTTTTTCGTAATTCGCTCTTTTTTCGTAATTCAACGCACAATAAGTTCTGAATTATATGATTCCTCATATAAAATTTTGAATTAAGTTATTTTTGAGTAATTCAATCTGAATTACCATGCGAATGACGAAGATATTAGTGTCATCCCTTATCGGATATTTGTCAAAAACTACTGTTGAAGTAAAAGAAAATGTAAACATAAGCAAATAGGCAAAAAGTAAACTTGCTTATGTTTACTTTTTGCAGCAGTGGAAAATCAATTATAAAGCAATTCAAAAAAATAAATTACTTAAGGATTTGTGATGAGTAGAAGAACAAAACCAATTGAGCATAATGATATATTTTTCTTTCTACTTATATTTCTCTATTTCAAGCATAAAATTTAGCAGTAAACATATATGTAAACAAAGAAACAAGAAAAACGGGCTAATTGACTCAAGTCATTAAGACAGCGAATTACTTAATTCGTTTGTTAGTGTGAAAATAACGATTAATGAAAAAATATTGAAAATCTGAACCAAAGCAAATTTCAAGATTTTAAAGAAGTTTTAAAAATGTATAATCTTGGAGAATGTAAATGAAAAATTTCACCAAAATAGCAGATGGTGGATTCAAATTTTGTTTTTCAAAATATTTCACCCCAAAATAAAATACCTAGAGCCTATATGTAATATTGACTATGAACCAAATGGAATATTTTTAAGAAGAGGCAAAAAAACTGTTAAATTAGACGTAACTGTTATAAAAACAGTTTCCAAATGAAAAGTGTTTTTGAAAAATTGGTTCATAGATGGTATTAAATATAGGCTCTCTATACATACGGTGACCATACGTATAGAGTAAAGTACTGTTTTTGAGAAAATACAGAACATTTGTAAAAATGTTCTGTATTTTTTTATTTTTCTGTATCTGTAATATATTTGCATGTCTCAAAATTAAAAAAAATGGCGTAGTTTTTTACTATTCTACTTTCTACAATAATTGAAAAATATCAAAAATATTTTCCAAAATAGTCGTATTCAATGCTTATTGGCTACAAGTGATGTGAATTTTGACAAATTTAAATATAAATGACACCGAATTATTTGACCAATTAGCTCTTGTTAAAAGTTCACCTCTTCAAAACAATTGAAGAAATGGAATAAATAAACGCAATCTGCTTAAGAACGTTTAATGTTTAAAGTTGTCGAATTTGGTTTATGTTTACCTGTTTCAACGGAAAGGGTATTTTGTTGTATTGGATTAAAAGAATATGAAGTCATGGTAAAACAAATTTATCTCTCAGAAAAATGCTAAAATAAGTTATTTTGTATTTTAAAATTTCAACTTACATAAGTTCTTAAATGTAAACTAAGTAGTCTTAATATGAGTACAAATTCATATCAGAAGTTAAGTTGCATATTAATGAAATGATCTCAAAAACTATGTTTCTATAACTTTGTTTTTTTTATGCATAAATTAGCGTGTGTGTTTACCTAAAAATATTGCAAATCAAAAAATAACAAAATAGTCGGGATGTAAATATTATTCAATAAGAAGAGTATTCGCATTTGATCCCAAATCTGTTACATTTATTTATTAATGTAACAGACCAATTTAGTGATAAAAATTATTTTCCTTTCCGCCTATGGCGATGATGTGCATAAACACTGGCCCATTTGACTTTGGAATTAAATGTATCCTATTAAAAATTGCATCTAAAGTTCTATCTAAAATACATGTTGTTTTTGCTATAAAATAAAAATGGAACAGAAAAAATGGTATTAGAGTTTTTATGAGAAACTCTGTATAAAAATTAACGACAACTAGTATTATTCTTAAAACAACTGTTCTTTGATAATTTTGTTTAAAATACAATAAAAAAATGTTCACTTAAATAAATGAGGAATTATCTTTTAAAAGAATTAATTATGTATTATAGTGTTATACATTAAAGAGATAGGCAACATCGGGCTACATGAACACCGACTACAAAAGTCGTTGGCTTCGTAGTCAGCTACTTAATTATTTTGGAGACGGCAGCTACATTCCTCAATCAGCATTATAAGCATTATTATAAATAAATAAAACAAAAATAATAACAAAGTTACCAAATAAAACTACGACAATGAAAAATGAAAATGTCTGCAATAAAAACAGCTGTTTATGAGTGATGCCAATATCGCGTTTATAAGATGGACAAAATAACGATTTAAATTTTGATAGAAACGATATAAATTCATTTTATTAATTAACCTCCTAATTTTACTGTTTTTCTGTACCAGATAGAATATCTATTAGGGTGCACTTTATATAACGAAAGTGTGAAATTTTGTATGGGAAAATTCTGAGCATTTTTAATTTTAACCACTTAGAATGAAATTATTAAAATAAATTAACTTTAGTATAAAAGAGAACTAAAGTAGCTTTATTTTAAGCCATCAACATTAAAAATACATGAAATAGTTTCGAAGTTATTGCAGTTTTTCCCCGAAAATTCTTGCCCTTGACGACACGGCTAAGGATATGCAACCAAAACTTAAGGATAAGTAAATTTCAAAGTAAGACATAATTTACAATTCTATGAACCGTAAGTACTAAATTGTTAAGTTTCGTTAAAATATAACTGAACTTTCTCAGTTTTTTATATATTAGAAAATTTCAAAAATCATTTTTTTAATTTTTTTAAAAATTAATTTAAATTAGTACCTGGTTGACCGAGCCTTGCTCGGAACTTTAGGATAAGCATTTCAAGGCAAATTTGTATAAAGTATTATATACATATTATTCCCCGACAACATTCCAATTGGAACAATGGGTATAAAGTATTAGCCAAAGACATCGCACACAAATATCCAATTAATTTTAAATCATTTTATACATTTTGTCCGATCAATACATGATCAAATGCTAGTTTAAAGTTCAATTTATTTTGAATAATTTTTGAAATTGGTAATACCAACTTAGAAACTCTCGTCGGCTCATGCGCAACAACTTTGGTAAAAATCATAGTATGACCAAATGCACAGTTTACGATTTAATTAACTTTGAGTAAGATCGTAGCACTATCAAATACACAGTTTACGATTTTATTTACTATGAGTAATTTTTAGTGGCGCCACCTGTCGGTAATTGGTCATACCAAATAAAAAACCTTCGTCGGCTCATGCGCTACAACTTTTCTAAAGATCTACAACTTTTCGACGATCTAAATCATTTTGAGTAATTTTCAATGTCGCCACCTGTCGGAAATTAGTCATGCTAACTTAAAAACCTTCGCTATCTCATGGGCAACAACTTTGCTGAAGAGCATAACATGATCAAATGCAAAGCTTACTATTCTATAAAGTACATACGGACAGATAAACATTCATTTGTTTAAAAGTTATAACATTACCAATTTATTTATTTTATTTTATTTATTTATTTGTTATCCTGTGCAAAAGACTTATAGTCTTATATTGCAGCACAGAATTTAGCACTGTTGTAATACAGTTTCAAGAAATAAAAACATACATTAATTTTAATGTTAAACAATATGAATAAAAATAATACAAAAAGTAAAAGAAAATAAAGATTAACAAAAACAGAATAAGTTTACAAAAACAAAGCAAATTAATTATGAAAAATGTTGTAAAATTTTCTTTTTAAAAACGTGAGCATCACTAACTACTTGTACATTATGGGGTAGGGAATTCCAATGACGGACTGCATTTATAAAGAATTGCCATTCTGATACCAAACTGTTATGAGAAAAAGTTGTAAGTTTTTTCCCTCTATTTGATCGTGAAAAATCCAAACGTTCATATAAATGATCAGGTTTTTGGTTGTAGATAATTTTATGTAAGAAAATTAGTACTTTAGTTTTTAAAATATTGTTAAAAGATATACCGTAAATTTGGTTAGCAAATGATGAAATGTTAGCTCGGCCTTTTATATTAAAAATGTATCGCGCAATAGTATTGAAAAGAACTTTAAGTTTGTTTTGGCTTTGAATATCAGTGTTAGCAAAAATTTCACATCCATATAATAAAGTTGGCATAAGGTACGCTTTTGCGAGTAGCATTCTGGTTTTAAAGGGGGTAAAAAGGTGGGTTTTCCATAGGCTTCTGAGTAAAGAGTAAGTTCGACCGCAAGCATAGTTTATATGGTCGTTCCAGGTGAGATTGCTATTGAAAATTATTCCCAGGTTTTTAGTTGAGTTCACTACTTCAATTTGCTGATTATTTAGCACGATTGCAGGCAGTTGAACGTCTGAACGTCATCTGCGTACATTCTAACTTTACAAGAATTTAGTTGATCAGGTAAATCGTTGGCGTACATAGAAAAGAGAAGGGGGCCCAATATAGAACCCTGGGGTACACCCCTTTTTACTGCTAGGGTCCTTGAGTCTTCTGTTGAGGTATGAATGGTATCGGAAAGAAAGGTAAGATGACAATAGTCGTGTTGAGGTTGATGAAAAATTGAATAAATTTTGTAGCTTATATGTTAGCACATCATGGTCAACGGTATCAAAAGCTTTTGAGCGATCCAAAAGTACAAGAAAAGTAATATTATTTTTATCAATTTCTCTCCTCACGTCTTCAGCAACATCAACCAAGGCAGTAATGCAACTATTATTTGCGCGAAAACCAGATTGACGATCAGTGATCAGGTTGTTGTCACTTAGATACAAGGAAATTTGGTTATGTAGCAGCTTTTCAAGAACTTTGGATAAATAAGGTAGAAGCGCTATTGGCCTAAAGTCAGAATTTGTTTTCGGTATAGGGATGATTTTAGCTTTCTTCCATCTATCTGGGTAGCAGCAGGTTGTAATAATTTTATTAAATATATGAGTGATTATTGGTAATAAATTTGGCAGCAGTATTTTGAAGAATTTTGGATGTATTTCATCAGATCCGATAGCATTCGATTTTATGGACAAGCAGCTTTTATATACTTCGAACTGGTTTACACATATAAAATTGAACTGATTATGTTGTCGAGTATTAAAGTTTAAGTTGTTTGAATAAAAATTCGCATTTGCTTTAACCATAGGTATGTCCACAAACTTTTCATTAATTGTATTTGCATCAGCATAAACGTCGGCTTGTTTTTTGGATTTACCTATGCCTATTTCACGAATAGTTTGCCAGGTTCTATTGGACCCAACAGCATTTGTAAATTTAACTGTGTAATACTTAGACTTTGCATCCCTGACAGCCTTATTAGCTACATTTCTCGCAATCCGGTAAGCATTATGTAGCTGATTGGTTTTATAGCGTTTCCAGCGGGAATAAGCTATATCTCTTTTTACCATAGACTCTTTTACTTCTTTGCTAAACCAGGGTCTTACTTTCTTTCCTGCTACCTTTGTTTTAATAGGTATATTTTGAAATAAATAATTTATGTTTTGTTCTAGGAAAGATAATTCATCTTCTACTGCTTCCATATAATATATACGTTCCCATTCGATTTTGAAAAACTCTTGCTGCAGTATGTTATAATCAATTTTTGTAAAGTCACGGTAAGTTACTATTTGATTTGGTATTTGAAGCTGAAAATCGTATGACATAAAATTTAGATCATGCTTTGAAAAACATGGTGCTGATAATTGATCATACAAAAGTATGTTAGATTGATTGGCCACAAAAATAACATCCAATAAAGTACTATTTGTTTTAGTAAAATGTGTAGGTATTGTGGAATTTGTTGGAGTTAATCCAAGAGTCTTCATACCATCAGTCAGTTGAAAGTTCACCTAATCTTAAAAAAGTTCAATCTGCATATTTGGTATTTGGAATTCAGTACATTTAATAAAAACGGAGTTAATATATTGTGCCTATTCATATTACTTTATGAGATTTAAGGTTATATTTTACACGTACCAAATACGTGTTTAATATTTTTTTCACACTTAATGATTCTAGTACAAAGTTAATTTCTGTATTCTTTAGTTCAAAAGATAAGTGTGGGTTAAAAATAGTTCCAAAAAACTACTTTCACCACTTTTTACCCCCGGTCATAGTTCTAAAAAAGTACCGAACACCTGTCCACTTATATACAAAATTACCCAGTCTAATGTATGTCTAAAGTTAAATAACACCAAAATTTATTTATTACATTTGGTAAGTGTTGTTTCTTCAATATGGTTCATATAGTGTATTGAATATAAGCCATCGATGTGTACTTTAATGGTGATTTCTTTTCTAGAGAAATATGTTACCCTTAATATTGTATTAAAAATATGCACATTTTTTTAGTTTTGTCAGTTCCCTTGAATTATGTTACATTTTTTGCAACTACAAACGAAATTAACTTTATTTTAGTTTGTCATTTCATTAGTGATGTATATTCAAGTTTCTATTAAATTAACGATTTAAATCAGTTGTAAGCCAATAAAAACAACCAATATTTTAATGAAATTCTTTCTAAACCAAATATGTACACTAGAGTGTCCCAGAAAAAGTGAAAGTCGTTGTATCAAAAGACGTACCCCCAAATTTGTTACATTTGACCCCAATAATCCAAATACAAAGTTTCATTCAGATTCCCGTGCCGACTTGACGCCAAAGTTTGGACATCCCATTTATATGGGAAAACTGAGGGGTTTTAAAATTTATTAAAAATAAAAAAAAAAAATTTATTGCATACATTCAGGAGCTTCTTCAAGGACGCAATATTTTGGGAAACCCTTAATTATTAGGAAACCTTTCAACCGATGTTAATGTCTTATATTTCGTAGGAAAGCTGATTTTGTTATCTGTAGGATGCTGTTAAAAATGTATTTAAAAACATATCCTAAGTAGAAACAATTTTAAGAAATCTAAACAAACCCCTCAGTTTTCCCATATAATTGGGATGTCCAAACTTTGGCGTCAAGTCGGCACGCTTTCTCGATATCTGATCTGAATGAAACTTTGTATTTGGATTATTGGGGCCAAATGTAACAAATTTGGGGGTTACGTCTTTTGATACAACGACTTTCACTTTTTCTGGGACACTCTAATGTACACACAAAAATAAAATTAACAAAGAAAGCACACATTTGTATAAAAGAGTAACAGCAGAGTAGTAAAAAGTGGTACTTTTTGTATGTGCTCGTCGAGTGAGTGCAGAAAATATTGCACTTTCGCATATTTTTGATGCAACATATTATGAAAATGATTATTATGAATTATGAATTTTATGTTTTTTTCAAAAGAACACGAATTATTTCACAATGTTGCATTGGTGTAACATTTTTGTTAGACAAGAAATCACCATAATTCGAACGTATCATCCATATAGTAAAAGTTCTTGATTAGTTACGTAAAAAACTCTGAAGTTATTGGACCGATTTAGATCAAAGCTTTGGCAATGATTGTTTTGTCAATGTGTACAAGCCTTAGTTTCATATGGTATATACAATTAGTTTAAGATACATGCGTGAGGTATATAGCTTTTGATTAGATAAATATTAGGTCTGCAACGTATTATAAATAGCGTACTTCGCGGTCTTTTTCAATCAAAAATTTTAATATTTTCGTCTAATTTTTGGTGTTTTTCCTATATATCGTGTTATTCAGATGAAATTTAATAGCGTTCATTGTCGGAGAATTTCCTAAAGTCCGATATGTAATTTATGTAGGTCCATCCTACAGTGGCTTCAGAAACTTGATTTCAACAGACGGACATCGCTTAATCGATTCTGCTCCCGATTCTGAGTCTAACTTTTATAGGGTCTATGATCACTAATAAAAAAATTACAAAAGGATGCACAAACATATATCACCTACTGGTAATGGGTATAAAAATGCAGCAACTGTGCTGAGAATCACACTTGAAACTACCGTGGATGTCCAGTAGAGTTTTTCGAAAAAAAGTTAAGTCAGTCACCCCCTAGGATGAAAGATAATGTAAAAATAATTCTAAATTTTTTTTTTTTATTTATTTGTATTTTTATTTTTTTGTATTTGTTAACTGTGTCGTCCGATCATACCACTTTATATCACGGCTCTGTAAGGGCTACATTTCTAGTAGTGTTATGTCCTTCGTCTCGCCAACACGCGTCCGAACTCAGTCCGTCAGATAATATAAAATTAACAAAAACTAAAAACATAAAGTAAATTCAAAGTTTAAAAAAAAACTTTGAATTAAAAATAAAATTATTTCAATTAAATTTAAAAATGAAACACAGGAAATTGAAAGTAAAAAAAAAATACCGTCAACAAAAAAAAAAAACAATATAAAACAAAAACAATATAAAACTCCAAGTTAACAACAGTGGCAACTGAATAAAATTGGCAGTGTCAGCATAATTATTAATTTCACTTTTCCCATAAAGTGGTTATTAAAAAGGACCGATACGGATCTTCCGGGAGGATAAAAGAGTTTTTCAGTTGATCTTTTTTGTCTTTTTTATTATTTGAAAGCAAAAAAAATAAGAATAAAAAACCCAAAGTTAATTAAATTAATATAAAAATAAAAAGTAAATTTATTAAAAATAAAAGAATCAAGTAAAATTAAAACAAGTAAGAGTGTTATATTCGGCTGTGCCGAATCTTATATACCCACCATCAAGTTGTGTTAAATTTAGAAACATATCTCATATATCTACAAGGGTGCAGCTAATTCAAAATCTAGACCAAAACTGAAAAAATCGCTAAGCTAATTGGTATTGTTGGTAAAGCCTTTGGAATAAATTCGGTTGCCGTAGCTTTATAGTTCACAATTTAAAAATATTTTATAGTTCACAATTTAAAAATATTTTAATGGTTTCCCCAGTATTTACTTTGATCAAAATTGGGTCTCATAACCGGGTATAGTTTTACATTAATAAGTTGTTAAATACTTTTCATTGCGCTTAATATGTAGTTAGGCTAAACACGTTAATAGTAATACGCCAGGTCCATATATTTCGTTATGAGTTCCTAATGCATTCATCATATATAAAGTCTGGGCTGAACATTGATTGATGCCTATCTAATTTCATAGGTGCAATCTTAATATAATGAATGTACCTCCAAATCTTTTTAATTGTAGATATAAAAAGGGGATGTTATATATATAAGAATTATAGGCAAATGTTGACCGATTGTAACAAAATTTTACACACTGGCTGGAATATATATATAGAGCTTATTCTTGGCTATAGTGGCCATAATGATAGCTATTTCTAATTAAATAGCTTTTAACTGACCTTTGCTAAAATTTTTTGTTTCCGTGAGTGTTTTTTATATGAAAGCTAAAGTCAAATATGGACTGATTCCTATAAAATTTGATAAACTGATCAAAAATTGCATAAAACTTCCCTATTTTAAATTCAATCGTCATAGCTATTACAATTGTATTCAATTTATCAGCATTAATGTGTTTCCCGGGGCGGGGTTCTATGGGAGCTCTAACTAACTTTGAACCGATTTTGTCCATTTTCAACACACATCTTTTTCAAGATATCCAAAATACTTTTGTAAAATCTTGTCATTCTAGCTCCTTTCGTTAAGGCGCTACCGTGCTTTTATCTGACGGACAGATGGACATAAACAACCTTTTCTTTATGTATTTTTGTGTTTCCATAAGTTTTTTATATGGGAGCTAGGTCAAATGGTGACCGATTGCGACAAATTTTGCACATTGGCTGGCATTGATATAAGACTTTCTTGTGCCAAATTAAGTGGTTATATCTGTTATACTTTTAGATTTATTGGTATTTAACTGTATTTTAGGTGAAATTTAGGCTGTTTTCGTTAGTTTTTTGTATGGGAGCTATGATTAAATGTGAACCGATTTCGATGAAATTTTATATGCTGCCTAGTGCTTATGTAAAACTTCATCATACTGTTATAATTTGTCATTTATTAGCAAATAAGCGATTAGCCTAGACGAGGTAATACGGGAGCTATGGTCAAATGCTAACCGATTTTGCCCAATTTCAATACCAAAATTTTCTCATAGATGAAAAATGTTTTTGCTAAGTTTCAGTTAGCTAGCTCCTTTCGTTTAGGCGTTATCGTGATTTCAACAGACAGACAGACGGACATCGCTCAATCGTCTTAGAATTTCATAAGGATTCAGAAATTACAAACGGAATGACAATCTCAATATACCCCCCATTCTTTTTGATGGTGAGTATAAAAAAGAAGATAAATTCAAAGCAAAAAAATAAAAAGATATAGCAAAAGAAAAAAGTAAAGCATAAATTATTGCAAAATAATATAAAAGGAGGTTAAAGAAGTGGAAGTGTATAAACTTGTGGTGCTTTCAAATGAAAAGGAAGTGCTCAGATAGTGACCTTAAATAAAAAAGGAAGTGAAAAGTGTAATTTGGTTACAGGTGAGTCCTTTTGCCACTTTAAAAAAATATTTTTTTTCTTTTTTGCAAGAATGGAGGAAATGAGGACGTGTTTGACTACCCTTACGGGGGCCGTCAATCTTCTGCTAGAACAGGTAAAGGCATTTGAGGGTAGGCTTAGTAAGATAGAACAGGGCAATGATACAACCGAATTGAAAAGAAGATTAGAACAACTAGAGGGAAACGAACGAAATGACGTAGGAAACACGAAAGCTACTGTTTCGACATTGCAGACACCAAAAACTGAACAAAAACTAAAAGAAATAATTCGCCTCTCCGACAACGTAAAAGAATTGCGTTCCTTCGACGGCAATCCGACCCAATACATGTCTTGGGTTCATTCGGTCGAGACAATACTAAAGGACTTCGAAATCGTTAAAGATAAACCTATCTTCCACGCCATTATCAGTACAGACGCGCCAAATAAATTTCATGAACCGTCCTAATCACACTATAAAGCGTAGTGCATCAGAGATGTTTAATAGAAACAAACAACCTCGCCTATTTCATATAGATGCCAACAATTGCAATATGAAGGAAGAAGGAGCAAATAGTCATGAACATCCAGAAAGTGAACAAAATTTTATGTAGGCAAGCGATCTAGCTTACTTACCTAGGAAACAACATTGCTCTACAATTTCTCATAGATACAGGCTAAAAAAAACCGTTGGAGTCCTTCGTTGTCCATGGGTAGTAAGTCTCTGTAGGTACAGTAGGTGTAAAGGTGACAATAGATCGGAAGGTGACTAGGAAGTTTTTTGCAAAACATGGTATACTAAACTTAATTACATTTTACGTACTCCCGAGTTTAACTACCTTGACGAAATTATTGGTGATGATACCCTCAAGGAGCTAGACGCAGTTGTCGATAGGAAGAAAAAGTCCTTTCCATCAACGAAACCGTTAGAATACCTTTTAAGGCGAAAATTTCCAATAACATTGAAATAAAAGACAGAATTAATGAAATAATAAATAGACATACAAACTTGTTCGGAACGCTTGATGATAGCCAAGCCGCTGCAACAAATGTGTTAGCAGAAATAAGAACTTCAACAACAGAATACATTTACTCAAAAAGCCATACCCAGCCGCGATAAGGAACGAATTGGACAAACAAATTAGTGAACTATAATTTGAAGGAATAATACGCCCCTCAAAAAGCCCCTATAATTCTCCAAAACCAGGCGGAGAAAAACAATACCGGTTAGTAGTTGACTATAAACGGTTAAACGATGTAACCGTGCCTGATACATATCCTATACTGGACATTAACGCCACTTTGGCAAGCCTTGGAAACGGAAAATTTTTCACGACAATCAACTTAACCTCCCGATTCCACCAAGTTCTTATGGAGCCGTCGGACATTCCCTAAACAGCATTTTCAACCATGAACGGGAAATTTGAATTCCTTTGCTTACTCTTTGGACTAAGAAATGCTCCAGCGATTTTTCAGAGAAAGATTGATGACGTCCTCCAGGAGTTCATATAATGTGGAAACTATTTTCAGGAGATTGGAAGAAGCCAATCTAAAAGTAAATATCGAAAAAAACACATTTTATGCAAAAGGAAATAGAATTCTTAGGATATGTAATAAGTTCCGAAGGTGTAAAACCTGACTAATGCCTCCTTCTAATCTAAAAGAGCTGAAGGGATTTCTAGGAATGACATCTTACTACAGGAGATTTATTAAAGATTATGCTAAGGTGGCGAAACGTTTAACCAATTTAACGCGGGGCGAAAACGCGCAAGTTAAGGCTAGCCAATCAAAGAAGGCTAAAATAGAATTAAACATCGAGGAGAGAGCAGCCTTTCAAGAATTTAAAAATCTGGTACTTCAAACCACGCTATAGGTGCCGTCCTTTCACAGGGAGAGATTGGCAAGGATAACCGTTTATATTACGCTCGTTAAACAAAACAGAAAAAGGATACGCGACGAATGTGAAAGAGATGCTGGCAATTGCGTGGGCTTTGGACAACCTAAGAAACTATTTATACAGTGCAAAAAAGTGAAAATCTACACTGACCATCAACCTCTTACTTAAGTACTAAGTAACAGTAACTATAACGCCAAATTAAAATGATGGAATGCTCGTATAGAAGAGTGTAACCACGAATTGATCTACAAACCTGGTAGATCAAATTATGTGGCAGATGCTCTTTCCAGACTGAAAACTAGTACCATATCAGCCAGCGAGTGTGAGAACAGCATCAGAAATATGCAATAACCCTTCGCAAGATACAAAAACAGCATCCCAAACAATTGATGATGACATACTGTCAACAGGCTCAACCGTTCATAGTGCAATACAAGATGCCTCAGACTTTATTCCCTACATGGAAACCCCTATTAATGTCTTCAGAAACCAGATGATCATTAATTCACTCAAGCGAGGTCCCACACAAAAACTTTAATCGACACTATTTCTCTTCGCTTCCGGAGTGCTGCTTGCAACAACATTTTTCTAGGTATAAAATCAGAATTGCCCAAAAAATTGTTTCAGATGTCAACTCTTAAAATAGACAGTTTGAAATAATCCAAAATGAACATCATAGGGCGTATAGAAATGCAAGGGCGAACAGAAAGCAGATTCTTGATGAATACTATTTTCCTCGCATGCACGCTTTCATTAAGAAATTCGTCGCAAATTGCGACGTATGCAACAGGAATAAATATGACAGAAACCCCTTTAGACCGGAGTTTCAAGTAACACCCGTACCAAAGGCTCCATGTGAAATTCTACACATGGATATAATGGAAAAACGGGACCAAAAATGTATTTCTGTAATCGACAAATTTTCAAAATTTACTAAACTTTTTCACATTAGTGACAGATCCGTCTTGAATATTAGGGAAAATTTGGTCAAAATTTTGCATTTATTTACAGCTCCCAAAATTCTAGTAACATACAATGAAAGTAGTTTTATTAGCCCCTTGATAAAAGATTTCCTTCAAAGACTAAACGGACAGGTAGAGCGCCTCCATTGAACCTTAATCTAAATCTACAGATATTTAAGAGCCGAAAATGCGGAACTCAGTGTACAAGAGCTGATGTATGTTGCGGTGGATAGGTGTTATGTTTAACGAAACACACGCATTTAAGGAATAATCGAGACTGAATTTTATTATTATATTCATTTCAAGTTTATATCAAAGTTAAAAAGTTTATTTAACAGTGTTGTCAACTTTGAAGTATAAAAGTTCTAAGTTAATATATAACATTACTCCTCCCTAAAATTCAAAATTACCCGAGGAAATTGTTTATAAATTCAATTGAAATTCAAAATTAATAAATCAATATCAAATATAAAAATAGTATACTTTACAAAATCATTAATTTCTTCTAAATATGTCTGGTTAATAACGAGACACTTCTTTCCGAGGCCTGATACTTCTACGCAGGATTTGTTCAGTTTGACCCTCAGCTGATTCCTTTTCAATAGCTTGTTGTTCTCGAGATGATGTTGGTAAATCGTCGTCTGGAGGCTGAACTTCTTGTGTTGTTGTATGTTGCAATAATGTTGGCAAATACATATAATCATTGGCAGTATAATTTGCGTTATGTTGTTAATTTGATAAATTTCTTGGCTTTATTTGGTTGACATGACGACGGCAAACCCCAATCTCAGTATTGATAAAAAACATAATTTTACCAGCCTTTTGTTTGATTACACCAGGAATCCACTTTCTTCCGCTTGCGTAATTACGAATATATACTGGTTGATCACTGATGTATTTTGATATTTGTGAATTGTTTTGTTGCTTTTTTGGAGTTTCTAATAACTGAGACCAAATAGTACGAATAGGTCTGCTGGAGACTTTCCTTCAGCATTAGGAAAAACACGATATGTTAAAAGGAATTTCTGGACTGCATTCTTTACAGACATCTTATCGTCAACATTTTTACGTACTGATGATTTAAACGTTCTTACAAAACGTTCAGCTAAGCCATTGGATGCTGGATGGAATGGTGCCGTGGTGATATGTTTGATATTGAAAGTTGTGCAGAACTTTTTAAACAAATCAGAGGTAAGTTGTGGTCCATTGTCACTAACGAGTATGTCTGTAATACGTTTAATAGCAAAAAGAATTGCAAAAATTGCAGAAAACGAGTCGACACATATAAGCCACATCGTGCCAAATATTGGCCCAGCAAAATCGATGTGAACACTCTCCTACGGCTGCTTTTGGCCAGCTTTGGTATTCCTTTGATGGAGACTAATTCAGTATTAAGTTATAAAAGTCCATCCATTGGTGAGCTTTTCTTTTTTTTATAATTGGATTTTATGTTAAAATCCTTTTCCTTTAGCGGCTGTGCAAGTAGCCAGTATCCCTCCTTCTGAGGCGGATATGCCCACGACTATTTAAAATGCTTCGGGCTAGTGGATTCGGGTGGCAGGCTAACTTATTATTGTAATTGACAACACGTTTTGATATTTCGGTTTTAACCAACGGAACCTCAAGGTCTTTATGTAAGTTCGAATTTTTAATATACCACGGGGCATCTGTAATGATTCTTAGGAGCTTATTTTGTCGCCTTTGAATTTTTTCAATATTTGACTCTGAGGCAGTGCCCCATATTTGAATTCCATAGCACCATATTGGCTTAATGTTTGAATTGTACAGAAAGATTTTGCAATATAAACTAAGTTTGGAATGTTTACCAATGAGCCAATTAATTTGGGCTAATTTAGCTTAATTTGTGCGAGTTTGGCATCTATATGACTTTTTCACGTTAGCCGTCTATCCAAGTGAATGCCAAGGTATTTCACTTCTGTTTGGTGGGGAATAATTTGGTTATTTATAGTTACTGGAGAGCACGATTCCCTGCGTAACGTAAAGGTAATATGAATGCACTTTTGTTCGTTTACTTTTATTTTCCATTGCCTGAGCCATTCTTTTATATAGAATATATGAGTTTGCAAATGCCGAGATGATTCAAAAGGGGTTTCATTAATACTTAGAATGGCAGTATCATCAGTAAATGTGGATGTGATTGTATTTATGTTTGTAGGCATATCAGAAGTATATACAACATACAAGATTGGACCTAATATGCTACCTTGGGGTACACCAGTTCGATAGGTTGTGGCGTACTTAAGAAGTCTCCTTCTTTAAGTATGAATTTGCGTTGGGTCAAATAGCTTTCTAAGAGCTTGCATACATGCATAGGGAACATTTTTTTTCAATTTATGAATTAAACCATCATTCCATACTTTATCAAATGCCTGGGATACATCTAAGAAGACAGCAGAGCAATATTTTTTTCTTCAAAAGCTGATCGTATTGCACTAACGATTCGATGGGTTTGTTCGATTGTATTGTTGTATTGTGTATCATCAGCCGAACTGATGATTTGGAATGCACCCGCTTTCATCCAGAATATGCGTTAATTTGGTCACCAGAAGTTTTTCAAAGGGCTTAGACATATTAGATAGCAAACTAATAGGTCTATATGACTCTACTTTTGAGTGGTCTTTTCCTGGTTTGGGGATCATGGTGACTAGTGATACCTTCCATTCTGTGGGGAAATATTTTAAGCGCAAAATAGCATTAAAAATAAATAAAATTATTCTTGTTGCTATATGGGGTGGCTCTTTTAACAATTTGTTATCGATTTTGTTAAAACCAGGTGCTTTTTTGGCGTTATATCAAGAATAGCCTTTTCTACTTCTCGAATTTCAAACATAATGGTTGCTCCACTTTTCTCTGCAACTGGAGGCAGCTCGACCGCGTTATTTGATGAGTTTGGGGTTTATACGCTTTTAAGTGATTTACAAACAGTTCACCTTTTTCAAAATCGCTTCTTGCCCAGCTTCCATTTGCATTTCTCAAAGGGAGTTTACGTATAATTGGCCTTTTATGATTTTTAGCTGCTTGCCATAGCGAATAGTAAGATTGCGAGGTTATATCTAGTCCTTCTAGATATGTTTTTAAGGATTCATTTCTATGATATTCTAGTAATTTTCTTAATAGTTTTGTACAATTCTGTAGTCTATTTTTAGATTGGGAAGATCTATGAAGTTGCCATTCTCTTCTAGCTCTTCTTTTTTTAGCCAAGAGCCTTTCGACATCGTCAGAGTAAATTCTGTTGTACCTGACTTGTCGCGAGGGAAATGTAGCATATTGCCGAGGGGGTAATAAGGCATATTGACTGGGGGCTAATGTAGTATGTTGTGGAGGGAGTGATGTATCATTGGGGTATAGTATGGGATGTTGTCGGGAGAATAATGTGACATGTTGCCGGTAGGGATATGTATCATGTCGCCATGGGGATAACGGAGCTTGTTGTGGGGGGTTTATTGTAGTATGTTGTCTGGGGGTTGATGAGGCATGTTGACTGGGGGCTAATGAAGTATGTTGTCTGGAGAATGATGTATCATTGGGGGATAGTATGATATATTGTGTGGGGTTTATTGTAGCATGTTGTCTGGGGGTTAATGAGGCATGTTGATTGGGGGAAAATGTAGTATGTTGTAGAGGGAATTATGTATCATTGGTTAATAATATGGTATGTTGTCGTGAGGATAATATATGATGTATTTGTGGGGATAATGTATCATGTTGCCGGAAGGAATATGTAGCATGGCGCCAGGGGGATAACGAAACTTGTTGTTGGGGGTTTGCTGTAGCATGTTGTCTGGTGGGCAATGATGGAGATTGCTGACGGGGGGTTGATAAAGCATGTTGTCTGGGGGGTAATGTGTCATACTGTGCTGGGTGTATTATATTATGTTGTCTGGGGTATATGTGGCATGTTGCTGGGGAGGCAATGGAGCAAGTTGTATGGGGGCTAATGAGACATGTTTCCGAGCATAAGACATAGTACATTGGCGGGGGTAAATTAGCATGTTTAACAGCCAGTTTTATATTATTTTCCAAAACTTTAATGGTGAGATCGGTATCTTCCGGTGTACGTTGGGGTATGTTTTCGGTGCAGTGAGTGCTGAGGTATTTCTTAAATATGAGCCAATTTATTTTTGTACTTGTCAATGAAATGTCTGCAGACGGAGATACAAAACCTTCCGAGTTGAAAAGTGTTATTATGGTAGGTGAATGATCTGACGATAATTCCAAAGATGGTTCGGCTTGAATCAATTGCCTTTGGATGCTTTTCGTTACTCCGAAATCGATAACATCGGGAATTTTATTTGAGTCACTGGGCCAATAAGTGGATTGTCCACTCGATACCACATCCAAGTTGACTTTCAAAATTGTGTCAAACAAAACACGACCTTTTGGAATTAGCAATCTCGACCCCCAGAATGTGTGTTCTGCATTATAATCGCCAGCTGCAAAAAAACAGGGTCCCAGTTAGTTGAAAACCCTAGTATATTGGTCCTCACTAATTGAAAACCTTGGGGGAGAATATACTGATGAAATCACCAAGTTACGTCAAAAGTCTTTAAGACAAATTGTGGTTGCTTGAAGATAATCTTCACAAAAATCACAATATAAGTCGTGCTTAATACGATCTTTAATAAGTATTGCAGATCTACCACATGATCTACCTCTAGGATCCTTAGTATCATAAAGTGTGTATCCCTTAATCTTGAAAAAACTCTTTGCCGTTAAGTGAGTTTCGGAAATCAACATAATATCAATTTGTTTATCGTGAAGAAAGTATTACATTTCGTTGGTATGTTGGCGAATGCCATTTGCATTCGAAAAACATATTTTCAAACAGTTCATGGCTTGTTAAGAATAGCTTGCAGTACTATGGATTGCATTCTGAGCATCTACTGCATCGTACTACTCATTGTTTTCGTAAAATTGTTAACTGACTGAACTAGTGAATCAACGATAGACTCTAGCCTGCCAATGTTAAAATTTTCGTTTTCAGTTCTTGAGTTACTGTTTTTTTTTGCGCTGGGGTTTCTATAAGAGTACCATTATTATTTTCTTTTAAAACACTTGCATATAGCCTTGCATAAGCCCTTGTTCACATTGAGTTGTGTAATCAGGCTGTGT
Organism: Stomorhina lunata; assembly: GCA_933228675.1. Taxonomy (NCBI): domain Eukaryota; kingdom Metazoa; phylum Arthropoda; class Insecta; order Diptera; family Rhiniidae; genus Stomorhina; species Stomorhina lunata. The sequence goes on along the minus strand of OW121743.1, from coordinate 30,177,541 downwards.
GCTGATAATGTTTGGTTTTCGAACTATAGATTTTTTGAAAAAAGAGTAGACAGGACAACCTCTTTAGTTTGCAGTGTGATTTCCGCCACAGTTGCTACATTTTTTTCTTTTTTTTTGAATCCATTATTCAGCAGACCTTCTTTTATATCCTCTATATCAACGCACGAGTCGATGCCTTTAAGGACAATTTAAAGACCTTTACTGCTTTTATGCTGATAAGTGTAAAAGCTTTTTTCTCCACGATTCGATCTCGTTTACAACCTTACGGTAATCATTCTCATGGTTAACTTGAATTTTTGTTTCACATATATTGCCGCGTTTAAAGGGAACAACATAGAAAGATTTTTCGCCCACTAACGAAACCAAGCTTTTAATTAGATCATTAGAGTTTTGTTACCTCAAGTAAATAGGTGGGGGTTTTGAAGATTTCACTTCTTGAGTGGGCTTCTCAGAATTGTCTTGTAAATTAGAGAAACGATTTTGGGAGTTTATCCCCTTAGATGTGTTTTCTTTTGTTATTTTTGGCATTGAAGCTAATTTTGACAACTTAGGACTGCGACCTCGTTTTAATACTGTTATTTATCTATCAATTCCCATTTGGATTTGCGTTTATTTTACATTGGGGGAAAGAAATTTTGGGTATAGCTCCCGTCTTAATGTTAATTAAGTAAGTACTTACTGCGGCTGATTTATGAAATAATGGGGAAATGTTTGGCATACTTTCAGTCGCAAGCGAAAGTGGACTACTATTATTTACTACACTGATGCTGTTATCTGTCAACATATTCTGTTTTGTTATGTTATCCCATCTTGCCAACAGAGTGTGGGAGCACGAAGAAGCGCGATTTAATGGCTTGGCGGTTAAATACGCGCTGTCATCCGGTTATTTATTTGTGTTATTATTCTCACTTTCATCAACACTCACTGTGAGATAAGCATTTTTGCCGTTTACGCTAAGTCTTCGCTCACTTAAGTTGTTATTTGAGAAACTCATAAAGAGAATTTTCTTTCAACTTAACTTATTCTCTTAGTTTTCTGGTTTAATTTCTTTTGTAAACAACGAAAACAAAAAACTGCACTAAGATTTTATTTATCAATTTGTTTTGATTTTATATGTTATTTTTATTAATATTTTTTATTACAAAAAAAGCGTATTTTGCATATGTTATTTAAATCACAATTATAGCTCTTTTAACCAAGTAAAAATCGTTTAAAAAGCTTTCGATTCGGAGTAAATTTTTTTTCAGCTTATTTGTATTTATTGTATCTTTATTTAATATAATGAACTAACAATAGGTTATCAAATCTTTTATTTAAATTATTAAGTTATAAAAGTCCATACATTGGTGAGCTTTTCTTTTTTTACAATTGGATTTTATATTAAAATCCTTTTCCTTTAGCGGTTGTACAGGTCGCCAGTACCCTCCTTCTGAGGCGGATGTGGCCACGACTATTTAAAATGCTTCGGGCTAGTGGATTGGGGTGGCATGCTAACTTATTAATGTAATTGACAACACGTTTTGATATTTCGGTTTTAACCAGCGGAACCTCAAGGTCTTTATGTAAGTTCGAATTTTTAATATACCACGGTGCACCTGTAATTCGCCTTTGAATTTTTTCAATATTTGACTCTGAGGCAGTGCCCCATAATTGAATTCCATAGCACCATATTGGCTTAATTGAGTTGTATAGAAGGATTTTGCACTCTAAACTAAGTTTGGAATGTTTACCAATGAGCCAGTTAATTTGGGCTGATTTTAGCTTAATTTGTGCGAGTTTGACATCTATATGACTTTTCCACGTGAGCCGTCTATCCAAGTGAATGCCAAGGTATTTCACTTCTGTTTGGTGGGGAATAGTTTGGTTATTTATTGTTACTGGAGAGCACGATTCCCTGCGTAACGTAAATGTAATATGAATGCACTTTTGTTCCTTTACTTTTATTTTCCATTGCCTGAGCCATTCTTCCAAATAGAATATGTGGTTTTGCAAATGCCGAGATGATTCAAAAGGGGTTTCACTTATACTAAGAATGACAGTATCATCTGCAAATGTGGATGTGATTGTATTTATGTTTGTAGTCATATCAGAAGTATATATAACATACAAGATTGGACCTAATATGCTACCTTGGGGTACACCAGCTTCGATAGGTTGTGGAGTACTTAAGAAGTCTCCTTCTTTAAGTATGAATTTTCGTTGGGTCAAATAGCTTTCTAAGAGCTTGCATATATTTATAGGGAGAATTTTTTTCAATTTATGAATTAAACCATCATGCCATACTTTATCAAATGCCTGGGATACATCTAAGAAGACAGCAGAGCAATATTTTTTTTCTTCAAAAGCTGAACGTATTGCACTTACAATTCGATGGGTTTGTTCGATTGTATTGTGTTTTTTCCTAAAGCCGAACTGATGATTTGGGATGCTCATCCAGAATATGCGTTAATTTGGTCACCAGAAGTTTTTCAAATAGCTTAGACATATTAGATAGCAAACTAATAGGTCTATATGACTCTACTTTTGAGTGGTCTTTTCCTGGCTTGGGGATCATGGTAATTAGTGATATCTTCCATTCTGTGGGAAAATATTTTAAGCGTAAAATAGCATTAAAAATAAATAAAATTATTCTTATTGCTATATGGGGTAGCTCTTTTAGCAAAATTGAAAATACGTCCATTAGATTAGAAGAACAAGTTTTCAAGCAAATAAGGTCATTTTGTATGGTTAAGGGGTCTTTTCGATTAAAAAATGGTTTTGAGGATGGTGATTGAGAATTTAAGTGCTTTGGCCAACCCTTTTCAATAAAATATAGTACTTGAGAAAGTATTTCATCATCTTTTGTACGTTTACGAATTTGTTCAACATTAAAAGGAAAATTGTCAAAATTAATGTTGAAACAAGCTTCGTGTTTGTCGAAATTTTCATCACATTCGATTGGTTAACGCGACAATATTTAATTTCATATTGGTATGCCATAAGCGTTATAGCCCAGCGTTGAAGTCTGTTTGCTGTCATTGTTGGAAAATGTTTGTTAGGATTGAATATGCTTACCAAAGGCTTATGATATGTCAGTTGAATAAATTTACGTTTTACTCCAAATATAATTGAAAGTCCCTCCTTCTCAATTGGACTGTATTTTACTTGGTGTTGATCCAGCGTTTTGGAAGCGAATGCAATAGGCTTTTCGGTACCATCAGTGTAAATGTGTGATATAACCGCATCCAGTCCGAATGGTGAGGCTTCCGTTGCAAGTACTAATGTGATCTTGAAAATGTGCTAACTGTGTTGCGTTCACGATGTGTGATTTAAGTGCATCAAATGCTTCTTGCTGTGATGATTTAAAAGGCATGTTTTTTCTGCGAAGTATGTTGAGCAAAGCGGCGAGCGTTGAAAAGTTAGGAACAAAACTGTGATAATAGATATGAAGGCTTCAATTTCCTTAACATTTGTAGGAGGTTTTAATTGTTTTACAGCATGAACACCTGATTCATTCGGCAGTATACCCTCGTCACTGATCTAAGAGCCAAGATACGTTATTTTGTAAAAATTTACACTTTTGTTGCTTGCATTTAATACCATTGTCCTTTAGGATTTGTAATACTTTTTCAAGACGTTCCATATGTTCTGACAACGTCTGTGCTGATATAATAATATCGTCGAGATATTTACCACAACCTTGAATGCCTGTTAAAAGTTGTTTAATGAATTTTTGAAAAATGGCAGCAGCACTGGAGATACCAATCGTTAATCTCTGGTACTGAAAAAGTCCAAGTGGTGTATTTATTACCATTAAAACCTTAGATTCGTCGTCAAGCTCGATGTGTAGGTATGCGTCCTTCAAATCGATGGTTGAAAAATATTTCCCATTTCGGATCTTGTGGAGTAAATTCTCACGTGTTGGTAAGGGATATTGCTCTACATCAATTTGCGTCTTGACAGCCAACTAAAATCACAACATACATGTATTTCGTTATTCGGCTTTTGTGCCAATACTTTACGGGTTTTAACACGCCTTGCTGTATTAACCTCTCAATCTCATTTCTAAATTGTTGCATCTGTGCAAATGGAATTCGACTGCTTCTAAAAAATTTTGGTTGAGCATTCTGTTTCAAACGAATATTAGCTTTAATATTTTTAATTGTACCCAGAGATTCAAAAATGTCTTTATACTTTAAACAAAGTTCATTAATTTTAGTTTCGTACTCGATTGAAATTCCATTTACTTGTTTAATTTCAAAACCAAATTTATTAAACAAATCATGTCGCGAGTTTCTTTTGTATTTTTTAGTGATGTTATTGTACTTGACATTGTTCGTTTTCTTTGACACGCATACTGACAAAATATGACCCTTTTTTCCTCAGTTGTTACATAAGGCTTTTTTAAATTTACAGTTTTCTCTTTGATGAGAAACGAAACAGTACGCGCACGATTTAAACTTGTTTCTTTCTTTATTATGTGTGGTGCTCTCGTTGCCAACCGCGTTCACTTGCACATTTTTTCACTACTCTCTTTGATTGCTGCTACTGTTTTTGTTGTTGCCTCAAAAGACTCGGCTATTAATAAAACTAACTTGCTGCTTTTGTAGAGCTGCTGCTCTGACTGAAGCATGAGGTGTATGTACGATGATGTGATCACGTATCATGTCATCTACAAAGCTATCATAACATGTATCAGTATTGCAAACGAAATTGCATGATCTTGCCAACCCCCGAAGATCTGCTACCCACTCTTTATATGATTGGTTTTGCTGCATTTTGTTCTTAAAAAAATCATATATCGGAGCTACTAAGTGGTGGCTCTTTGTAGTGAACCGTAAGTTTTCACGTTAGGGTTTCGAACTGCTGGTTGTCCAAATTGTGTGTATCAAACAGGTTTTTTAGCAACTCAAATACTTCTGTCCCTATCCAGGACAGAAAAACGATTTTTTCTTTTCTGGTAAAGAGACGGCGTATGCTGAAAAATGTTGATTTAGCTCTTCTAGGTATGAGTTCCAATTTTAACGATCTTTGTTGAATGGCGGAAAGGCTGGAACCATTTGTTGGCTTGGTGTGCACACTAGATGACGGCGATTGCTCTCCACTTCTGCTGCAGCTCCAAAAGATTCTTCGTAAATTCACGTTGTTGCTGCATAATTTGCTGAAGTTCTGCCATGGCTTTTACTTATAAAAAAAATCACACAAACACATATACCGCAATTTTTTTTGCTTATTTTTCTCGTCTCCACTTGTTATGTTTAATGAAACGCACGCATTTAAGGAATAATCGAGACTGAATTTTATTATTATGTATATTTATTTCTAGTTTAGGTCAAAGTTACAAAGTTAATTTAAAAGTGTTGTCAACTTTGAAGTATAAAAGTTCTAAGTTAATACATAACAAATAGGTATAACAACACTATACATTCTGTGATAGGGAAAAGACCTGGTGACGTATATTTTAATAGGAATTGAACTTCAGACTTAAACAAACTACTTGAAGCCCTCTCTTCAATTAATAAAGAAATAAGGGAACTTATTAAGAGGAATGTAAAAGAACGAAATAATCGCATGCATAGAATGTTAGGGTATACGGAATTAATGAGATTTAAAACTTTCGAATGGATATTAGACCTATACTAGAAAAACTTATGGTTACTAACGTAAAATATCTATATCGGAAAAGTAAATAAATAGTTATAACTTTAAAGTTATTGGACTTATTAAGATGAATACGTAAACGATAACATTTGAGAAGTATTATTCTAAGCAAGTAGACCGATTCTTCCTGAACAATATTTGAATGTTATCTTTTATCGAACCATTTCAGAGTTTATTAGGGTTAGATGTATGTGTAAAATAAACTTTTAAAAAGATTTTAGGCTGTCAATTTAAGTAAATTATTGTATGTGTAAATCCTAGAAAGATAATCCTTATCGATATACGTATTTTGTTAAAAAATGTTTGTATGATATAATGGTTTCACAATGTTCGAATGTCAGACCACAAATTCATATCATATGCAGTTTGTGGAGTTCCTGTAGGAAATACTGACATGAAATTATATATCATGTCTTGGAATTAAAATAAATACAGGAGATATCACTAAAACATCAAACTCACTGTTCCGCAAATTGCCGAAAACTATCAGCCTAACCACAAAAAAAAAATTTTAAGTCCATTTTATTTAAAATCGACTTTATTTTAAAGTCAACTTTTGTAATTTTTTGTTCCATAAGAAATGTTTAAAATAAGATTTTAAAAATATTTTTAAACAAATACATTAAAATATTACAAAAGTTTTTTTCAATAAATATAAATAATAAAATAAAATTTCAAAAAATTCCAAAAACAAAATATTAAGAAAATTTTGTGTTCTTTAGACAAAACAGCATATCTTAATATTTTTAATTTTTTCATAATATGATTAAAAATTGTTTAAATGCTCATCAGGTTTTACAAAAAATATAATTTTTGTGAAATAATAATAGAAAATAACAATTGTTATATGATCCCAATCTGTTTTAAAGAAATTTACTTTAAAATGTTTCTAATGACTAAAAATTGTGAAAAATTTACAATTTCGACTTAACATTTTTTCCAACAGATCACAATGTATATTTTTAATTTTATATCGCATTTTAGGAAATTTTCATCGATTGTACATCGTTTGTAGGGTTTTGAAGATATTCCAGGTGTTTGTAGACCGATTTTTATCATCATACATAAATATATTTCCTTTTCAATGTTTAAAAGTCAGACCACTGTTTTCAGATATATGAATATAAAGTATATCGGTCTACTGAAAAAAGGTTTGTGAAGCCCCTCGGAAATACATAAATTATATGTCAGGTTTTAGAACATACTCCCTCAACACACACTATTAAATTTCATTAAAATCGGTCCATAAACACCTGAGAAATTGCAAAAAAATCAAATAAAGTTTTCTCTAAAATTTTGAATTTGGCAATTTGCAATACATCGATTTTACTATTTTAACCATACCTTAGGTGTTTATAGATTTAATTCCCCAAGGGTACCATGAGAGTAAGGAAGTCATATTATTGAAAAAGCCTTAAACTTAATCAAATATGGAAGAATTTAAAAGAAATAAGAGCAAAGAAGCAAAAAGTATAAAAACATAAAAAATTGGAAAAATGTAAAATAACTTTAGTTTTTGAGCATAGATGATCCATGCCAATTGCAAAATACAAAGGAGGTCCATGGCTTAAAAGACTATCGTTTGTATTTCTGCATATAGTAGACAATCACACCTAGTTCAAATAAATAAAGATGGAAAAAAGTAAAAGACAGAGAAGTCCTAAAAGAAATATAAATGCATAAAATTCTTTTTTTTTTTATAAAATTGGCTTAAAGCGATACACGATGGGCCGAAATGAATATTTAACAGGAATAAATTCATAACTTTATAAATACCTAGCCGGCACTTAATGCTGGCTATAAACTTTTCTGATATTTAAAGTGGGAGTAGCCCCGCCCATATAACAAAATATATTTCTTCGATTTCTCTCAAATTTTTAACGTGTTTTATTTCATTTCCGGCGCTTAATGCTGGATGTGAACTTTTCTGATATTTTAAGTGGGAGTAGCCCTGCCCATATAAAAAAAAATTTCTTTCATGGTATATCTGACCCTCTTTTTTAACTAGGATAATCAAATTTGCTGTGGGCATCTTAACATTTGGCGTGACACCTTCCCTACAAAAAAAAAAAAAATATGTATATATTTTCGAATTAGAATTACCAAAATTTATTAATATGGTTTTACTACAAATAATTATATGTCATTTCACATAAAATTGATGCGGAAGTAGTAATGGTAATACAAAGACGAGGATGGATTTTTCACTTGCATTTCAAACGAGTTGTGGCGCTTTTAGAATACAAAGTTTAATTTTTTCATTTTATGACATTTTTTGCAAACTGGTTATATATATCCTGGCTTTTTGAGAGTCTAGTATTATAAACATTTAATTCCAGTGATTCAACATATTCAGTCTAGGTTAAATGCTTAAATTAAAACCATTTTTCAAATAACTTAAAATAAGTAATTTCTGTCATTTTTCTGAAAAGTAACATAAATAGACCTAAGGTTGCGCGCTGACTCAATTTTTTCTTTAATCTTAAACATCACTAAATGGTCTAACTATTGTAGTGGTTTGTAAAGTATGCAATCGTCTGCAATTTTTTATTTTTCTCCAAATTCGAAAAATATTAAACCAAGGACAAAATTTTAAAACTGTTAAAATCACATATTTGTGTTTATGAAAAAATTTACTATATATTAATCCTTTATAACATGTAATGGATACAATTTTTGATTGTTCTCTTCGTGAATGGCAGGTCTTTATTTGTAACCATCTCGAACTTTTATAATTTTTTTCAAATAATTGTTGTTTTTTTTTAAGTCATAAAAATCGCAAAAATATGCATTTAGGTATCAAGTTTCAGTAGGGGCTCAAAGTCTGCTTGTTTTTATGCAATTAGATGTAAAAGACCCCATCAAAAGTAATTGGAGTGATATAAATAACGTCAAGTAAAAAAATGCACACTGTGTAGCGTCCGTCACAGAAATAAATGTTTTTTTAATTTGACTAGTGCAATTTTTGTTTTTTCTTCAATTGAACTTGGTTCGTAAACAACACTTATAGTATGCTTTACATCAGGCTAAAAATATATATATGTTAATATAGCATTTTACAAAATAATATGTAAAGGAAAGTGTGTAGCGTCCGTCACAGTATATATTTTTTCCAAAATGATGTTTATTAAATACAAAATTTATGAGCGCATGTCTGTCTTATTCATAAAGCAATAATACTGTCTATAACCACAGATTAAATTAAGGATATTTGGTGTTAAAAAAAACACAGTGGTGCAAATTTGATGCTTTTGAAAAAAATGTTTTATTTTTGGGACACTCTAACAGCTAGCCGCATTCTTGGGACGAAAAATAAGATGTAAAAAGCATGTAAAGTAAAGTGTAAAACTTTAAATAAATATATGTATTTAGCCGTTTTGTAAAATATTAAATTGTATCTAAAAATCGTATTTTTTACTGCGAACATGAAGAGAAATGAGATGAAATTCGAGAACAAATAACACTATTAGGTTCACTGATTTATGAACCCGTACAAAATATGAATGTTTCTTAATAAAAACATTAAAGTAAAAACTGTATCGTCCGTCAAGTAGCGTCCGCAACAGTTTACTTATGGTTTTTTGGCGCAACTGGAAACTTTAAAATTTTTTTTAAAAAAGCTGTTTTGTAATGCCATTCGATAGCACAATCGGTGGGCTAATATTCTCTGTAATCTGTGCAAATATAATAATAATAATTTCCACGACAACATTCTAATTGGAACAAGTTAAACACATTAAATGGGACCTACGTTTTAACTCCAGCCCCGAACCGCAAATGCATTAGTTTGAGAAGTTTTACATAGCCTAATACTCACCTATTTATTATGAGGTGAACCGCAGCTTTTTTGTTTGAAATTTATTTTTTTTTCAAGTGGGTCTGGCCAGGGATCGAACTTGGGACCTCGGTATGCTAGGCGGATGACTAAGCTGCTATACCACGGTGGTTCTGTGCAAATATATCTTGTCGAAAACGGCGATGGGATTCATTTAAGTACACAAAATCCGTACAAATATATCGTCCGTCACGCAGGATTTGCCCATATTTTTATAGTTGTTATCGGAAAACATGCGGCATATTTTAGCTAACTATATTAACGGATTTCAACGTAGTTCCCGGGTAATACCACGAGGAGGTTAGTGTCCACAGTTGAGATTAAGAATAGAGAACCCTTATGAAGTGGAATATTTGGATCATACTTTATTCGAATCTTTTAAGGACCACCAAGTCGTGAAAAGCATTCGTTCCCAAATGCGTTCCAGTAGATAGGTCTTATTTATCGTAACTTTACAGTGAGAGAAAAGAAATTACAATTAGGATATATGAAGATTTGCAATATTTAGAAACGACCTTCTTCTTCTGTTATCCTTGACTCCCAGTGGATAGTTGTCGATAGGGCCGTCCTTTTATATCGGACTCAATTGCGAGATGTTAGGCATGCATCATTCCATGAAAAGTTTGCTGCTTGTAACTCCGCATCAATTGACCGTCTCTACATTCTAGGAGCACCAACTGCTTGTGCGTTTCCATGTTTCGCAGCCGTTATACAGGATGGACTTGACATTCAAGTTGTATATTCGTAACTTAGTTGTTGTTGATATTTGCCGAGATTTCCAAATAGCTCAAAGAATGCCGAATGCAGATTTTGTCTTATTAATACGCGATTTAATATTCTCGTCTGCGCCACCATTTGTAGTTACTAAACTTCCCAGATAATTAAAGGTATAAACACGTCCAATAACCTCGTTATCCACATTGATGTGTGTCAACGGGTTTGCGCCATAGCCTCCGGGCATAATCTTTGTCTTGGAAATATTAATTTTCAGACCAGCTATACGAGATTCAGCAGTAATAGCGTTAGTATTCTCTTGAAGGTGGCCAAAGCTTAGGCTTAGAAAACATACGTCATCGGCATATTCCAAGTCCTCAAGTTGTTTAAAGGGTGTCTATTGAATACCGTGCCTACCATTTAGAGTTATGCGCATTATGTTGTCGATGATGAGGATAAAAAGTATAGGTGATAATATACATTCTTGTCTTACTCCAGTAGTAACATCGAACGGATCTGATAGTTTACCGTTGTGTAGGACTCGACATTTAAAATCAACGTACATTGCCGGTATTAAGTTGAGAATTTTCGCTCTTATATGGGCATCATGCTCCTCGCGTACTTGGAAAAGTACTCGAGAGGATAATTTTATAATACCCTTCACCAATAGGTAAAAGGGTATTATAAGTTTGTCATTCAGTTTGCAATTTTTTCATTACTTGTCGCAGACCCCACAAAATTTATACCCATCGACTCACAATCGGCAGGAGAATCGATTAAGCGATGTCCGTCTGTCTGTCGGTCTGTCTGTCTGTTGAAATCAAGTTTGTGAAGCTGCTGTATCGTCATAAATTGTATATCAGATTTTAGGAAATTTCATCAAAATTTGGTAAAAAAAATTCCTGAGATATCGCCAAAATACCAAAATTTATGTGTGACATATACAATTTTTCATTAAAAAGTACATTTCAGAAAGAAAGGAAAAACCTCATGGACTAGATGGACACGCCAGTTCTCTGTTAAATTTCATAAAAATCGGCCCATAAACACCTGAAATATCACCAAAACTCTACATGTGATGTTCCCCAAATTGCCGAAAGTGCTCATTTGCTTAAAAAATAAAATTGAAAAATAAGAAAAATCATACTCGTATATCTTAAACCACTGGTCTGTCTTTTGAACATGGTAATGGAAATATGTTTATGTATGATGGGCCTGTATAATTCCACATCAGATTTTAGAAAATCTTCCTACTCAGCACGCTACTAAATTTGATAAAAAATCGGTACACATACACCTGGAATATTTCAAAACCCTACAATCGATGTACCACAAATTGGCGAGTTTTTAATTTATATTATACTTTTTGTATCTTATTTGATATTTTAGCGAAATTTCAGGTGTTTATAGACCGATTTTGATTAAATTTAGTAAGGTGCTGAGTAGGAAAATGTTCTTAAATACGATATAAAATTCAAAATATATTATTATACCCTTCACCAATAGTTTGTGATTTCGTTTGTATTTTTTTTTATTTTTATTAGTGATCGTAGACCATAAAAATTATACCGATCGACTCAGAATCGGGAGAAGAATCGATTAAGCGATGTTCGTCTGTCTGTCTGTCTGTCTGTCCGTCCTCCTGTTTGTCTGTTGAAATCAAGTTTTTGAAGCCCCTGGAGGATGGACCTACATAAATTATATATCAGATTTTTTTTCTCCCGCAATGAACGCTATCAAATTTCATTAAAATCGGTTTATAAACACCAAAAATATCGAAAAAATACCAAAAATTAGACGAAAATTTCAAAATTTTTGATTGAAACACACTTTTAAATAACAAGAGAAAAAAGATACTCCTGGTGTACATGTACAGGAAATAGTTTCGCAAAGCACTCTGTAAAATGTTGTCAAAATTGGTCCATAAACAACTGAGATATCGCCAAAACACTAAATTTGATGTATCGCAAATTGCCCAAAGTAGATTTTAGGAAATTTCCCCGCCAAGCACGTTATTGAATTTTATCAAAAGCGGTCTATAAACAACTGAGATATCGCCAAAACACTGCATTTGATGTACAGCAAATTGCAGTACATGTCTAAGAAATTTTGTTTACATTTTGTAAGTATTGTTTCAGCGATATTCGCAGGGATTACCTAAACCCTGATGCATTCGGTAATTTGTGGTAGATATAATTTAGCGTTTAAGCGATATTTCAGGTGTTTTGATCGACAATGATGAAATTCAGTTTGGGACAATATCCTCGAAAAAAACTTGATATTTGAGAAATTCATTTAACAACCGTTTCAATGCTTGTGATATGCATCTTAAACGCAATTAACATGATCCGTTTTTAAAGCAAATCATATCTGGAAATAAAAAATAGATTATTTACAACTGGACAAATTGAATACAGCCATCAACGAGAAACTGTCAGAATTGGTCAATCGTAAAGTTGTCATATTGAGGCCCTATGCTCCACTGGGAGTCAAGGACAACAGAAGAAGAAGAAAAAAAACTGAGAGTACTTGGCTGGGAACTTGAGCGGTCAGCCCTGGCATTGCACCGTCAGACTTTAATTTGTTTCGGCCTTTTCAAAAATCCTTAAATGGCAAAACTTTCGATAATGACGAGGCTATAAAATCGCACTTGGTTCAGTTTCTTGCAGATAAAGACCAAAAGTAATATGAAAGATGGGGAAAGCCATTCAACAAAATGGTTTCTTCAATGTATGTAGATGCTACATATTTTCTTTATTTTATAAAAGCAGCAACGAGGTAAGACTGCAAACTTTTTTAAGTTACGCTAACGAAGTAAGACTGTATAAAATTTAACTGTTTTTTTACAAAAATATTAAATGCTATCGGCATAAAAAACACAAATTAAATCATACTATTTAAGTTCATAGAGCTAGCAAACCATCGATAGTATCGATAGTTTTGTTTTCTTTCAACTATCGATGTTTTTTTTTTTCGATAGCCATACTATCGCAAAAAAAATATCACTGATTTTTTTTATTGGAAAGTTGATACAAACATTTTCCTTGCAGAAAACAGCAATGAAATTACTGATGAAGACAGCGAAAGTGATATCGAATTTATTCAATTGAAAAAAGCGCGACATGGTAATTCAGAATATGCTAATTGTCGGTTTTGCAAGAAAAGTTTCAAAACTAGTGGTAACAACTCTAACATATTTGACCATCTAAAACGCAGCCATCCTTTTTATAGCAAAGAGACGAAACAACCGAACATAATAGAAACTTAAAAAAAAAAATCGGAAGAATACGAACCAAACACCGAACACAAACAAAAACTTGAGAGTGCTTTTATTACTTTGATCGCCACCGACATCCATCCACCATTTAGTATTGTAGAAAATGCAGGTTTCCGAGATTTTGTTAAGTGCTTTATATTTTTTTTTGCGTTACGTTTTACCGTCAAGAAACACTCTAAAAATGTGATGATGGCAAATTTGTGCAATTCAATAAAAAGTGAGCTACAAAATAAGCTTATAAGCTTTGACGCCATTTGATGTAGCTACCGTTCAAACATAATTTAGTTCAGGCGTTACTGTTTCTTTAATTATTTCCTTCACATGTGGATTTTTTACGACTCTTAATGTATTAAATAATACTTTGAAGTCGTCGGAAGGCCGTCAAGGCTGTATGTTCCTAATAGAAAAAAGTAAAAAAGAGATTATTTCCCTACAAGGAACGAACAAAAAAAAAAAAAAAAAATTTCACCATATTTTGCTTATAAATATTACAAGCAATAATAAAGCTTTTGGATACTTTTCAAATATTTCGATACTATCGATAGTTTTGCAAAAAATATCGAATGGCGCGACTATCGATAGTTTGCTCTACTCGTTCATCGTTCAGGAATTAAGTTGCTGTATTTAAAATGAATTTATTATGTCTTAAATATGAATTGAATTTAAATATAAATTAAGAATTGAAAGAAAATTATTGTAATTATATTTTTTATTCATATAAAATGGTCATGCATTCAGCCATTCAATTCATTTTATAAGCTAGTTTAATTTTTTATTTTTAAAAGCTAATTTTATAAGAAAAGAAAATTACATACGCACATAAAATATTCGCCTTGCTCTGTCAAAAGCTAACAATAATATAAAATATTGTAGCTTATTCATAAAGAAATGTTTTAAATTGTAGCAAACAACATACGTATTTTTTGTAAGTGAAAGTCCTTTACAGACTAAAATAACTTTTAACTACAGCTACGAGCGAGTAAAGCAAAATAGTAAAAAGTAAAAAAAGTAGCATAGAACTGATCAAAAATGTGTGTAGGGGTTGACACATCTAACAAACTCCACCATCCATGATCATACGTATGTTTGTAAGTTATTAATTATGAATAATTCTTTAATTAGTGAATAACCTTATTTTATATTGGGTCTAAAACATTTTGGAGGTAGATAGAAATACAAACAATTTCAGAAATTACACAACATTATAACATTTCACACGTTGAGAGAGGTCGTATTTAAATACATATATATTTAAAATTAGAGGACTGATTAAATGGTTGATTTAATGAGAATATTAAGCGGACCTATTTAGATTAGACTTTTGACAACAACACTTACGTAGAATATGAATAAAGGCCATCATAATGTTCAAAAGTTACTTAAGTATTTAAGACATATTTCGGTATGCTGAAATCAAGTTTGATGAGCTTCTAGATGGTATACCGACATAACTTATATGTATAGGTATTAGATGTTAATAGTGTACTACGAAGTACACTATTAAATTGCAACATATTGTTCTACTTACAACTTAGATATAGTCAAAACTCGAAATTTGATGCTAAATTACAATTTTTTTATTTTCTATAAACACCAGAGATACCGCCAAAGTTCAAAATTCGATGAGAATTTTTTTTTAATAACTGTATTTTTCAAAATAACTATGTTTTTAAAAAAAGTTTTCTGAACTGTATATCAAATTTTAGAAAATCATTCAACGCAACACACTATTGAATTTCATCAATATCGGTAGATCAATTACTGAGATATCGCCAAAGCAAAAGATATCGATGTACACAAATTGGCATATTTTAGAATTTTTTTAACAATATTTAAAACAATTTTTTTTGAATTATATATCAGATTTTAGAAATAACTCCAACGCAACATGCTATTAAATTTTATTAAAATCGGTCTATAAACACCAGAGATATCGTCAAAATTCAAAATTCGATGAGAATTTAAAATGTTTTTTTTAAACTGTATTTTTCAAAACTAAAGAATTTTAATTTCGTCAAAAGATTGTGTTTTAAAAAAAAAAGTTTTTTGAGCTTTTTTTAGGAAATCATTCAACGCAGCACACTATTGAATTTCATCAAAATCAGTGAATCAATAACCGAGATACGCAAATTGAAAAATTTAATTTTTTTTAAACAGTATTTAAAATAAAAATTAATTATATAAAATTCGATGAGAATTAAATTTTTTTTAAACTGTATTTTTTAAGAAAAAATTTTAAATGTGTCATCGAAATTTTGTATTTTAGCTATATCTCGTTTGTTTATGAACCGATTTAATGAAATTAAAAAGCATGCTGCATAGGTAAATTTCCTAAAATCTGGTGTATAGTTCGTCTGGGAACACCCACCAGGAGTTTCACAAACTTGATTTCAACAGACAGAGAGACTCTCCTGGCGATTCTGAGTCCATTGGTATAATTTTTATGGGTTCTAAGACGAATAATGAAAATTGCAAACTGAATGACAAACTTATAACACCCTTTCACCTATTGGTGTCATCAGTTTTTACCAAAAATATCGCTCAACTATGCTCGGCAACAATATAGCTTAGAGTATGGGGAATATTTCTTGCTAAAATCTTATGATAACAAGTAAGAGTGCTATATTCGGCTTTGCCGAATCTTGGATACCCTTCACCAATGGTGTTGCAAAAGTACTTAATGTAATTCCTAGCAAAATTTGGTTACACTAGTATTATATGCAAAGAGTCTTTAAAATTAAGAATCGGAAAAAGAAAAGCTTTTCGGTGGCGTCATCATCTAGAATAGTTATGCACCCAAAGGTTAAGTAGGGCAGGTGGCTGATGTCTAGGGAAGCTTCACTTGGGTTCTATAGTGGTCCCTTTGTGAAAGATAATGATTACTAGACTACAAGTAGAGAATGCATATTTAAGCCAGCCGGTAGCTTCGAAATAAAATAGACACATATTTTACGAACATTTAATAAAGTTCGATAGACCAGATAAACCATGCAGAAAAGATGCTTCAAAATGTAGATGCCCTTACATTTGCAATAGCACATCGATTTGATGAAGTTTAAGTATTCTGGCATGCAACCCAAAAACACAGTGCCCAGTGAGGGTTGTGCACTTTAATTCGTACGAATTATCCAACTAGTAAAAGTTCTTGATTAGTTATGTAAAACTCTGAAGTTAGCGGACTGATTTAGGTCAAAGCTTTAACAATGATAAGCCTTAAAAAAAATTATAGTGTATACACTCTTAGTTTTAGATACATACGTGAAATATATAGCTTTTGAATGGATGGATATCGGCTTTGTCGGAAAAGTTATTAAAGATTTACTTATTAATGTTTGGAAAGTTTTGCTCTAGTTCTTTGTGCAATTTAAATGTGATTAAATTTATCAGCATTAAATCGATTCCCGGTCGGGGTTATATTCCCATCTATTCACTAAATGTGAATAGAGCTCGCCCATTTTCAATATCGAACTTTTCAAGAGATCAGAAATACTTTTGTCAAATGTTGTCCCTCTAGAAAGTTTATTTTAGGCGCTATCGCCCTGAATATCAATATTGTACAACGTCTTTATACTAAATGTCATCATCGTATCTTAGGCGAAGTTATATGGGATCAATTGCCAAACGTGAACGGATTTCTCCCAATTGCAATTAAAAAATTTAAATTTTCGTTGATATGTGAGATACTTACATACATATGTAGGTTTTGAACGGATATCATGTAATTAGCTGCATTTTTGTACTTCCTAGGAAGATTACCTATAATTTGATATATAATACATTCTCAAATGTTATCATAATGTTCAAAAGTCAGACACAAAATTAAGATTAATGCAGAGTGTCTGTCTGCTAAAATCAGATTTGTGGGGCTCCTGGATTTTACACAAAATTTTAGGATATTGTCCCACCCTGAATTTTATCATTGTCGATCAAAACACCATCGCTTGAACGCTAAATTATATCTACCACAAATTACCGAATGCATCAGGATTTAGGTAATCCCCTGCGAAGGACGCTATTAAATTTCATCAAAATAAACACCTGAAATATCGACAAAACAGGAGCTCCAAAAACTTGACTACAACAGAAAAAATTACAGACAGGTAGACGGACGGACAAAAAAACAGACGGACGGACAGACAGACAAACAGACGGACGGACGGAGGTCGCAAAATCGATTCTCCTGCCGATTCTGAGTTGATCGGTACAATTTGAATGGTATTCGTAATCAGATTTGTGAAGTATAGATTTTAGAAAATCCTCACACAAAGAACGATGTCAAATTTCATCACAATCGGTCCATAAACACCTGAGATATCGCTGAAACAATACTTACAAAATGTAAACAAAATTTCTTAAACACGTACTTTGGGCAATTTGCTGTACATCAAATGTAGTTTTATGGCGATATCTCAATTGTTTATGGACCGCTTTTGATAAAATTTAATAACGTGCTTGGCGGGGGAATTTCCTAAAATCTGATATAAAATTTATGTAGGTCCGTGCTAAAGGAGGATGGTTTTTCTTATTTCTGCATTTCATTTTTTCAACAAACATTCTCTAATGCGAACTTTGGGCAATTTGCGATACATCAAATTCAGTGATTTGGCGATATCTCAGTTGTTTATGGACCGATTTTGATAAAATTTTACAGAGTGCTTTGAGAAACTAGGAGTATCTTTTTTCTCTTGTTATTTAAAAGTGTGTTTCAATCAAAAATTTTTAAATGTTCGTCTAATTTTTGGTATTTTTTCGATAGCGTTCATTGCGGGAGAATTTCCTAAAATCTGATATATAATTTAAGTAAGTCCATCCTCCAGGGGCTTCAGAAACTTGATTTCAACAGACAGACAGACGGACAGACAGACAGACAGACAGACGGACATCGCTTAATCGATTCTCCTCCCGATTCTGAGTCGATCGGTATAATGTTTATGGGGTCTACGATCACTAATAAATTACAAACGGAATCACAAACTTATAATACCCTTTCACCTATTGGTGAAGGGTATAAAAATGTATTTTATCTTAGACTTTTTTAAACAAGTTAAAGAAATTTTTTTTTGTTTTTAATTTTTTGATCATAACTTTTTGAAAATCCTAATTTTTCCTACACTATATTTGGAAAATTGTAGCCACGGTAAAGCTAAACCACTTTTTAAAATTTAAATATTTAACTCAAATTTATGAAGGTAAAACATTTTTAAAATTGCTGTCTGATGGAATCGTTCATCTGTTAAAATGTTCCAATTGGTGTAACAGATGAATTTTTAATCACATGTGAACTCCAATTGCTCTTAACATATCGACATTTGAATGAATTCGTGTAAAAAACTGTCAGATTCGGTGTACTGCTAACTACTTTTACCTCTAGATTCCTCATTTTTTGTCGAAATTTCGTCACAGACATTTCTTTTGAATGTTTTTGACAGTATCCATTTTTGCGTTTCTAAAAATGCCGCAAGGTAGCGATTGAAATGTTTCTTACAAATGTGTCACATACATTTTATTTAGATCTTTTTCGATGCTGTTCAGAAAAAAAATAGACCAAATACTTCTAACAAAGTTGCGGCACATTGTCAAACTATATTATTCAGTTTTAATTACTAAAAGCGTGATTTCCATATATAAACTAAACATAGCGCCATCTTTTAACAAAACGCAGTAACAAAGAAGACGTAGAACAAAAGTTATTTTTATAAGCCCAGAGATTTGTTTTCCACAACAAAGAGTTATTTTTCGCAAAAAGCCGTTTTCAGGTATTGCTAATTACAAAACTTGAGTTAAAAATGAATATTTGTTTTAACAAGGGAGTTTTATGACCTATTTTTGGTATCTAAACACTTTCAGATTATATTAGTGTGTTCACAGAAGTTGTTTAGTTTCACCGTGGCTATTGTGTAAAAAAATTCAGGATTTCCAAAAGTTATGAAAAAAATTAAAAATAAAAACATTTTGCTTTAACTTTTTTAAAAAAAGTCTAAGATAAAATAAATTTTTGTCATAAAATTTTAGCAAACAATATTCTTGGCTACATTTTTGTCAAACATAGTTAAGCGATATTTTTTAGTACTGATTACCCATTTTTTTGGCATATGCTAATATTGGGAAACTTGGACGCCCATAAAAATAAAACGGTCACTAACTTCACCAAACTGAGTACAGCGTTTTACTGCAATTTGATAGCAAGAAAGGGCCCATATAGTCACGACCTTTCACTTTTTTCACTGTGTGCAGTGTTATTATTGTTTCGATGGGTAGAAATATATATATGAACTTTGGTTGAAATCGGATGTCATTAACCCCATTATTATCTGGGTCAAAAGTAAAATTTTTAAAATATTCATTTTTGTTTCAAAAAAGGTGCTAAAAACTACATGTTTTTATTATTATAATTGAATAAAAATTCCACAAATCGTTCAAAGAAGCCTTTAATTACATTTTTATACAAATGAACCCTTTCGTACCCACCCATAGGCTCAAAATGGTTTTAGTTTTTAAACTGGTTCTAGTTTAAACTGTCATATATTTTTTTTTATAAAAAAATTACCCTCAAATAACCAGGGAAAAATTTACTTTTAATAAGAAATTTTTCTTTTTATAGGAAATTTTAAAAAACTTGACTATATATATATTTCCTATAAAAAGTAAATTTTTAAGAAAATTCATATAAAAAGCAAATATTTGAAAAATTTTCTATAAAAAGTAAAATTTAAGTAGTTGTTTGTCAGTTTAAGACTAGATCCATTTTGAGGGTTAATAATAATAATTTCGCCGACAACATTCCAATTGGAACAAGGAGTACTTCTCTCAGACAATGAGGTGCATCCGATTATATTTTTAGACTCATTGAAAGGGACCTACTTTTTAACTCCGACTCCGAACGGCAAATGCATTAGTTAGAGAAATTTTATATAGCCTAATACGCAATAACCGCCGCTTTTTTGAAAATTTATTTTTTCAAGTGAGTCTTGAGGATTGAACTTGGGACCTCTGATATGCTAGGCGGATGACTAACCTGCTATACCACAGCGGTTCGCAAGGGTTAATTTGTATAAAAATGTAATTAAAGGCTTCTTTGAACAATTTGTGGAATTTTTATTCAAATATAATAAAAACATGTAGTTTTTAGTACCTTTTTGAAAAAATTGAATATTTTAAAAATTTTACTTTTGACCCTGGTTAATAATGGGGTTAATGACATCCGATTTCAATCAAAGTTCTAATATCGCACTTGATCAACAAGAGGGTATTAACTCAAAATTTTAAAATCAAAAAACTATTTTATTTTACTACTACTTTCATATAAAGAAGAGGGGTAGAACTGTAGTTTTTTGGCGAAATTATAGTGAAAATGATGTCAGATTTTTACAATGGGTAGATAAGACCACTGCACATCAATTTCTTCTAAAAAGTGAAAATTAAAATATTTTGAGTTAATACCCTCTTGTTGAACAAGTGCGATATATATTTCTACATACCGAAACAATAACAATTACAGTTCTGTTTATAAAAACTGCTAATATATAACAATTCACGTGCTTTTTTATAACTGTTGTAAAAAATTGGGCTTTGTCCAAATTCTTTGACTTTGAGTCGCAGGTACGGCTAAGCCGTTAGAGATATCGATTTAATTCTTTCTTTGTGCTAATCTGCAGGGTGTTTTTACTAACACTTTGAGACTTTTTGAGTTTTTTCGTATTCGTTTAACAAACTATTGAAAAAAAAAAACAATAAAAAAAGGAGTTTTGAAGACGGTATGAAAAAACAAGTAAGAGTGTTAAATTCAGCTATGCTGAATCTTTGATACCCTTCACCAATGGTGTTTAAAAACTAAAGTCCATAATCGAATAAGTTTATGGTAAAATATGTATGTTTCTGAAGACTAATTTAAGTGAATTACCGTGGTTTATACTGCGGCTTTAATTTCTATACATACAAACATATATTCCATAAATATTATTCCATCTTTATGTATGATAAAATTCATTAATTATGGATATAAAGGAAGTTCTTGGTTAATTATCTAAAACTCAAGGTTATGGGAGTGATTATTTTGTCAATCTATAGAAGCCTTAGAATCTTATTGTATACGGATTTAGTGAGATTTTTTATATTAGAAATTAAATTTCATCAAAATAAACACCTGAAATATCGACAAAACAGGAGCTCCAAAAACTTGACTACAACAGAAAAAATTACAGACAGGTAGACGGACGGACAAAAAAACAGACGGACGGACAGACAGACAAACAGACGGACGGACGGACGGAGGTCGCAAAATCGATTCTCCTGCCGATTCTGAGTAGATCGGTACAATTTGAATGGTATTCGTAATCAGATTTGTGGAGTATAGATTTTAGAAAATCCTCACACAAAGAACGATGTCAAATTTCATCACAATCGGTCCATAAACACCTGAGATATCGCTGAAACAATACTTACAAAATGTAAACAAAAGTTCTTAGACACGAACTTTGGGCAATTTGCTGTACATCAAATGTAGTGTTATGGCGATATCTCAATTGTTTATGGACCGCTTTTGATAAAACTTAATAACGTGCTTGGCGGGGGAATTTCCTAAAATCTGATATAAAATTTATGCAGGTCCGTGCTAAAGGAGGATGGTTTTTCCTATTTCTGCATTTCATTTTTTCAACAAACATTCTCTAATGCGAACTTTGGGCAATTTGCGATACATCAAATTCAGTGATTTGGCGATATCTCAGTTGTTTATGGACCGATTTTGATAAAATTTTACAGAGTGCTTTGGGAAACTAGGAGTATCGTTTTTCTCTTGTTATTTAAAAGTGTGTTTCAATCAAAAATTTTTTAATTTTCGTCTAATTTTTGGTATTTTTTCGATATTTTCGGTGTTTATAAACCGATTTTAATGAAATTTAATAGCGTTCATTGCGGGAGAATTTCCTAAAATCTGATATATAATTTAAGTAAGTCCATCCTCCAGGGGCTTCAGAAACTTGATTTCAACAGACAGACAGACGGACAGACAGACAGACGGACATCGCTTAATCGATTCTCCTCCCGATTCTGAGTCGATCGGTATAATTTTTATGGGGTCTACGATCACTAATAAAAAAATTACAAACGGAATCACAAACTTAAAATACCCTTTCACCTATTGGTGAAGGGTATAAAAATGTATTTTATCTTAGACCTTTTTAAACAAGTTAAAGAAATTTTTTTTTGTTTTTAATTTTTTGATCATAACTTTTTGAAAATCCTAATTTTTCCTACACTATATTTGGAAAATTGTAGCCACGGTAAAGCTAAACCACTTTTTAAAATTTAAATATTTAACTCAAATTTATGAAGGTAAAACATTTTTAAAATTGCTGTCTGATGGAATCGTTCATCTGTTAAAATGTTCCAATTGGTGTAACAGATGAATTTTTAATCACATGTGAACTCCAATTGCTCTTAACATATCGACATTTGAATGAATTCGTGTAAAAAACTGTCAGATTCGGTGTACTGCTAACTACTTTTACCTCTAGATTCCTCATTTTTTGTCGAAATTTCGTCACAGACATTTCTTTTGAATGTTTTTGACAGTATCCATTTTTGCGTTTCTAAAAATGCCGCAAGGTAGCGATTGAAATGTTTCTTACAAATGTGTCACATACATTTTATTTAGATCTTTTTCGATGCTGTTCAGAAAAAAATTAGACCAAATACTTCTAACAAAGTTGCGGCACATTGTCAAACTATATTATTCAGTTTTAATTACTAAAAGCGTGATTTCCATATATAAACTAAACATAGCGCCATCTTTTAACAAAACGCAGTAACAAAGAAGACGTAGAACAAAAGTTATTTTTATAAGCCCAGAGATTTGTTTTCCACAACAAAGAGTTATTTTTCGCAAAAAGCGGTTTTCAGGTATTGCTAATTACAAAACTTGAGTTAAAAATGAATATTTGTTTGAACAAGGGAGTTTTATGACCTATTTTTGGTATCTAAACACTTTCAGATTATATTAGTGTGTTCACAGAAGTTGTTTAGTTTCACCGTGGCTATTGTGTAAAAAAATTCAGGATTTCCAAAAGTTATGAAAAAAATTACAAATAAAAACATTTTGCTTTAACTTTTTTAAAAAAAGTCTAAAGCTACGGTCACATTGATTAAACATTTAATCGAAATTATCAAATATTTGATCCTCGTAGTCTGACCACAAAATATTTTTGAGGTTCAAACAAGAAACATGTTGATTTGAACAAAACAAAATCATTTGCCAGCAAATAAAAATTTTCCTAATGTGACCACGCAAGAGCAAATATTTTATTAAATTTTGATTAAATAATTATTTAATCTTACAAAATTTTTGTAACATCAAACAGGGGCAAATAACAGCTGAGCATTTGTATTGTTTACTATTCAAACAGAAACAACAACATCAAATTTGAGAAACAACAACATCAATTTTGAGAAACAACAACATCAAATTTGAGAAACAACAACTCAAATATGAGAAACAAATTGCCAGATACACAATTTTGTTTTGAAAAAATTTGATCAAATATTTTTTGGGAAAATATTTAATCTTCAGTGTGACCATAAATAAAACCTGTTTTTTTGTTTATACTTTGAACATATTTTTTCTGTATTTTATCAAATAAAAATCGTCAAATAAATGTGCAAGTGTGACCACAAATTTTTTATTATATTGTTTTGACAATATTTTACTCAAAATATTTGATTTAAATGTTTAATGAGTCTGACCGTACCTTAAGATAAAATAAATTTTTGTCATAAAATTTTAGCAAACAATATTCTTGGCTACATTTTTGTCAAACATAGTTAAGCGATATTTTTTAGTACTGATTACCCATTTTTTGGCATATGCTAATATTGGGAAACTTGGACGCCCATAAAAATAAAACGGTCACTAACTTCACCAAACTGAGTATAGCGTTTTACTGCAATTTGATAGCAAGAAAGGGCCCATATAGTCACGACCTTTCACTTTTTTCACTGTGTGCAGTGTTATTATTGTTTCGATGGGTAGAAATATATATATGAACTTTGGTTGAAATCGGATGTCATTAACCCCATTATTATCTGGGTCAAAAGTAAAATTTTTAAAATATTCATTTTTGTTTCAAAAAAGGTGCTAAAAACTACATGTTTTTATTATTATAATTGAATAAAAATTCCACAAATCGTTCAAAGAAGCCTTTAATTACATTTTTATACAAATGAACCCTTTCGTACCCACCCATAGGCTCAAAATGGTTTTAGTTTTTGAACTGGTTCTAGTTTAAAATGTCATATATTTTTTTTTATAAAAAATTACCCTCAAATAACCAGGGAAAAATTTACTTTTAATAAGAAATTTTTCTTTTTATAGGAAATTTTAAAAAACTTGACTATATATATATTTCCTATAAAAAGTAAATTTTTAAGAAAATTCATATAAAAAGCAAATATTTGAAAAATTTTCTATAAAAAGTAAAATTTAAGTAGTTGTTTGTCAGTTTAAGACTAGATCCATTTTGAGGGTTAATAATAATAATTTCGCCGACAACATTCCAATTGGAACAAGGAGTACTTCTCTCAGACAATGAGGTGCATCCGATTATATTTTTAGACTCATTGAAAGGGACCTACTTTTTAACTCCGACTCCGAACGGCAAATGCATTAGTTAGAGAAATTTTATATAGCCTAATACGCAATAACCGCCGCTTTTTTGAAAATTTATTTTTTCAAGTGAGTCTTGAGGATTGAAATTGGGACCTCTGATATGCAAGGCGGATGACTAACCTGCTATACCACAGCGGTTCGCAAGGGTTAATTTGTATAAAAATGTAATTAAAGGCTTCTTTGAACAATTTGTGGAATTTTTATTCAAATATAATAAAAACATGTAGTTTTTAGTACCTTTTTGAAAAAATTGAATATTTTAAAAATTTTACTTTTGACCCTGGTTAATAATGGGGTTAATGACATCCGATTTCAATCAAAGTTCTAATATCGCACTTGATCAACAAGAGGGTATTAACTCAAAATTTTAAAATCAAAAAACTATTTTATTTTACTACTACTTTCATATAAAGAAGAGGGGTAGAACTGTAGTTTTTTGGCGAAATTATAGTGAAAATGATGTCAGATTTTTACAATGGGTAGATAAGACCACTGCACATCAATTTCTTCTAAAAAGTGAAAATTAAAATATTTTGAGTAATACCCTCTTGTTGAACAAGTGCGATATATATTTCTACATACCGAAACAATAACAATTACAGTTCTGTTTATAAAAACTGCTAATATATAACAATTCACGTGCTTTTTTATAACTGTTGTAAAAAATTGGGCTTTGTCCAAATTCTTTGACTTTGAGTCGCAGGTACGGCTAAGCCGTTAGAGATATCGATTTAATTCTTTCTTTGTGCTAATCTGCAGGGTGTTTTTACTAACACTTTGAGACTTTTTGAGTTTTTTCGTATTCGTTTAACAAACTATTGAAACAATAAAAAAGGAGTTTTGAAGACGGTATGAAAAAACAAGTAAGAGTGTTAAATTCAGCTATGCTGAATCTTTGATACCCTTCACCAATGGTGTTTAAAAACTAAAGTCCATAATCGAATAAGTTTATGGTAAAATATGTATGTTTCTGAAGACTAATTTAAGTGAATTACCGTGGTTTATACTGCGGCTTTAATTTCTATACATACAAACATATATTCCATAAATATTATTCCATCTTTATGTATGATAAAATTCATTAATTATGGATATAAAGGAAGTTCTTGGTTAATTATCTAAAACTCAAGGTTATGGGAGTGATTATTTTGTCAATCTATAGAAGCCTTAGAATCTTATTGTATACGGATTTAGTGAGATTTTTTATATTAGAAATTAAATTTCATCAAAATAAACACCTGAAATATCGACAAAACAGGAGCTCCAAAAACTTGACTACAACAGAAAAAATTACAGACAGGTAGACGGACGGACAAAAAAACAGACGGACGGACAGACAGACAAACAGACGGACGGACGGACGGAGGTCGCAAAATCGATTCTCCTGCCGATTCTGAGTAGATCGGTACAATTTGAATGGTATTCGTAATCAGATTTGTGGAGTATAGATTTTAGAAAATCCTCACACAAAGAACGATGTCAAATTTCATCACAATCGGTCCATAAACACCTGAGATATCGCTGAAACAATACTTACAAAATGTAAACAAAAGTTCTTAGACACGAACTTTGGGCAATTTGCTGTACATCAAATGTAGTGTTATGGCGATATCTCAATTGTTTATGGACCGCTTTTGATAAAATTTAATAACGTGCTTGGCGGGGGAATTTCCTAAAATCTGATATAAAATTTATGTAGGTCCGTGCTAAAGGAGGATGGTTTTTCCTATTTCTGCATTTCATTTTTTCAACAAACATTCTCTAATGCGAACTTTGGGCAATTTGCGATACATCAAATTCAGTGATTTGGCGATATCTCAGTTGTTTATGGACCGATTTTGATAAAATTTTACAGAGTGCTTTGGGAAACTAGGAGTATCGTTTTTCTCTTGTTATTTAAAAGTGTGTTTCAATCAAAAATTTTTAAATTTTCGTCTAATTTTTGGTATTTTTTCGATATTTTCGGTGTTTATAAACCGATTTTAATGAAATTTAATAGCGTTCATTGCGGGAGAATTTCCTAAAATCTGATATATAATTTAAGTAAGTCCATCCTCCAGGGGCTTCAGAAACTTGATTTCGACAACAGACAGACAGACGGACAGACAGACAGACAGACAGACAGACAGACGGACAGACAGACAGACGGACGTCGCTTAATCGATTCTCCTCCCGATTCTGAGTCGATCGGTATAATTTTTATGGGGTCTACGATCACTAATAAAAAAATTACAAACGGAATCACAAACTTATAATACCCTTTCACCTATTGGTGAAGGGTATAAAAATGTATTTTATCTTAGACTTTTTTAAACAAGTTAAAGAAATTTTTTTTTGTTTTTAATTTTTTGATCATAACTTTTTGAAAATCCTAATTTTTCCTACACTATATTTGGAAAATTGTAGCCATGGTAAAGCTAAACCACTTTTTAAAATTTAAATATTTAACTCAAATTTATGAAGGTAAAACATTTTTAAAATTGCTGTCTGATGGAATCGTTCATCTGTTAAAATGTTCCAATTGGTGTAACAGATGAATTTTTAATCACATGTGAACTCCAATTGCTCTTAACATATCGACATTTGAATGAATTCGTGTAAAAAACTGTCAGATTCGGTGTACTGCTAACTACTTTTACCTCTAGATTCCTCATTTTTTGTCGAAATTTCGTCACAGACATTTCTTTTGAATGTTTTTGACAGTATCCATTTTTGCGTTTCTAAAAATGCCGCAAGGTAGCGATTGAAATGTTTCTTACAAATGTGTCACATACATTTTATTTAGATCTTTTTCGATGCTGTTCAGAAAAAAATTAGTTGCGGCACATTGTCAAACTATATTATTCAGTTTTAATTACTAAAAGCGTGATTTCCATATATAAACTAAACATAGCGCCATCTTTTAACAAAACGCAGTAACAAAGAAGACGTAGAACAAAAGTTATTTTTATAAGCCCAGAGATTTGTTTTCCACAACAAAGAGTTATTTTTCGCAAAAAGCCGTTTTCAGGTATTGCTAATTATAAAACTTGAGTTAAAAATGTATATTTGTTTGAACAAGGGAGTTTTATGACCTATTTTTGGTATCTAAACACTTTCAGATTATATTAGTGTGTTCACAGAAGTTGTTTAGTTTCACCGTGGCTATTGTGTAAAAAAAATCAGGATTTCCAAAAGTTATGAAAAAAATTAAAAATAAAAACATTTTGCTTTAACTTTTTAAAAAAAGTTTAAGATAAAATAAATTTTTGTCATAAAATTTTAGCAAACAATATTCTTGGCTACATTTTTGTCAAACATAGTTAAGCGATATCTTTTAGTACTGATTACCCATTTTTTGGCATATGCTAATATTGGGAAACTTGGACGCCCATAAAAATAAAACGGTCACTAACTTCACCAAACTGAGTATAGCGTTTTACTGCAATTTGATAGCAAGAAAGGGCCCATATAGTCACGACCTTTCACTTTTTTCACTGTGTGCAGTGTTATTATTGTTTCGATGGGTAGAAATATATATATGAACTTTGGTTGAAATCGGATGTCATTAACCCCATTATTATCTGGGTCAAAAGTAAAATTTTTAAAATATTCATTTTTGTTTCAAAAAAGGTGCTAAAAACTACATGTTTTTATTATTATAATTGAATAAAAATTCCACAAATCGTTCAAAGAAGCCTTTAATTACATTTTTATACAAATGAACCCTTTCGTACCCACCCATAGGCTCAAAATGGTTTTAGTTTTTGAACTGGTTCTAGTTTAAACTGTCATATATTTTTTTTTATAAAAAATTACCCTCAAATAACCAGGGAAAAATTTACTTTTAATAAGAAATTTTTCTTTTTATAGGAAATTTTAAAAAACTTGACTATATATATATTTCCTATAAAAAGTAAATTTTTAAGAAAATTCATATAAAAAGCAAATATTTGAAAAATTTTCTATAAAAAGTAAAATTTAAGTAGTTGTTTGTCAGTTTAAGACTAGATCCATTTTGAGGGTTAATAATAATAATTTCGCCGACAACATTCCAATTGGAACAAGGAGTACTTCTCTCAGACAATGAGGTGCATCCGATTATATTTTTAGACTCATTGAAAGGGACCTACTTTTTAACTCCGACTCCGAACGGCAAATGCATTAGTTAGAGAAATTTTATATAGCCTAATACGCAATAACCGCCGCTTTTTTGAAAATTTATTTTTTCAAGTGAGTCTTGAGGATTGAACTTGGGACCTCTGATATGCTAGGCGGATGACTAACCTGCTATACCACAGCGGTTCGCAAGGGTTAATTTGTATAAAAATGTAATTAAAGGCTTCTTTGAACAATTTGTGGAATTTTTATTCAAATATAATAAAAACATGTAGTTTTTAGTACCTTTTTGAAAAAATTGAATATTTTAAAAATTTTACTTTTGACCCTGGTTAATAATGGGGTTAATGACATCCGATTTCAATCAAAGTTCTAATATCGCACTCGATCAACAAGAGGGTATTAACTCAAAATTTTAAAATCAAAAAACTATTTTATTTTACTACTACTTTCATATAAAGAAGAGGGGTAGAACTGTAGTTTTTTGGCGAAATTATAGTGAAAATGATGTCAGATTTTTACAATGGGTAGATAAGACTACTGCACATCAATTTCTTCTAAAAAGTGAAAATTAAAATATTTTGAGTTAATACCCTCTTGTTGAACAAGTGCGATATATATTTCTACATATCGAAACAATAACAATTACAGTTCTGTTTATAAAAACTGCTAATATATAACAATTCACGTGCTTTTTTATAACTGTTGTAAAAAATTGGGCTTTGTCCAAATTCTTTGACTTTGAGTCGCAGGTACGGCTAAGCCGTTAGAGATATCGATTTAATTCTTTCTTTGTGCTAATCTGCAGGGTGTTTTTACTAACACTTTGAGACTTTTTGAGTTTTTTCGTATTCGTTTAACAAACTATTGAAAAAAAAAACAATAAAAAAAGGAGTTTTGAAGACGGTATGAAAAAACAAGTAAGAGTGTTAAATTCAGCTATGCTGAATCTTTGATACCCTTCACCAATGGTGTTTAAAAACTAAAGTCCATAATCGAATAAGTTTATGGTAAAATATGTATGTTTCTGAAGACTAATTTAAGTGGTTTATACTGCGGCTTTAATTTCTATACATACAAACATATATTCCATAAATATTATTCCATCTTTATGTATGATAAAATTCATTAATTATGGATATAAAGGAAGTTCTTGGTTAATTATCTAAAACTCAAGGTTATGGGAGTGATTATTTTGTCAATCTATAGAAGCCTTAGAATCTTATTGTATACGGATTTAGTGAGATTTTTTATATTAGAAATTAAATTTCATCAAAATAAACACCTGAAATATCGACAAAACAGGAGCTCCAAAAACTTGACTACAACAGAAAAAATTACAGACAGGTAGACGGACGGACAAAAAAACAGACGGACGGACAGACAGACAAACAGACGGACGGACGGACGGAGGTCGCAAAATCGATTCTCCTGCCGATTCTGAGTAGATCGGTACAATTTGAATGGTATTCGTAATCAGATTTGTGGAGTATAGATTTTAGAAAATCCTCACACAAAGAACGATGTCAAATTTCATCACAATCGGTCCATAAACACCTGAGATATCGCTGAAACAATACTTACAAAATGTAAACAAAAGTTCTTAGACACGAACTTTGGGCAATTTGCTGTACATCAAATGTAGTGTTATGGCGATATCTCAATTGTTTATGGACCGCTTTTGATAAAACTTAATAACGTGCTTGGCGGGGGAATTTCCTAAAATCTGATATAAAATTTATGCAGGTCCGTGCTAAAGGAGGATGGTTTTTCCTATTTCTGCATTTCATTTTTTCAACAAACATTCTCTAATGCGAACTTTGGGCAATTTGCGATACATCAAATTCAGTGATTTGGCGATATCTCAGTTGTTTATGGACCGATTTTTATAAAATTTTACAGAGTGCTTTGGGAAACTAGGAGTATCGTTTTTCTCTTGTTATTTAAAAGTGTGTTTCAATCAAAAATTTTTTAATTTTCGTCTAATTTTTGGTATTTTTTTCGATATTTTCGGTGTTTATAAACCGATTTTAATGAAATTTAATAGCGTTCATTGCGGGAGAATTTCCTAAAATCTGATATATAATTTAAGTAAGTCCATCCTCCAGGGGCTTCAGAAACTTGATTTCAACAGACAGACAGACGGACAGACAGACAGACGGACATCGCTTAATCGATTCTCCTCCCGATTCTGAGTCGATCGGTATAATTTTTATGGGGTCTACGATCACTAATAAAAAAATTACAAACGGAATCACAAACTTAAAATACCCTTTCACCTATTGGTGAAGGTTATAAAAATGTATTTTATCTTAGACCTTTTTAAACAAGTTAAAGAAATTTTTTTTGTTTTTAATTTTTTGATCATAACTTTTTGAAAATCCTAATTTTTCCTACACTATATTTGGAAAATTGTAGCCACGGTAAAGCTAAACCACTTTTTAAAATTTAAATATTTAACTCAAATTTATGAAGGTAAAACATTTTTAAAATTGCTGTCTGATGGAATCGTTCATCTGTTAAAATGTTCCAATTGGTGTAACAGATGAATTTTTAATCACATGTGAACTCCAATTGCTCTTAACATATCGACATTTGAATGAATTCGTGTAAAAAACTGTCAGATTCGGTGTACTGCTAACTACTTTTACCTCTAGATTCCTCATTTTTTGTCGAAATTTCGTCACAGACATTTCTTTTGAATGTTTTTGACAGTATCCATTTTTGCGTTTCTAAAAATGCCGCAAGGTAGCGATTGAAATGTTTCTTACAAATGTGTCACATACATTTTATTTAGATCTTTTTCGATGCTGTTCAGAAAAAAATTAGACCAAATACTTCTAACAAAGTTGCGGCACATTGTCAAACTATATTATTCAGTTTTAATTACTAAAAGCGTGATTTCCATATATAAACTAAACATAGCGCCATCTTTTAACAAAACGCAGTAACAAAGAAGACGTAGAACAAAAGTTATTTTTATAAGCCCAGAGATTTGTTTTCCACAACAAAGAGTTATTTTTCGCAAAAAGCGGTTTTCAGGTATTGCTAATTACAAAACTTGAGTTAAAAATGAATATTTGTTTGAACAAGGGAGTTTTATGACCTATTTTTGGTATCTAAACACTTTCAGATTATATTAGTGTGTTCACAGAAGTTGTTTAGTTTCACCGTGGCTATTGTGTAAAAAAATTCAGGATTTCCAAAAGTTATGAAAAAAATTAAAAATAAAAACATTTTGCTTTAACTTTTTTAAAAAAAGTCTAAGATAAAATAAATTTTTGTCATAAAATTTTAGCAAACAATATTCTTGGCTACATTTTTGTCAAACATAGTTAAGCGATATTTTTTAGTACTGATTACCCATTTTTTGGCATATGCTAATATTGGGAAACTTGGACGCCCATAAAAATAAAACGGTCACTAACTTCACCAAACTGAGTATAGCGTTTTACTGCAATTTGATAGCAAGAAAGGGCCCATATAGTCACGACCTTTCACTTTTTTCACTGTGTGCAGTGTTATTATTGTTTCGATGGGTAGAAATATATATATGAACTTTGGTTGAAATCGGATGTCATTAACCCCATTATTATCTGGGTCAAAAGTAAAATTTTTAAAATATTCATTTTTGTTTCAAAAAAGGTGCTAAAAACTACATGTTTTTATTATTATAATTGAATAAAAATTCCACAAATCGTTCAAAGAAGCCTTTAATTACATTTTTATACAAATGAACCCTTTCGTACCCACCCATAGGCTCAAAATGGTTTTAGTTTTTGAACTGGTTCTAGTTTAAACTGTCATATATTTTTTTTTATAAAAAATTACCCTCAAATAACCAGGGAAAAATTTACTTTTAATAAGAAATTTTTCTTTTTATAGGAAATTTTAAAAAACTTGACTATATATATATTTCCTATAAAAAGTAAATTTTTAAGAAAATTCATATAAAAAGCAAATATTTGAAAAATTTTCTATAAAAAGTAAAATTTATGTAGTTGTTTGTCAGTTTAAGACTAGATCCATTTTGAGGGTTAATAATAATAATTTCGCCGACAACATTCCAATTGGAACATGGAGTACTTCTCTCAGACAATGAGGTGCATCCGATTATATTTTTAGACTCATTGAAAGGGACCTACTTTTTAACTCCGACTCCGAACGGCAAATGCATTAGTTAGAGAAATTTTATTTAGCCTAATACGCAATAACCGCCGCTTTTTTGAAAATTTATTTTTTCAAGTGAGTCTTGAGGATTGAACTTGGGACCTCTGATATGCTAGGCGGATGACTAACCTGCTATACCACAGCGGTTCGCAAGGGTTAATTTGTATAAAAATGTAATTAAAGGCTTCTTTGAACAACTTATGGAATTTTTATTCAAATATAATAAAAACATGTAGTTTTTAGTACCTTTTTGAAAAAATTGAATATTTTAAAAATTTTACTTTTGACCCTGGTTAATAATGGGGTTAATGACATCCGATTTCAATCAAAGTTCTAATATCGCACTTGATCAACAAGAGGGTATTAACTCAAAATTTTAAAATCAAAAAACTATTTTATTTTACTACTACTTTCATATAAAGAAGAGGGGTAGAACTGTAGTTTTTTGGCGAAATTATAGTGAAAATGATGTCAGATTTTTACAATGGGTAGATAAGACCACTGCACATCAATTTCTTCTAAAAAGTGAAAATTAAAATATTTTGAGTTAATACCCTCTTGTTGAACAAGTGCGATATATATTTCTACATACCGAAACAATAACAATTACAGTTCTGTTTATAAAAACTGCTAATATATAACAATTCACGTGCTTTTTTATAACTGTTGTAAAAAATTGGGCTTTGTCCAAATTCTTTGACTTTGAGTCGCAGGTACGGCTAAGCCGTTAGAGATATCGATTTAATTCTTTCTTTGTGCTAATCTGCAGGGTGTTTTTACTAACACTTTGAGACTTTTTGAGTTTTTTCGAATTCGTTTAACAAACTATTGAAAAAAAAAAAACAAAAAAAGGAGTTTTGAAGACGGTATGAAAAAACAAGTAAGAGTGTTAAATTCAGCTATGCTGAATCTTTGATACCCTTCACCAATGGTGTTTAAAAACTAAAGTCCATAATCGAAAGAGTTTATGGTAAAATATGTATGTTTCTGAAGACTAATTTAAGTGAATTACCGTGGTTTATACTGCGGCTTTAATTTCTATACATACAAACATATATTCCATAAATATTATTCCATCTTTATGTATGATAAAATTCATTAATTATGTATTATGGATGCAAAGGAAGTTCTTGGTTAATTATCTAAAACTCAAGGTTAGCGGACCGATTTAAATCAAACTTTTGCCAACAATATTTGGGAGTGATAATTTTGTCAATCTATAGAAGCCTTAGAATCTTATTGTATACGGATTTAGTGAGATTTTTTATATTGGAAAATCTTAAGGTTACTAACGTATTATAAATACATATTTATATCTGAAAATTATTTGAATTTGTGTAATATAAAAGTCATTGGACTAATTAAGATAATACTTATGCGATAATATTTGGAAAGAATTATTCTAGCCTAGGTATCAAGGCTATAAGATGTAAACAAGTTCTAGTTGAAGATGTATATTTCACATATCCATTTTTAATGTGCATATATCAGGACTATAGTAGAAAGTTAGTGGTTAACAAAGTTTATCTACCGAGTAAGTGAACCGATTTAGATGAGTTCTTCATGAACAATATTTGGAAGGTGTCTTTTATCAAACTATTTTAGAGTAGGCTAGTAATTGAATATATTATACCAATATTTTGCTAAAACAACTGTTAGTTTTAGATGTATGTATGTGCAAAATAGACTTGCCTTAGTCTGTCAATTTGACTAAATTATTTTCTGTGTAAATTCTAATAGGACAACCCTCATTTCGATATACAATACTACAATACATTCCGCTGGCCTAGACTTTACACTTTTTCAAAATTTTTAGTTTAGTTTTGGTTCAGATTTTTTTAAAGATTTTTTTTTCGTCGCAATTCTTAAGATGATTTCATCAAATTTGGCACAGACAATTCTGTTGGTGTGATCATGGCTATTAAAATTCGTCAAAGTACACTAAATTCATCAAGCTACATTAAGTAATGGACTACATAATTAAAAACAAACAAAATAAATAAATGGAAAATAATATTAATTTGATTTTTCGTTAATTTTAACTAATTTTAATTAAAAAATAGTTAAAAACCTAAAATGAATTCAATTTATCATTTACTTGTAACTTGTAAAATTTTTTTGAGAGTCTTCGTCGACCCTATGCTTTTTTTCTACAATTATACAAGTACAATTTGTGAACAGATTTGTGAACCAAACCCTCTTGTAGAAGTATGACTTGTAAACTTGTGAATTGTAAAAATCACTTGTAGCTACAAACTTGTAATTGTATTTTAATGAAACACAATTATTTACAAGTTTACAATTTTACAGGCAAAAACATTTGTAATTGTAAACTTGTAGCTTAGTGAAATATTCGGGCATGTTCTGCAAATCACTTCCACATGATTTTGAAATCACATGAAATTCAAAAAGGCTGTAATTTCTATAATTGTTGAAATTTTCAGAGCATTTATCAATAACCTTCTAGACCTTCTTCATCTTAAGTGCACTGAGTTATAAAAGTGCAGAACATGCCCGATTGAAAAATTACACAACAATTGTAACTTTTTGGACTTGTAAACTACAATTCTAAACTTACAATTTCTACAATTATAATAAAATATTTTGATAAATATATAGAGTCAAATAAAACATTTTTGAACTCGTACTGAACCACACCATCTACGATTATCATGAGATT
Organism: Stomorhina lunata; assembly: GCA_933228675.1. Taxonomy (NCBI): domain Eukaryota; kingdom Metazoa; phylum Arthropoda; class Insecta; order Diptera; family Rhiniidae; genus Stomorhina; species Stomorhina lunata. Next base: position 30,141,465 of record OW121743.1, on the reverse strand, counting down.
ATATACATTCTCCTAGCCTAGGCAATTTTTACACTTCTTCAAAATTTTTAGTTTCGCTTTGGTTCAGATTTTATGGCGGTTCAAATTTCGTTTTTTTTTCAAGATTTTTTACGAAATATACCCACTTTATATGCCTACGGTTATCAAATTTTTATAAGACTAGGCTCATGTTTTAGCATATGTCCTGTAGTTTTATGTCCTTGATTAAAAAATTAAATCTTGTATTCAAATTTAAAATTTGTACTGAAATATTATGAATTGTTTTAGAAAAAGTTTTTGTTTTCTGATCCACCATGGGCCCATTTTTTTAACTTTCGCATTTTGTTGTCTACACTATTATCCACATTTGACCATACATACCCTTCACCACTATAGGTGGAAAGCGTATTATAAGTTTGGGCTGATGTATGTAACGCATAGAAATAATGGCCTTAGACCACCTTTAGTACACCAATGGACTTAGAATTCATTCCTGAGTCGATGTCAGTCCGTCCGTCCATCTGGCTGGACCCCCATGTAAACCTTGTAATCAAACAAAATAAATAAATGGTCATTAATATTGATTTGATTTTGTGTTAATTTTAACTAATTTTTATTAAAAGATAGTTAAAAACGAAATTTGAATTCAATTTATCATTCACTTGTAACTTGTAAATTTTTTTTTGAGAGTCTCAGTCGACCCTATGCTTTTTTCCTACAATTTTACAAGTGTACAAGTACAAATTTAGATTAGTGAAACAAAACCACTTGTACAAGCATGACTTATAAACTTGTAGCTTAGTGAAATAGGGCCCAGCTATCGATGTGAATTTTAATTCGAAGGTGTCGTCCATATGGTAGAAGTTCTTGATTAGTTACGTAAAACTCTGGCAATGATTGTTTTGTCAATCTATACAACCTTAGGAATATAGGTTATACGCACTTAGTTTTAGATACCTACTTGAGATATATAGATTTTGAATGGATAAATACCAGGCTTACTTTAGTTGCTAAACTATCATTTATTTTCCGGAAAAGTTATTAAATATTTACTAATAAATCTGAAGTTAATTGGCTAATTTAGATGAATAGTTCATCAATAATATTTGGGATGTAAATAATGTTCTTCCGATCTGTGCAAGTCTTAACTTCTGATGTCTCTTACATTAATTAATTAATACAAGTGCAACATGTTCTTCCGATGTGCACAAGCACCTTGTAAAATATAAAGATTTTTAACCGATTTTAGGGCCAAGTCACTTCTAAATTTTGGGGTCTTGGAGATATCTCATGTGTCAATAGACCGGTTTTGATAAAATAGCGTGCCCTGCGGGAAGATTTACAATAATCTGATATATACAATTACTTTGCACAAAATCTACATTTATAAGTATTTAAATACTTTTCGTTGTGCTTAATCGTTTAATTTGGATTGTGTGAGAGTTTTGATCAAATGTGAATCAATTATTGCAAAATGTAAATGCTATATAATATAAGATATATTATGAAGTTGTGGTATTTAAAGGTTTTCGAGCTAGTAACTATAAGTTAACATCAAGCGAAAACGGATATCAATTGAATGGGAAGTAGCCACGGTATGCTGACGGGAAAGTTTCGCTCTGGTTCATTGTGCTGTTATAATGTGATTTAGTTTATCAGCATTAATGTGATTCCCGGTCGGGGTCATATGGAAGCTTTTACTAAATGTGAACCGAGTTTGCCCATTTTCAATGCCGACTTTTTTCAAGAGATCAGAAATACTTTTATAAAATGTTGTCCCTCGAGAAAGTTTGTTTAGGCTCTATCGCGCTCTCCTCTGACGGAAAGACGAACAGAAAGAACTATAGTCAAATGGTGACCGATTGTGACAAAATTTTGCACACATAATGGTATTCTTGTGCTAAATTTGGTCAAAGCTAATATAGTTAATTATTTATTCTCATTTAAATGGCTTTTAGATGGAATTTATGCCATTAAGAGGTTTATATAGGAGGTATTACTAAATGTGAACCGAATTCCATGATATTTCAAATGCTAAATAATGATTATGTACAACATCTTCATACTAACTTTCATCATCGGATCTATTATAATTTATTAGAAAATAAGGGATTGCCTTAGGCAAAGTTGTACAATAGCTATTGTCACAACTGAACGGATTTCTCCCAATTGCAATCACAAAATTTAGATTTTCGTTAATGTAGATTACGCATATCATATACTTAGCTGCATTTTATGTACTTCCTAGTAAGATTACCTATAATTTGATATATAATACATACTCAAATATTATCATAATGTTCAAAAGTCAGACACAAAATTAAGATAAATGCAGTGTGTCTGTGTGCTAAAATCAGATTTGTGGAGCTGCTAAGTGAATTTTACATAAAATTTAGGATATCATCCCAACAAGAATCTCATCATTGTCGATCAAAACACCTGAAATATCGCTTAAACACTAAATTATATCTACCACAAATTACCAAATGCATCAGAATATAGTAATCCCCCCGCGAAGAACGCTATCAAATTTCATCAAAATAAACATCTGAGATATCGACAAAACAGGAGCTCCAAAAACTTGATTTCAAAAGACAGACGGACGGACGCTAAATCGATTCTCCTGCCGATTCTGAGTCGATCCGTACAATTTAAATGGTATTCACGATCAGATTTGTATAGTTAATGAAGGGTATATATATCACAGTAGAGGTGTGGGATTCCTAATATCAAAAAAAAAAAAAAAAAATAGCTAAGTCCATGTTAGCGTGGTATCCTATCAGTGAGAGGCTCATGGCAATAAAGATCAAAACTAAAACTCGCAATTTGATAATTATCAATGTCTACGCTCCGGCTGAAATCCAATCTGAAAATGATAAGGATGAATTTTATGATGTACTTAGCAGTTGGATGAACACCAACGTACATAACTGTGATATTACCATGATACTTGGCGCCAAGGTAGGTTCAATTAATACCGGTTTGGAATGTTATACTAGTAAACACGGTGTCGGAGTAAGAAACAATAATGGAGAAAGGCTGATCGAGCTATGTTGCGAAAAGAATCTTGTTGTGGGTGGCACTATTTTCCCTCATAAAGAACAGCATAAAGTAACCTGGATTTCGCCGAATGGCATCACAAAGAATCAAATCGACCATATTTTAATAAATTCTAAGTGGCGATCATCTTTACTTGATGTACGCTCGAGACACGGAGCTGATATAAATTGCGACCATCATTTAGTGATGTGTGAAATTCGACTAAAGGTTGCTGCTCTGAGGTCTGATACGGCGAAAGCAGATCGGAAAATAGATGTAGGGAAACTGGAATCCGAAAGTCATCGGAATGCCTTTATTACTTCCATAAGGAATCGGCTTCCAGATGTAATAAACAGCAACGGTGCCAGTATTAATGAAATCTCTAGGTGTGTCACACAAACATACAATGAAGTTGGTCAACAAATCCTAGGGTTTAAAGATCACAAAAGAAAGATTTGGATAACACAGGCAACATGGGACTTGATAGAACGGAGAACCCTTAAAAATACAATTCTAAATGAAAACGGAGATGATGGAGCCCTCAAAGCAACATATCGTGATCTATCCAATAAAATAAAGAAGTCTGCAAGAAGGGACAAGAGAATGTGGATAGACAAGCAAGCGAGCCAAGCTGAATCAGCTGCAAGCAAAGGCGATATGAAGATCTTGTATAACATATCAAGGGCGTTGTGTGGCAAACCTACTTACAGTAACAGTCCTATCTTGAGTAGTAGTGGCACACTCCTTTCAACTAGTAGTGGCACACTCCTTTCAACTGCGGATGAACAACTAATACGCTGGATGGAGCACTTCAAGTCAACACTTAACAACCCTATTGGATTAGCACCACTGGCTGAAGTGCATAATGAAACCAATCATGATAGTATATTCAGAGGAATTTCCGACAGTCCGCCAACAATACAAGAAGTGAAGAACGCTATTAAAATCCTTAAACGCAACAAGGCACCGGGCAATGACAATATTTCAGCGGAGATGCTTTTATGTGATGTTGAAGGATCGTCGAGATTGTGGCACCCATTTGTGCGTAAAATATGGGAAGAAGAAGCTCTGGCAACCTCTTGGAATGAAGGTATACTAGTCAAAATACCAAAAAAGGGTGACCCTAAAGACTGCAATAACTACAGGGGTATAACACTTCTCCCAATACCTAGCAAAATACTAAGTCGTGTAATTTTGAACAGAATATCCGACGCAGTTTCCTCTACACTCCGCGAAAATTAGTTTTGGTTTAGAGAAAACTGTTCTTGTGTTGATCTAATCAACACAGTAAGAATAGTATTAGAGCAATGTAATGAATTACGCACTCCAATTACCTAGCGTTTATCGACTTTATGAAGGCCTTCGAAAGTGTCAATAAAAGCTATCAATGGAGAATTATAAAAATTGTAACATGCCGACGAAAATTCTCAACTTAATCCGGGATGTACGTTGATTTTAAAAGTCGAGTCCTACACAAGGGTAAACTATCAGATCCGTTCGATGTTACTACTGGAGTAAGACAAGGATGTATATTAGGATGTATAAAGGGTATCCAATGGACACCCTTTAAACAACTTGAGGACTTGGAATATGCCGATGACGTATGTCTTCTAAGCCAAAGCTCTGGCCACCTTCAAGAGAATACTAACGCTATTACTGCTGAATCTCGTATAGCTGGTCTTGAAATTATTTCCAAGACAAAGAATATGCCTGGAGGCTATGGCGCAAACCCGTTGACACACATCAATATGAATAACGAGGTTATTGGGCGTGTAGATACCTTCAATTACCTGGGAAGTTTAGTAACTACAAAAGGTGGTGCAGACGAGGATATTAAATCGCGTATTAATAAGGCAAAATCTGCATTCGGCATTCTTCGAGCTATTTGGAAATCTCGGCAAATATCAACAACAACTAAGTTACGAATATATAACTCGAATGTCAAGTCCATCCTGTATTACGGCTGCGAAACATGGAAACGCACAAATGCCATCGATAAACGACTTCAAACCTTTGCAAACAAATGCTTAAGACAAATTCTTAATATATGGTGGCCGAATCGCATAAGAAATGAAGATCTACAAACCAAATTCCTGCTTCCAAACTAAACCAACAAACCAAATCCCTGTTTCCACAGAGGTATGTCAACAGAAATGGCGATGGATAGGCCACACATTTCGAAGGCCAAATACCATGATTGCTCGACAAGCGCTTCGTTGGAATCCATAAGGAAGCGGCCGTCGTGTTGGTGCACCTGCTAGAACGTGGAGAAGATCAATTGATGTGGAGTTACAAGCAGCAAACTATTCATGGAATGATGTTTGCCTAACATCTAGCAATAGAGTCCGATATAAAAGAATGGTTGAGGCCCTATGCTCCACTGGGAGTCAAGGATAACAGAAGAAGAAGATATATATATCATATTTTAGGAAATCATCCCGCAAAGAACGTTGTTAAACTTCATTATAATCGATCTATAAACACTCGAGGTATCGCCAAAACACAACTTACAAAATTTAAAAAAGATCAAAATTACTTTTTTGGCGATATCTCAGTTGTTTATAGACCGACTTTGATACAATTTTACAGAGGTGTTAGGGGAGCCTTTACCTAAAATCTGATATATAATATATTATTACTCGCACACCAGGAGTATATGTCTTCTCTTGTTACTTAAAAGTATTCTTCAATCAAAAATTTTTAAATTTTCGTCTAATTGTTGTTATTTTTTCGATATTTCGAATGTTTTTAAACCGATTTTAATGAATTTTAATAGCGTTCATTGAGGGAGAATTTCCTAAAATCTGGTGTATAACTTATGTAGGTCCATCCTCCAGGGGCTTCAGAAACTTGATTTCAACAGACAGACGGACGGACAGACAGACCGACCGACAGACAGACGGACATCGCTTAATCGATTCTCCTCCTGATTCTGAGTCGATCGGAATAATTTTTATGGGGTCTTCGATCACTAATTACAAACGGATGCACAAACTTATAATACCCTTTCACCTATTAGTGAAGGGTATAAAAAGATGTACGATGACGTCGTCAGGGAATTTAACTGTGACATTACGCAAATGTATAGGCAAATAAAACTTGATAGTGATCATACCCCATTTCAGCGAATATTGTTTCGCGACTCTCCTACGGGAAAAATTCAGGAATATGAATTAGTGATGGGATACTATCGATGGTATTATCGATATTATCGATGGTTCACCAACTATCGGAAATATCGATAGCTAAATAAACTATCGATTGCGATAGTTAAAAAAAATAATTGCTCGACAACACTTTTTCTTTTCAATGTATGGCAACCTTTTTTAGCTGCTTAATTCGGGACTTCCCAAATAAAAATCAACTCTTAATTAAATTATGAATATAAATTTTGTTTGCGGCCCTTATATAAAGTGAAAAATGACAACAATATCTTCAAAATCTAAGGTCTGGAGTTTTTTTACAAGAAGTGCTGATGGAAAACCAATTGCAAAATGCAATATTTGTAAAAAAGAATACAAGACATCTGGAAATACTTCTAATCTTATGGATCATATGCAAAGAAAACACAAGTCCGAGTGGGATAGAGAAGTTCCACAATCTTCAACGTCAGGTCAAAAACAATTGGAAACATATTTCATAGCGGAAGAAACGTCTTACGACATAAATAGCTCCAGACAGAAATTACTTTTGCGAAAACTAACATCATTCATTGCAAGGGACTTCCAGCCTTTTAGTGTTGTAGAAGATGCTGGATTTAAGGAATTTGTGAATGCATTGGACAGCAAATTTATAATTCCATCTCGTAGACAAATAAATGATGTTCTTTTGCCAAATTTGTATGAAGATGCCAAAAAGAAGTTAATAAATATATTGAAAAATGTAGACGAATGTGCGTTAACTACAGATACGTGGACATCATCTAACACAGAAGGATATATTACTGTAACATGTCATTTTAGAAATTACTACACTGATAAACTTGAAGCTGCAGTTATTTCCACAGAAAAGATTGAGGGTAGGCACACTGCTGAAAATTTGAAAAATACACTAAACGAGATTATTACAAGATGGGATTTACAAAACAAAGTATCCATTATTGTCACAGACAATGCTGCAAATATTGTTGCAGCTGTAAATTTACTCAAAATAGACCATATGCCGTGCTTTGCCCATACAATCAATTTGGTTGTAAAAGATGCTTTGTCAACAAATAATGAGTTAAAGGCTTTGATAAAACGTGTCAAAGATATAGTAACTTTTTTCAAATCCAGTACAATCGCAAGTGACAAATTACGAAGTTTGCAAAGTGAAAAAAACGAACCAGAATTGCGGCTTATTCAGTCAGTAAGTACAAGATGGAATAGTGAAATGGCAATGATAAGAAGATTTTTTAACACTAAGAGAGATGCTTACAATTATTATTATATCATTAAAGAACGGACCGTCTCCTGCAATTGTTATCACATCAAATGAATCCGATATTTTATCTGAAATTGTTGATATATTGGAGCCCTTTGAAGATGTAACAACAGAAGTTTCTGGGGACCAATATGTAACTGTGTCTTTGGTTATACCATTAATTCATGGTATCTTTTTAAAACTACAAAATTTGACTGGTACAATTAAAACACTTATTGGAAAACAAGTATTAGCAGAAATACAAGAATCCATTACTAAAAGGCTATTTCCCTATGAGAAGCGAACAGCTGCTATTGTAGCTACAATTGTTGACCCTCGTTTTAAAAAAGCTTTCAGAACATCGGAAATTTTCAATAACGTACAAAAATATTTAATTAATGAAATCGAGCATGAAATCGATCGTTCTGTTTCGGAGTCAGATTTCGGAGATTTACAAAATGAGACACTAGAAGTGCAAAAACGTTGTCGAAGTAGCCGTTTGCTTTCTTTTTGTACAAAACCAACAAGCGCCTAAAACTTCCACTGATGTTTCTACAATTGTACGGCAATACATTGAGATGCCGATAAAAAACCGGTCTTGTAACCCAATTTCTTTTTGGGTTGAAATAAAACTATTTTTAAATCTTTGTCAAATGTTGCACTAAAATACCTCATTGTTCCTGCCACTTCCGTACCTTCCCGAAAGAAGTTTTTCAGCTGCCGGTGAAATACTCAACGATAGACGCAGTCGTCTTAGGCCCAATAAAGTTGATATGCTTGTGTTCCTCCAAAAAAATCAATTCCTTCTTGATTAGGACTTTTTTTGTATGGGATTTCCTATTTAATTTTATTATTTATTTTTTTATTTATACATGAATACACATCTTAAGTTATTTAATGAATTGTCAAACGTTTAGTCAATGTATATTTCATAATAAAATCGTAATTCAGCTCCTATGATAAACTTTTTGTTTACTTTTGATTTAAGCCGATAGTATCGATAGTATCGATATTTTTTTTAGACTATCGATTAATATCGATGGCG